>JASMMZ010000002.1:18849177-19321446 GCA_038502455.1 Anisogramma anomala
ATGGCCACGCCACAGCCTGCATACTACCCCGTCAACGACACGGGCCTCTCGGCCGGCGAGCGCGTCTACCTCGCGCTGCTTGCCGGCTATGCGGCCCAGCAGGACCTCGCGCAGGACCGGGGCCCCGAGGTGCGGACGCTGAGCATCGCCTTCACCGCGCTCGCCGCCGCCGTCGTCGCGCTGCGCTTCCTGGCCCGCCACCGCCAGCACGCGCCGTACCTGATCGACGACTGGATGATCCTCGCGTCGCTGGCGCTGCTCGGCGCCAACCTCGCCATCAACCTGGTCATGATCGGCCAGGGCCTCGGGCTGCACTCGGGCAGGCTGACGAGTGGAGAGCTTGAGACACTGAACCAGGCGAGTCCCCCCCCCCAGTGCAAAGCCGGTGGGAGTGTGCAGTGGCAGCCTGTCTAACACAACTTGTTCTTGCAGACTGTCGTAGGAGCCGAAATTCTTTATGTCAGTGTGTCCAAGTTATCCCGCTCAAGAATCGTTCTTCGTGGGCTATGGCCTCAAGAGAACTCGGAGCATGCTCACCCTCCTCCGGAGCTCCAGTGCTGATATCAGTCCAGACAAGTGGCGTCAACATGTACAAGGTCGCCTTACTGTTCCTCTACTTTCGCATCTTCCCGCTGCCTGTCGTCCGAAAATGGGGATACATCTGTGGCGGCAGTAAGTTCTCCTGAAGTCCAGCCCCGTGGTAGCCAGGCCCGCACAATACCACCAGCCCACCCACCATCACACATCTCATCCCACATTCACTCACACGAAAACACCAGTCTCCTCCGCCTGGAACTTCGCCTGCGTCTTCGCCGCCGCCTTCCAGTGCGCGCCGCGCAGCAAGCTGTGGCAGCCCTGGCAGCCGGGCTACTGCATTGACATCTTCCTCGCGCAGCTCCTTATCTCGGTGCCCAGCATCCTGTGCGACGTCGCCATCCTGTGCTTTCCGCTGCCGCACATCATGCGCCTGCGCACCAACCCGACGCAGAAGGCCTTCCTCGTTGCCATGTTCCTGCTCGGCAGCTACGTCGTCTTCACCAGCGTCTACCGCTTCGTCGTCTACCTCTCCTACAGCCCCACCGACGTCCCCTACACGCTCGCGCTGCCGTGCGCGTGGAACATCATCGAGATCAGCAGCGGCATCGTCTCGTCGTGCCTGCCCACTCTGGTACGCTGCCCCGCACGCCAAAGCTTCTCTCTCTCTCTTGGCTGCGATTGGGGGATGGAACCCTCAGCCGGAAGAGAGGCTGCGCAATCACCACCCCCATCTGGTCCACTCACTGACACACCCCTCGGTCTCAGGCCCCGATCATCCGCCCGATCATCAAGTCCGTGATGCCCTCCTCCCTCGGCATATCCGGCCACCCGAGCTACGGCAAGCGCAGCACCAACCCGGTGGCACTGGTCACCATCGGCGGCGGCGGCGCGGTCCGCCAGGGCAAGTCCCCCAAGTGGGACGAGCTCGCCTCCAAGCACTCCCGGGGCGGCGGCGGCGGCGGCAGCAGCGGCGGCAGCGGCGGCGGCAGTGGCGGCGGCAGTGGCGGCGGCCGCGGCCCGTACGCGATGGCGGCGGCCAATGTAGAGATGGGCCCGCACACGACGGTCACCAGCAGCGGGAGACGGCCCAGCCCGGACTCGGGCGCGGAGGAGTATCTACAGGGCCTGGGCGGGGACTCGCACATGGCTTCAAGTCGGGTGCGCGACAGTGACGACTTGCCCATGGTTGGTGGGGGCATCAGCAAGACGGTGGAGGTTGCGTGGACGGTGGAGCAGATGCCTAGACGATGATGGGGTCAGGCCAGCCGAGTCGGGATGGATGTATCAATGACAGCTGAGCTGTTGCTCAGATCAATGGAATAATAATGTGGCTTACGAGACAGAACAGCTGTGTGGTAGCCCATAGGAGATGGATTGGACAGAATAGCATCCGCCAAACCCAAAATTCCGATGTGAGTCTGCCGTACATCAAGTCCTGTGCCTAGGGTGGTATAATCCAGACAAGAATCATGGAAAGCAGCACATGCAACCCACCAAGACTTGCAGTACCAACGCAAATCCAACGGATGGGGACTTGCTCGGGATATATGGGGAACACCTTGCACCACATAGTTATGAAAGTACAGAGTATGTATACAAGGGAACGCCAGAGCAGCAAGTGCCACCAGGGAGACGCCACGAAAAGAAACCCATGGAAAGATACCAAGACACCATGTATACATATGCTCCGACCCAACGCCCTTGTTTGTTCGCCCGAAGCAACCGTCTGTGCTCAAGGGCCTCCAACCACTCTTCCAAATACACAACCATCACTCCTAGATGCTTCTGGGTGTCCTGCTCTTGATGCTCTACTCGGTCCACCGGCCATGTCTTTGTCCATCTGCACCTGTCATGCAGTGATGCTGTCATCATTCAAAGACGGGAAACAAAGAAGCCAAAACGACGAGACGAGACGAAGGAAGTCGAGGTGATGGAAGAGAATCCGCGAGAACCAGGAACAAGCGGAGGATGGAAAGGCCTAAAAGCACCTCCCGCTCACCCTCTCCTCCAACTTCCTCAACACGCCCACGGCATCCATGTACAGGCGGCTCCTTCCGCCAACACAGTCCGCCTCGAGGCGCCTTTTCACCATCGAGACAATCGCAACGCTCGCCTCCCGGCGGCCCCTCACACGACCGACGTGCTCCGGCGCGCCGGACTCGGCCACCCCGCGAAGCCAGGCGACGGCCTCGTCCTCGCCTATCGGCTGGCCGCGCGTCGTCGTCGGCGGCGGCGGCGGCGGCGGCGGCGGCGGCGGCGAGCCGCCGCTCCCCAGCGCCGACGACGCCGCCGCCGCCGCCGCGGGCCTGCCGCCCGCCTTGTGGCCAACGGCCCAGACGATGAGCGCGCACACGTACATGGCCCAGTAGTCCGAGATCCACGCGCCGCCCTGCGGCGCCGCGGCGAGGAACCCGACGAGCGCGTGCGCGGCGTGCCACGTCGCCTTGGCGGACGACATGCCCTCGAGCCGCGCGGTGATCGGGGACGTGGGCGACGCCGCGGGCGACGTGCTCGAGGAGCGGCCGTCGACCCAGGCCTTGAGGCGCTTCTGGTGCTCGTGGAAGGTCGGCGCGGCGAGGACTCTGTGGCTGAGCACCCAGCTTTCGCCGGACACGGCCAGCAGATCGTGCAAGGGGGTGTGGTGGAGGGCCACGTAGACGTGCGCGGCAGGCGCGTGGTCGAGCGAGAAGAGGTGGAGCAGTCGGTCCTCGGGCTTGCTGGCCTGCGCCGCGGACGAGGCAGTGGTCGGGGTATCGAGCTCGTCGGCAGAGGCGAGCTCGTTCTCGTTGCCCTTGCCGGCAGAGGCCCATTGAGAGTCCAGGCGTGGCAGGCTCAGTGTGGCGGCATGGAGGATGGCGGCTTTGTCCACGGCGCTGTACTGGGCCACCTCTTCTGGACACAAGCTGTCAAGGCACGGCAGAAAGTGGGCTTGGCCTGCTGCCGGGTTGCTCTGCAATATTGCAAGCCACTCATCTGCTGAATTGGCAGACCAAAGAGCATCGCTGGGGCCGGTCAGGGGAATGTCCGAAGGGTCAATCCCGTCCCTGGCACATGGCTGTTGATGCATTGCTGAGGCGTGGTTGTCGACGATGAAGCATGCGGCCAAGAGTCTTCTTCGGCCTTCGGTCTCGATCCACGCGCGCCACCGCTCTTCCTTGGCCTGGTTCCTATCTCCCATTGGGAGTTGGTGTTCGAAACTTGCCGCATTCAACAGCAGTGCCTGGTCATCTAGATCTGGGCTGTGCTCGAGGACCTGTGAAGAGAAGCTGTTTGAGTACGACTGTCCCTGGGGATTCGACGAGAACGGAAGGAATGGATGATTTATAGACACTCCATCAGATGCTTGCAGATGAGAACTGTAGAGGCAAGAATCACTAGAAGAAAAGTTGGAATGCGGAGAAAAAGATAAGGACGGCGGGAAAAGAGCCGGTAGGGGGTCCTGGCCGGTATGATCGTATGGAGAGAAAGCCTGATCTGGCGATAGTGAAAAAGGGAGCTCGGTCGTTGGGGGCGACCAGGCATGAAGACCCTCGGATGAAAAGCCCGCCGAAGATGAAAACGAAGGTGGAGAAGCGGAAGAACCGGTGTACGAAACAGAATCATAAGGAAACGTGTTGCCAGCTGAGGCTAAAGACAGAAGAGACTCGGCGTCACTTACCCTCGCATAGAGGTGTTCGAAAAGCTTCGAGGACCGCAAAAGCGCCTTCCGGCCCCGGAAACGAGCGAACAGCTCGCATAGAAGGATTGCTTGCATTACCTGGAGAGTCCATTGCGGGGCCTGTGTACTCTTATCGTCAGCTACCGCAAAGGTCGCAAAGGGTCAAAAAGCAGGGCAGGTTCGTTGGTCTGAACTCACGCGCTTGGCTTCCTGCCACGCGAAGTCATGAAGCTGACTCCCTCGTATGCGGTCTTCCTTGCTGTTGGTGTACTGTGTCGCGAATGCGGCCATGGCACACCTCAGAACATCCTCTCCTTGCGCCTCAAACGCCTGCCGGTGAACCAATGGGCAAATGGCATGGCACTGTTCCCAGTATATGTTCATGTAAGTGGGAATTGCATTGCGCACAGAGCGCGGAAGTGGTGTCAACATATTGGCTCCGTTGCTGCCGCAGCCAGCATTCGCTCCAGCGCCGGCCAGAAGACCAGCATCACCAGGGCTGTCGCCATTCCAGTGCGGAATGCCACCGAGGACTCCCATCTGCCCGGCTCGAGCTCCGTCGTCCACCACTAGCTCTTTCTGTGGGGGATGGGCCATCGGGTCTATGCGGTGTGGTAGAGGAGCTGGCGTGACCAAGGTGTCAGCCATTTGCCCGGATGTCGCGATGGATGTTTCAGGAGTGTGGCTACGCACTGAAAGTGATCGCTGGCGGCTGGCGACATGATGCCCGGCGATCGTGGGATCCATGAGTGGTTGAGCCTGGTCGCTGGCAAACTCGGCCATCATACTGTCGTTGAGCAGCGAATTATAGGGGTGTTGCGACACAGAAGCCATATGAGGCGATATGGGGAAGCCATCCGACACATAGTACTGTGTGGTGGCCATGGTCTCAAGGCCCTCGGCTGTGCTGATACCGCGTCGAGCAGCGTTGGGATAGGCTGACAGGAAGTCGGGGTCGGTCTGCCAACCAAGCGAGTTTTGAGTAGCGTGGCGCCAGCTTCTGCGCCGCAAGGGCTGATCACCGGGTGTAGAGTATGTACTCTCTGAGGCCGAGGTCCAAGGCGAGTAGTCGGTCGACTGCACTAGCTCGGGTGGGTGGTCCAAAGACGTGTGCAGAGCCGCTGACACCGGCAAGCCTTGAGTTGCGGCGAAGAGCGGCAGAGTGCGAGGTATCATGTTGTAGTTGATTTCGGTGAACACAGGGGGGTCGGGCGATGATTCCATGCGGTTGCCATGCTGCCTTAGGTCTGGCATGCCGTAGCTGTAGTTGTTGGACTGGTCCGGTGACGGACGATAGATATCAGCTGCACCTCTTGGTTGGGGTGACATGCCCATAGATGCGGAGCGGCTTCCATCCGGAGGCGTCCCCGGTGGCATTCCTGACACGGACGACGGTGTCGAGGCTCCGCCAAAACCTCCGGAAACAGAGGCGTACGGTGGTTGTAGGGTGGTGGGCCCCGAGGCTCCGGAGGCCTCGGAGTCTCGTCGGTCACCCTTCCCAGCTTGTGAGCCTTGGTCTCCTCCGTCTTGGTTGCTACGAGGTTGGTCAGTATGCTGAGAATACGAGAGATGTAAAGGATTGGCGAATGACCTACTGCCTCTGCTGGTGGCGGGTCAGAAGATCTTGACGGTGGAAAGCTCTGTCACACTGGTCACAGGGAAAGCGAGGTTGTTGATGGCTCAACTGGTGTCTTCTGTAGTAGGTAGGGATTTGATCAGTATCCTGTTCCTCAGCAAAGGCTTGTTGTAAACTCTAACCTCAAATGCTCGGCCCTTGTGAAGGTCTATTGCCCGTGTCAGCATCATACCCTGATATTTAGACTCAGTTCTTGGGACGACCTCTACCATACCTTGGGAGGATTACAGAATTCACAAATGTGCACAGGGACTCCCTTCTTCGCCCGACTGACTCTCCCCGTAATTGGCGTGTACCTGACGGGCACATCTGGGGTTGGGCCTGGTCCCATTGGCCTCCTTGGGTGATTCGAAGGGACGCCCCCACCAGACGCTCCGCCTAGGGACGAGGACGACGGGTAGCCGTATTGATCCATCGAGTCCACACTGGTACTGCTTTGGCGCCGCAGTTCAGCTGGGCCAGGCGAGGCTGTCAACAAGGTGGGAGTGGCCGAGACGGGCTCCGCCGGCCTCTTTCCTTGACGGTCTGATGAGGCAGGACTCGGGTCGTCGTCAATGGACTGTTGGGCTGGACAGTAGAGCTGGGTCCCTTGGATGACGGGGACTGCTGTCGATGGAGCCGAGGATGCCGATGAGTACGGCTGATCAGAGGGAGGGAGGTGGCTGGATGATAGCGAAGAGGAAGGATTCTGACGCCGGAAAGCGGAGGCGGGCGTTGCCTGATCCTTATTCTTTTTGTCCCTAGGGCTGGAGGCATCCTGTTGATCCTCATCCAGGTTCATGATGGACTGCAGGCTAGACATGGCGGCAGCTGTGTGTGAACAGGGACGTCACAGTGACAAAGACTAAGTTAGTAATTATATGTACACAGCCCGGCTGAGATGTGCCAGTGCAGAGAATGTGAGATGGAAATAACCACCAAGAGTGGTAAGATCAAGAAGCAGGTCGACGTAGACAGACAGACACGGACGGTGGCAGCAGCAGTCAAGTCAACAAGAACGGGCAAAGCCTCTCAGCCTACTCAGAGTTACAGTCGGATCGGGGCCAGGCTGTAGGGCAACGAGGTAACAATAAGGGGAGAGGTGAGAGTTGTCCCGAGAGCTTGGGACGGAGAAACATTGCGCAAGTGACGACAACATCGAGAATGTCCAGGAGGCAACAGGAACATGCCTCGTGCATGGGAAATAAGACTAAAAAAAATGGTACTTGCTCTGCTCATGGGTAGGTTCCTGTGCAGTTCCCATCTGGGAGGAGGCTGGAATCCCACGATGCATCCCTGTCAGCTGGAACAGGGGCCAACAAGTAACAAACCTGGCAAAGGAAAGCTGCTGCAAGGTACATACTCCTTCGACACTGGCCGACACTGGCGGCCGGTTCTGCTGGCAGCGAGACAGCGTCGCTCAAGCTTTTCGAACGCAGCGGAAGAGTCCATCTCGTTTTTCAACGAGGCCTGTGATGCTCGCTCTGCACAGGACCGGACTACCCGTCCTGACTCGACCATCAGGGACGTAGTGTTTCGTCTGGCCTAGTAGGTGACCGAGTTCGTGACGGAATCTAGCCATGCCCAGGAACATCCCATCGGAGCGATCCTGGACCGCTTCTGCGAGGCTTCGACAGCCGTGCCCTTTCCCAATCCTGACACGGTGCCGGACCCGTGTGTAAGCAAAAAGCAAACACGACATTGCCGCTGCTGGCCCGTAGGCCGTGGCAGAAGCGCAGCGTTGGTTGGCTTCCACCATCGGACCAAGCACACCGTGCTGCTGTCGGTCACCCTGTCCTGCTACGAGAAGGTGGAATGCGAAAAGAAGGGAAGACGGACAATCTGACAGGCACGGGGCGCAGCCCATGTGGTGCATGTGCATGCATGTACAAGAAGTACAATATGCAGCCGGCATGTTCATGTTTTGTGGGACGTCAGCGCAGCGCACAGAGTAGGTAAGTAGGCACCAAGTGCGGTATGACGTGACGAGCCCCAAAGATGGGGATGGGCGGGTGTGCGCTATACTTTGCTTTGGGTATGAAGAGCATCTCCATCGCGGGTCTGATTGGAGTGTGTGCCACGACCTGGCGATCACGCTGATGCCGAGGCTGAGGGAGGGTGAGATCAACGTGCGCTGCCGCTTCAACAACTTCGCAATCACGGCCCGAGTCTGCCAGGCACGCCTCGAGCACTGTATAAGCGCACGCTCGTGCACTCGCGGTGGGGCTTTGTGGAACCGCTGCGAATCGAGAATCGCTGAACAGGGGCCCGTGATGAAGGAATCAGAATCAGCACACTCGCATCAAACCAAGCTGACCAAGCCCAGTCGAGTACTGGGCGATCACACGCGGCGGGTTCGCGGTAAGAGCGTCTAGTAGACGATACTCAGCCTCGGGCGATCTGGCGATGTACTGCGGGTAGCGTTGAGTAGGTGCCGTGCAATGTCAATCAATTGGCGGCAGACATGGAGTTTCTGATCCTTCGACCGCAGGCCGGGTGGGAAGGTAGGGTAGCAGTGAGTGAGGGCAGTACGCACAGATGCTGACCTGCCACGTACTTATTGGTCTCAGCTGCTGGTCCATTGCTTGGTGTACTGTACGACACACAGGACGGGAAGAGATCCGAAGTGAGAGTGAGCATGCCAACATGGGCGAGTGCCTTGTGAAGATTCTGTTCCTCCTCGGAGCCACCTTTCCAGCCCGGTCCTGAGCGGCCCTCCAGCCTGCAGGGGCAAAGGGCTGACTGTTGAAACAGCCCTACCCGGCGAAGTGGGTCTTGATCAGTACTCGGTACTGTACGAATGGCCCTTGAGCCTTTGTGCGGCATGGCGTAGCTCGGCATGGTGCAGGTACATGACACTATTTTTGTTTTTGCAAGACTGTCAACGCAGATCTCGCTGGGTGAGTCGGGACTAGGCCGAGATGAAGAGGGTCGAGGTAGCATCAAGGGTGCCTCTGTTGGTGGTGCACTGTTTGTGTCAAGGACGGGCCCCATCGCGTCTGTCTCCTTGTCCCCTGCGGCTACCAAGCGCCTCGTCGAATGCTCGGCGCGGCACGAGGTCGGGAGGTCAGTGCCGCGGTTGGCGGTTGGCGGTTGGCGGTTAGCGGTTAGCGGTTGGCGGTTGGCGGTTCGCGGTTTGCGGTTGGCGGTTGGCGGTTGGCGGTTCGTCTGGTAGGAGCAGAATGAGGCGCAGTGCAGGTGCAGCACGAGGGCTGTGAGGATGTCTGTGGAGGCACAGCTTGATCAGCCCCTGTCTCTGGGTGCAGACAGTAAGCAGCCTCGGATTTCAGGCTGGTGATGAGATGCATGCCAACTCAAAGGTCCACAGGGCTGGAAGCGCGGCTCGATGTCGAAGTTAGTGATGCCATTGGTGAATCAGGCAAAGACAAAGACGGCCCGGGACCGATCGATAAACATAGCGCAGAAGGCAGTGCCATGCTGCACAGCATGCTGGATGCTGGATGCTGGATGCATCGGCCAATTGTTAAAAAAAAAACGCCGAATCGGGGTGGGTGCTGTCCAGAAGGGCTATCCAGGAGTCCAGAAGCTCTGTCTAGGAACGGAACGGCTGGCCAGCCAGGCTGCCATCCATTGAATGTCGGGCCCGAAGCTCGGAGTACTTCGGAGCAGTCCGGAGATGGACTCAACTCGATTGGGCAGATACGGCAGATACATTGGGGCACGTGTCTGCCGAGAGCGGAGCCCTGGAAACAATGTTGACGGGAAGGAGCAGGGCTCATCGCTGCTTCCTTCAAGCAGGGATCCAGGATCCACCTTGGGCGGTCTATTTTTGGGTGTAAGACAACCTCAACCTTTCCTCCTTCATCAAAATCGAAGTTCCGCCTTCTCACCACAAGCATCTGCACCCTTCCCATCTCCCCCAAAGCACCCTACCCCCTGTGTCCAGCGGATGTCCAGCGGCATACACTACTACCAACCCATCTGACCTGGCCTCAAGCCTGATTGATGATCCCAACAGCAGACCAAGTCGCCAGCCCTCGTCCCCATCTGGCACGAGGACACACTCTACGAAGTGAGAACCCACACTCGCACGTCATGGGCTCTATCTCTTCAGGACAAGGGCCACCACCGCTCCTATGTCCCACACACATGCTCACACATGCTCCTGGAGGTGATGCAATACTCTACCTGGCAGGAAGGCAGGCTCTTCACTGCGCCCAACCTTAGTGCTGATGCTCTGCAGGAGACCGCCACGTGGTCATGCAAGTCAGCATAATCATCTTTCCTGCCCTGGTTTTTTATGTGCTTTTGCTCATCGGGATAACATCCTCATGCCGTTTTGCTGCGGGATACCTAATAGCTCACTGCTGTCGTAGGGCTGCATTTCTCGCCGTCAACGCCTGCAACGCCTGCTCTTGGCAGCTGGTCCCATTCTGCGGCCCCAACGTTGCAATTCAGCTACCAACTGCCAGCAAATCGTGTATCGCGGTGCCGAGGTTCCCCGCCTCCATGGACCAAACTAGAGGGCTGGCTGGAAGCCAAGCCTGGCGTTGATGCTGGACATCAACTCATCCCTACGTGTGCAAGTGAAGTTGTGCTGGTGCCCCTCGATGTAGGATCATCGACCTTGCCATGCTTTGTGTTGGCTGCTATTCTCACCCTGGCTTCTTCATCCATCCAGCGAAACCCCCAGGATCGAGTGGTCCAATTTGATTCAGATCATGCGAGGCGCTGCTGAGATGATGGCCAGACCGGCTGCCTTCACATGTCTTTTGTCTGTCGAAACACTGTTGGGTGGGCAAGACGAAGTTGCGCCCATCGATCGTCAAGGACGCCGGTGAAGGAACGCAGCCGCCACTCATGGTCCTGGTCCAACCCGGTGTACAGATTACAAGGGAATCAGTCATTGCCATCCTTGTCACGCGGTTGGCCCCGAAAAATTAACCTTAGGATGAGCCTGACGGCGACCTGTATGACATTGGTGTCTCTAGGTGCTCGGACATCATCATCGACAAGTCCAGTGGGGTGGGAACGAAAGAAGGATTTGGAAGAATCTGCGCCTAGGCAAAATACGTCATCGTTGGAGAGTTTCACGTGGGACCATTGACACTTGTCATGAGCGTGGAATGTCGTCCGGGATGAGGTTCGAGAGCACCTGGTAGGCACGCTGGCCCAGGAGGGTGGGGCCTCACGGGCGGACGGGCACAATTGGCCTTTGCGTCTGACAGAGACCTGACAAAGCCTTTGCCCGGGCTACTGTGACCCGCCTGTCTGTGTTTTCAATGACTTGCAAGGTGTGCTGTACCGTGGGATTGGCGGGCCAATAGACGCCGAGAACAGGTCTGAGAGGCTGTTATGATTCTACGTCCGGATCGCAAGCCTTGATTCCAAGCAGTCGCTTTCACGGAGATTCCCCGAGCTCAAGACCAGTACAAAAATGGCGAAGTGGATGTCCCATGGGGCGGGAATCAACAACATGGCAATGACGATGGATGAGGCCACACATCATCAGTGTGGCCTCATCCATCTTGAAACAAAGAATCTCGGGAGTGCCGCAAAATAAGCCTTTGCGTTCGAGGTTTGGCTTTCTCGTCGTTGGCGAGGCGCTTGGCGAGGCGCCTGGCGAGGCGCCAAAGTTGACTCGAGCCTCGAGCTTGTTCCCAAAGCACGAGTCGCTCCCCAAGGCAGTAAGTTTCATCACTTCCTACTTGGGGACTCCCCACATGTGCTTGCTCAGTACAAGAACCAATTGATAGAAGCTGACCGACGGAGTTAACTTTTTACGACACCAAGAGAATCAGCCCGCGTCATTGGCGCCAAGGTTCTTGAATCACACAACTGTGTGACCAGTGGGGGTTCTGAGTGCGTGCCTGGGGCATTGCGGCATCGCAGAGCATATTCAAATATACACAGTATGCCGGACTCGGGGGCGCGTTGATGGCAGTCGAGTTCAACACTGATGCCTCGCCAGGCTTGTCTCTCTACTGTGTACAGGAGTTGTCTGATCACGGATCACGAGGCGGTGACTCGATAGGTGAAGACCTATGGTCACAGCTGAGAACAGAGATCGTCACCAAGTTCCGCTGCCAGCACAGGTCGGCACAGGGCAGTTTTCTTTGGCCGCACCCATGACGTGCTGTGCCACCTTTGCGTTCGCAACCCGTCACCCTCGTACCTTTCGGGGCCAGCTTCCGACTCGAGATGTCTTTTACAGCCGCTCGCGATCTCGGGACTGGCGTCACGATCAACCTTGAAGAAGTTACTCTGTCCCAGAAGTTTACCGTCGCAGTTCTGTTGGGCGTTGCAGTCTGTATGTGAGGAACCCTGCTTCGGCCCGATGCTTGACTTTTGTTCTTTGGTCAAAATCGTCTCTTCGGATATCAACTGTGCTGTGCGATTTCGTGCTGCTAGGTGGCCTGCAAACTCGAGGCCAGCCAGCCAGCTCGCCTATGCCAGATTTCTCGAGAGGGCGCCATCTGTCATGCCATGAAAACTAACATCGAGCGTTGCAGATAATGCATTGGAAGTGATACCTTTCGTAAGCTTCCTGCGCCGTTCTCTTCATCTACTCCATGCCTTACTTGCCAGTCTGAGAAGCTTCTGCGAGTGCAGAGCTTCCGATCTGCTGGAATCCTGTCTTTCCCCTGTTGCGCATGATCAACACTGACTCTTGATGTCACAGGTGTTCTTCACATTTCCGAGGTATGGCGGTCTGTATTTCTGGAGTGTTCTGACCGCCGACCTTGCTGTAATGGTTTATGCCATCGGTTTCAGTATGCTCAACCACTCACATCCCAAGCCTGACTCACAAATGGCTGACTGATAAATCATGTCGTAGTCTTGAACAACTTCCAAATCACGGGCAGTGTAAGTTCATCATTTCGAGATTCTGCACCCTCAGCTCATGTTGCTCTGAGTCAGCCCACGTCCGGCACCCATTGCACATGATGGGGTAGAGACAGAGTGGGGATGGAGGTCTCAGGAGTTGTTGGGACTTCGGTTTCTCGAGAGCAATGCTGATAACGATCATTAGCAAACCGTTCCGTCCATTCTGACAATCGTCGCATGGGTTCCGATGGTGCCAGCCCAGAGTCTTGTCCTCTACTCTCGCCTCCATCTCGTCAACCTCAACCAGAGAATTCGTCGGTGGGCGCTCAGAATGTACGTGGTCTCTCGCTCTCACAGCTACCCAACGACTTTGAGCCACACTGGTGGCTTCCACTCCACACAACATCAGCTTCAACAGCCTGGCGCTATGCAGACCTCGTGCTTGCCCGGCTCCTCATGAACAACAGTGGCTCCCAAGAGTCCCAAGCCCGACGATTCAACAACATGCACAGAGAGCTGACTTGAGGGCTCCAAGAATCGTATTCACCGGCGTCACACTGGGCATCAGCACCGTGGTCTGTAGCGCTGGCTCGAATGGGACAAACGCCAAGCTGTTTCTGGTCCCGTACGCGATCGTCGAGCGGGTCCAGGTCACCGGCTTCTTCGTGCAAGAGCTCGCGCTCTCAGGCCTGTACCTGTGGAAGGCCTGGGAGTTCCTGCACTCCAGTCGCGCGCAGAAGGGCAAGAACAGCCATGTGCAGCGGAAGCGGCGGGCTCTGATGAACAATCTGATCCTCTCCAATATCATTGTGATTGCGCGTATGTACTCAACCGTTTTCCTTCTCTATGTTGGCACTACGGTCTTCACACACAAGGCTTTGCGTTTTCTGCTCCCTCGGGCTCCATCTCGAGTTTCATCAGCGTCCAGCACGAAGGCGATGAATGAATGTATTGTACAATGAGAACCAAGGGCAAGCCAGCACGCTGACCACAACCCTCTCGAAACCCCTCCAGTCGACACTACCATCCTCTGCCTCGAATTCTCAGGCCTTTACTTCATTCAAGTCTCCTATAAAGCCTTCGTCTACTCGGCGAAGCTCAAATGCGAGCTCGGCATCCTCGGCAACCTCGTCGACTTCGTCCGAACCACCGTGGGCGGGCCGCTCCCTGACAACAACGATAACGATAGCAACCACAGACACCACCATCACCCCACGAAAGCCCACCACCCCCCAAAAGCCCACAAGTGCCACGACCCCACCTGCCACGGCGCCATCGCGGCCGCCGCCGACAACGACGCTGCCGAGAACGCCGCCGCCAACTTCTTCGCGCTGTCGCCGCAGGTCGAGCGCGAGTGGGAGACGACGCTGCGCAACACATTCGGCGTCGTGCTCGAGGAGCGCAAGCAGCAGCGCTCGTCGGGCAGCAGCAACAGCACGGTCGTCCACCGGAATCGGCGGAAAAAGCGGCAGGGTGGCGGCGCCGGCGCCGGCGGCGGTGGCGGTGTCAGTGGTGGTGGCGGCGGCGGTGACGACGACGATGATGATGACGATGACGACGACGACGACGACGACGGCAACGATGGCCACGACGACGGGCATCCGGGGCGCCGGGTGCTGGGCCTGATGACGATTACCAGCGGCGGCGGGGCCGAGCGGGGGAGCGTGGAAGGTGGTGATAATGATGACGACCATGATGATGCTGATGATGATGACGTGGAGAGAGGAGGGGTTCGTGGTGGTGGTGGTGGTGATGGCGGTGTTGTGCGAAGCGTGGACGTTTCGACGGTGTGAGGACGGTGAGTAGTGCGGCGCCTGTGTCGGGCGAGATCGTCCGCGGCGAGCCGTCGGCGGTGGGCACGCCGGCTGTGCTGCAAGCGGTTGTTTGTAAAGATACATCGATTGACATAGCAAGTGGCTGACGTATGTGCAGAGGATACAGTATCTGGCATCGTGACGTGTATTTAAAATGGTGTTGATGAAGAGAATCATGCTTTTCCGCTGTATCGTCAGTCTGTCTCTGCGGATGCGGTTGAAAGTGTCTGGCTGGGGAGAAGAGCGCCGTACAGTTTACATTGGAGGATCTATTTGTTACATCGATACCTTGGGAGGAGAGTAACAATGGTGGTCTGATGCGAGGTCAACGCACCAAGGTCTGCCTGCTCCCATGTTAGCCCACAAGTAGGCAACATACATAGGTCTAGCTAACCAACACTAGTCATTTCCGTCCTGCTATATACCAGATGAGGTGGGCTCTATGTATGATCAAGGGAGATGTAGGCCTACTCGCGTTCGCATGCCACCATCTTCTTGGCAGCACCTATGTCCTTCCACCAGGCTGGGTGTTGTGATTGTTGGATGCCTCAAGACATCTAGAGAGTTGTGCTATGTATAGTCACCGCGATCCCAGTGGCACAGATACCACAGCCCTCCCCCGGTGGCCAAGGCGCATCTATCTACTCCATCGTATCCTCCCAAAAAGCGATACTGTGTCCTGTTGAGTCTGGGTATCTTGAATGCCAATACCGAGTTGCCCAGCCCCCAAGTACTCCGTCCTGTGTCAACAAAAGAAGCCATCCGAATGCCGGTGTGAGAATGTTGAATGTGTCCAGTAGTTGCTCGCGCGGTGCGCTTCCGCCTTTGCTGCCAGGTACATAAGCTGATGAGGAGCGGGTGCTCACCAGACCTGGACATCAACAAGACGTCCTCAAAACAGGCCGCAAGACATACGTCTTTCCACATCGGGCCATGGTTGTCTTTGGGCCGGTGCGCATCGGTTTGGTCTCCGGCCCGAAAAAAAAAAAAAAAAAAAGGGGGGGCGGGAGCCAGATTTGTCGCACAGTTCGCGTGGCCGACAGGGGGGCAGGGCCCGAGATTTCGGGTTTTTTTTTTTTTTCCCCGGGGCGGTGGCTGTGCGGGCGGAAACGCTGGCCCGGGTGCAGCTCACAGGTGGCGCCGCTTGGAGGGCGGGAAGCCGATCTCTCTGATGTCGAAGAACTCGGTGAAGTCGACCGGGCGCTTCGATCCAGAGCGGGGGCCTGCCAGGTGGGCGGGGCCGTAGGTGGGTCCGCGGCCGGACCGTGCTGGTCTTCCGCCCGCGCGCCGTGCGGGCTTGCGCGAGGCCGAGGTGTGGGCGGGCGTGTGCTCGTGGGGCCGGTGGCTGTCCGACAGATGCAGGCTTGCGAGGTTCAGGTTGTTCTGCGAATCCTGGGGGTAGACGAGAGGGGACTGGAAGTCGAAGGTATCCCGGCTTGGGACCACGAAGTCGGGCTTGTCGGTGACGATCTCGTCTCCGCCGCACGGCGTCCTGGCAGTTTCTGGCTCCGGTTCCGGGACTTTGAGCTGTAGGCAGGTGTGATGCTGCTGCTGTGGTTGTTGTTGTTGTTGTTGTTGTTGTTGTTGTTGTTGTTGTTGTTGTTGCTGCTGCTGCTGTTGTTGTTGGATCTGGGGTTCGGGAAGTTGCGGCAGAGAAGGGGTGCTGCTGTGGAGGTGGATTTCGGGGGAGTGCACCGTGTCCTGCTTTTCGCAGTCATCGTCGCTCTCCGCCACCTCCGGCTGAGGCGAAACATCTCGGGTATCCAAGCGCTCGTTGGCCCATGCCCTGACCTTCCAGCCCTCACCATCGCTGAGACCAAGGTGTCCTTTGTCCAAAAACTGCAGCAGATCGTCGAGACAGTCCTGGTAACCCTCGGCACGGGCCTTTTTCTGGGCGGTGATGGATGACTTGTAGAGTTTGGTGACGGAGAGGGCGGCAGCGCGGAAGACGTCGAGCAGGTGTTCGGGGGATGCGTCGAATGCCATGGCGGCGTATCAGCGCGTGGTTGAGCAAGGAAAGTCACGAGGTGACGACGTGATGTCTGGTGCCGGTGCCGCGTATAGTTCAAATGGCCCTGTTGAGAAGTCCAAGGCTGATGTGGTAGGGAGAGAGGTTTGTCGGTGGTTGCCGCTAATTTGAGCAAATTGGCGGCGCTTTTAGGCAGGTGGGTCTGATGGGAGCACCTTGACCCTTGGGTGGGGGCTTGCCAACAGAGGAAAGAGGATCTGGATTTGGAATTCCCTTTTGGAATTCCCTTTTGGAATTCCCTCCATGCCAACGATGAGGAACGCTCGATTTCGAGTTCCAATCTTGAAAGGAAGGACTTGTTGAGGAACGTGTCCCGATTCGGGGCCACTGCCACCTTAGAACGGCCTTTTCCAGCCGGTCATTGTGATTGTTAGCCGATTGGTGCATTCACAGTATTGCACTGCACCTAGTTGCACTGTCTGCATCTGACTTGGGTGCCCAGCTCCTATTCTTGTGGTGGTCTTACTTACCATACTACCCCTACCCGCGGAACACCCGTACCCCCGGGACACTTTCCACACCAAAACTTTATCACTATGCAGCAACAACAATCTGATTTCTTGTATTGCTATATACATATAAGATCATGAAAATAAGTATAGAAAGTAGAAGTATTGAATCTTGAAATCTAGTCAAGCGGCGAATAATGCAGCTATAGGTAGTAAATACTATAGCAAGTGGTTTTACATTAAAATCAACCTCCTCAACCTCTTCCACATTAACAATAACCATAACAAACTTGTTCTCAACCCGTTTTGCAAAGCGGAAAAATTTAATAGTAAAACTTTATATATATTGTTTATAGTATAGATTTATAAGCTTTTGATAAATTTTACTGTAAGGTTGGTTTTTTTTATTACTTTGTAGTATATAATTTTTTTTTCACGTCAGCACTTTGTTTTTTATAGTCTATTTATATGTCTTTCAAGTGAATCTATTAAAATCACTTTATTCGCTTTGTAACCTATATTATTAATAATAAAACTAGATGTTCATATAAGAATGTAAGTTAATATAGGTCTATGGGTTTAGTTGTTGGTGAGCCTTTTGTTGTTGCAATCATAGTTGATTTGAATTACTGTAGTTGAAGTATATCGGTAAGGTCTCAAGCTTATAAGGTTCACATGCACTAAGGTCTTTGAAGAGTAATCAGAATGATTGGTATTGTAATATAAAAGATGATGATAATACGAAGGAGTATCTAGAGGTGCATGCTACAGGTGAGGGTTTATAAGTCCTTACCTAGAGCGTACTACTCTAGACCGCTCCACGTATTGCCGTTCGATCTGGTATAGTTATTCCAAACCGATCCATGCATTATCGTTCGGTTTGGAATACCTATTCCAAACCAATCCATGTATGAAGCATTTTATATCTTGTAAAAATATAGCCTGTAGTGTAACACGTTATCGTGTACTTTACAGGAGTACACCCTGTAATATATACACTGTTCCTTGTCTTATGTATATTTTTATAAGGGTATGTAGTAATATTTACATTGGTCATCTTTTCTTTTCTCCTTATATATTTCGTACCTATAGCCTAGTAGTAATAGTATGGTTATAATTACAAAGGCTTAAATTAATATGTTTTATAGTAATAGTGTTATGCCTATATTAATTGAAAAAGGTTTAAATTAACAAGTTTTCGTAGTAATAGTATTATTTTCATATTAATTGTAAAAAGTTTCAATTAGCAAGTTCGGCAGAGATTAGTAAAGTTTAAGCGAGGTAATGTTTTAAATTCGGTAAGAATTAGTAAAGTTTAGTCGAGGTAGTATTTGTAATTTGAGTCTGGTTAGTATAGTTAAATAGGGGCGATATAATTGGTAATAGCGTTTTTCGTAGTTAATAGAGGTAACTATATAAGTATTATAGGGGTTGATTACGTAAGGGTAATTACGTAAAGGTAATTGAGTAATTATATATTGAGTTAGTATAAAAAAGTATCGTTATCAGTTTAGGCAAATCTTTTTTCCTTTTTCTTTTAAAGGTGTGTAATCCAAGCCAATATAAGTATCTATTTAAATTTTACCTCTATTCCCTTCAATAAATAAACCGTTTTAATGGGTAGGTTTTTTACTAACACCAATATATTAACTTATCCCTTAAACAGATGCCGCAGGAAAACAGGACTGTAAGGCGCCGTTTGGCACGAAAGCGTCGGCGCGTTGCCGCCGCCGTAACCGACGCCGCCCCCGTTATTAGCCCACCGTCTTTTGGTAAGATATCCTTTATCGTCGCCACCTCGCAGCCTGCCGCCACGCCGCCACTCGCTGCCGCCGCCTCCTCCTTTTTATCGACCCTAGCTACCCTTATCACCGCCGCCACCCTTTCCCCTACCACCGCCGCTACGCTCCCTTCAACCCCCTTTCTCTCCCCCTTTCCTAACTTTTAGAAAGAGGATTAGGGGAGCCCTAAAGTTATAAACCTTACCCTCTCTCTATGAGTAAGACCCTTATTACTAGTAAGTGCATTTTTACGCTGTAAACGCAGTTTGGTATAATTGCGCTAAGGTACGTATATTTTAAATTCATTTTTATATAAATCAGTAACCTTCCCCTACAAGTAAAAAGAACAAGGCGGATCTCCTCCGCCGATTTGAGCTTCGCATCACTAAGGTACGCCATAAAGCCTTTTAAACTTATTAAATGTTAAAGTGACGTACCTGTATCTATAGCCTTAGGCCGCTAATAGATACGCCTTATGTGTCGTGTGTCGCGTCCATAGTTACAAATAAGTCTATTAGCTATTGTTACGAAAGCAGGAGCCATTCGACTCGCTGTTACCGTTACGAATGGACTAATAGTTTATAAGCCCCCGTTCCGGTTATCCTAGGGTCGTAAGCCGAAGCCATATTACGCGCCCATCGACTCTTAAGTAAGTTTGAACCGAATCTTAAAACTTTCTTCCAACAAAAATATACTATCCGGAGCGATCCAAAAAATAAATCGTTATAAATAATCAAAATAAGCCAATATTAATTAGTAATAAGTATTAACCAGTAGATTAGGGAGACAGAAACCGCCGTCGCCTCTTAAAAACGGGATCTACGCATATATTATGTAGGTGAGCTCAACGACATTATCGTACATCGTCACGAAGAGGGTAATCCCTTTCTTATACCTTAACCTCAAGGTATTATCAAAAAGGTATAAGGTTTTATTTTTGCTAACGTTTATAATGTTGTTAACGGTAACAGTAGTAACGTTAATATAAAGGGGGGAAACAACGAGGAGGACAGTAATAACGCGACGGCGTCGTCTTTTTCCTTTGATAGTAGATAAATACCTCCGGACCGAGCTGGCGTATCCGGCAATAATACAGTATACTACATAGTAATTTTATAGATTTTTCCAAAACAATTATTTAAAGTACCAAACGTAACTTAAAGTGTAAAATGAAAAAGCCAATATATTAAAATCGTCACGATATCGTAAAATCAAATAAAAAGAAAAAACAGAAAGAAAAACGGAAATACTTACAAATAGTCGTATCCAATAAAGGCGAAATCGGTAATGGGCGCAAATGATTTATTTAAATAAAGATATAACGTGAATTAACGTGAAAGGTATTCATAAGCCGATTCGTATTAACGAAAATTATTATGATGTAACAACCTATTAGAGTCGTAAAACTTTTTGAATAACCCTAATAAATAACTGACTTATAAATATAGAAGTTTTTAGTACGCCGTTCGATATAGTTTTTATTATTACGTTTACCTGGTTTAAATTATTATTAATACATCTGGTCTTCTCTATTTCCTGTCGTTAGTACGATTCGCGTAATATTATAATATTGATTATTGATTGCTTTTCATTCATAGTACCTAATTTAACCAAACACTTATAAAGCGAAAAAGAATGAGTATAAAAGAAAAGAGGAATAGGGTTAAATTTAAGGTTAAAAACAATTATTCGGAACGTTATTGCTATAGTGATACCTAAATCGAAATTTGCAATTATATTATATATTTCAGAAGTTCAAACGTTTTTCGTGTCCCTTTTGCACTTGATAAAGTTTTAATAGGTAGTATTTCCTTTAAGCGTAAAGCCATTTCGAGCCGGTATTTCGTTACCTAGGATTAAACGAAGTCGATTTGTAAATTAGAATGACTATCATTAATAAAAAAGCTGTTCGTAAAAATAAATAGCTTCACAATACCTATATTCAGCGGTACGAATTGTAAGCCGTATTTTGGATTATATATTTACCACGAAAGGCGTTTATTAAGCGTTTGATAAGTAATGTTCGTTAGGTTGGTTTGGTATTACGCAACGACCAAAAGGTTAAATACCGCCTTTTATAATATTATAAAAGTAATATAAACGCCGCGTATAAGTTAAAATTTGTATTAATCGGCCCGTCTTACGTTATTCAAAACGATAAGAGTAAATTTATCTAACTAATCCTTTTACGTAAGGTTTAAAGTACCATCTTCAAGGGTAATTATGGTGTTATTAAAATCGATTACATGGTTTTCTATTAGGTACGTGTTGGATTTAGCTTTTAAATCGGGTTTTAAAAGTTTCTTTTTTTAAATACAGAAAACGAGAAGTTATATTGCGTTAATGTATTGTCCGTTTGTATATCAGTTAGTGTAAATCCTTTTAAACGGGACGTTAATATTAATTAGCACAGATAGAAGGTGAAACTAGTTATTCCGAGTCATTCTTTATAGTATTTTTAATAGGTGGTATACTAATAAATACCGACTTTAGCTAAACCGTAAAGTGGTTTTATAATACATAAAATCGTATTAGGTAGGTAGTATTACTTAAGGTTTTTAGGTATATTAGCGTAAATCCATCTTTTAAGCCGATACTTAAATTAGATATAAGCCTACTTTATATTTCAATGTTCGATATATAGGTTATATAAATCGTTCATGAAGGTAGCGAACGTAAAATTCTGTCGATAGCTAACCTGTTATAACTTAGTTAATGAGTTTATAATATTCTTTTTACCTTCATCGTTATATCTTTTAACAACCAAACGGGTTTTTTTGTAAGCTTTTTCGGTTTTATCTTTAACCTTGTAAACGACATGGGTTGGAGAAATCATATATATATTGTAAATAATTGGATTGAAACGTTTAAAACGAAATACGCCTTGGTCGATTAAAGCTAAGATTTCCGTTTGGGTAAATTATGCGAATATGGCATTTAGGGTGGTGATAATACTTTTACAACTGAGTTTTAAGCTAAGTTCGCGGTTTTTTCTTTCCTTTGACGCAATAAAAAAAATCTGTGGCAAAGTTCCTAAAGCGTTTTTTAAATTCTCAAGCCGAGGGGGCGCTCTTATCGACGAGGTTTTAATAGAGTTAGTATAAATAAGCTGTTTTTATATAATGTAGTTGGCTTGGATTCTCGTTTTAAGGGTAAAGTTAAAATCAGGTTCGGTTTAAGTTCTCTGTCCTAAGTAATCTCTTGTAAACGGTTTTGCTCGTTTTACGGTTTCATGCCGTCCCTTTCTACCTCTCTTCTATATTCATGGATCATTATCTAAAGAAAAGAATTCTTCATGTTTAATAAGTTAACAAACATATTATAGTTTTTAAATACGTTAATCCTTTGAGGGTTAATTCATTTATCCTTTGTTTTCCAAATAAAAACTTTAAATTATAATAGTAAATCCAAAACGCCAGTTTTACGTGGGTCATTCCTTATATCCAACGCTTTAAACACATCGTGCTTTGCCCGTAAGGAGCGTACTGCCACTATAGCTTTCTCCATAACATTGGCTTTTCATACCATAAAAGGTAATATAGTAGAATTTGTATGAATTCTCGGGTAAATATTAAAAACTAGAAGTGTAGGAATGAACTTACTTAGAACAAAAGTATTATTACCGGCGTTGACCTCTATTTAAAAGATAAATTCCTTAAAGATAATAATCTTTGGTTACTTTAACAATATTATATACGCCCTTTTAAACAGTTTGTAATATTGCTTATAAATTTCATTACCTTATGGGGCTTTTACTGAGATTTCTTTACATTTATTATCGGTTATCTGAACCTTAATATACCATTTGATAAAGTTGAAAGTTATACCAACATCGTATATAATCCAATTCTGGAGCTATAAATAAACTTTAAATTAATAATTAACCAAAAAGTTTTAACATGTTATAACAAAAGCGTTTTGTTTAAATTTAATAGATTCAAACTATATTGTTACGTGAACAGCGTAAAGAACGGGTTGGATATCTAAATATATAATAATAATAAATACTATTGAATTAAATTCCACGTTATTTTAAAGGAGGAATATAAATTTCCGTAAGGCTTGGAAATAAAATTAACACTTATAGCAAAAATTTTTAATAGTTTTAAATACGTCTTTCCTATATTTATATAGCCTGCGACGTAAAGTACACGTAAAAGGCGTTTTATAATTAGGTTTTCGAATTGTCAGTGTAAAATTCGTAACTCCGGTTAAATTAAGTAAATAGTCTTAATTATATATTTTTTCGGAAAGAACTATAAATAGCTGAACTTAAGCTGGAACATTATAGATATACCATTTAAGGCGCGGATAAGTTAATTTGTCGTATTCCGGACATCAATTTCGAGCTTGTTTATATTAGCTAATAAAAGCAAAAAAATAATTTTAAAATTTATTAC
Organism: Anisogramma anomala; assembly: GCA_038502455.1. Lineage (NCBI taxonomy): Eukaryota > Fungi > Ascomycota > Sordariomycetes > Diaporthales > Gnomoniaceae > Anisogramma > Anisogramma anomala. The sequence goes on from JASMMZ010000002.1 coordinate 18,872,250, forward strand.
GTAAAATTTGACCGGCCCGAAAATCTTATTTACAATGACCATTTCGAACAAAAACGCCTTATCTTTATCAAACAGTATCTTTCGTTATTTTCCTATTCGGTTTAACCGAAACTTTAAAAACTTCGATATGAACACGTCAAATTATCGTTTTCTAACCGTTAAAGTTTCGGTTATACCAATATCAAGTATAATACATTGAAACGAGTTTCTTTATTTGTTAAATAATATAAATTTCAAAGTCATATAGGCGTTAAACACTTTCTTTGCGTAATCCAAACCTATAATATGCCTAAAGTTGGCGTTTTAAAGTCCGGTAAAGATACGTTAGGTGTTTTCGTCATTTTAAACTAAGAAATGAACATCATCATCTTCGGGGTCGTCCTCTTTAAATATATCGTCGTAAAGGTAGGCGATAATTCTATTGTTCGTGCTTTCGCATTCGGTTACGTATACTACGAAGTTGGCTTTTATTCGATCCTTATGTACGTAATCGGCTTAAAATTATCGTTTAATCTGAATCAACTTGTGAACGGGGTGGTTTGTAAATTAATATCCGACTTCATAATATACGATACACCGCTTTAGCAAACTTTCGGGGCTTCGTATGCCTTTTCGTATGGGTTATTGTATTCGTAACACCTTTTTTTTATATCCATACGATCGTTCCTATTCTTTATTTTTAAAGGTTCTCTCTCAATACTTATATTTTGGGCGTTAGTTTTACCTCGGATATATTTTAAATCTTCTATTTAAAATATAGTAAATGGTTTCAGCAAGGTTTACTTTAGCAATATAGCTTTTATTTTTCTTAAATACCAATACTAATTCGAAGCCCACTTATTGGCATATAAAGGGTTCGAGTAATGTTTTAAAGTTTATATAAAAGGTTTTTAAATCCTTTTTTCGATTTGAAAAGTACAAAGTCGAAATTTGGGTTACCACAACAGGCTTTTATTACTACTTAAATAAACAATTTATCGCCTTTATATTCCGATCCAAAAGCTGTTTAATACTTTGAAAACTTAGTTAACAGGGCGGTAAGGATTTATCATAAATTTTTATCGGTGTATTCCTACTAAAATTTTACAAATTCCCACGTTGTACTAATCCAGTTTTTTCGTATAACTCATAATTAGTTTCCGTATCAAAATAGGTTTTAAGGCGGTTATAATACTTTATGAATGTATCTACTTATAAAACTTAATATATATACCACTTTTTAGCTTACCCAAAAAGTATACCGGGTAAAATAACGTGAAATTATAATAATTTAATATCTAGTCTTTTATACCTATTAATTATAACGCGTATTTTATTATCGGGTACATCGTACAGCTCGCCGTTATAGTTGTCATCCTTATCTTATAGCCTAGAAAAGTTAGTCAACTTCGTAAGGTTGTTTTTATCCATAAGGAAGCGATATAGTATAAAACCTCGGTAAGAGTTGTAGTTAATAGGTATCGGTCTGTACGATACTTATTAGCGTTTTACGCCACTTATCGTTTTTTAGATCGGGTTGTTTTTTATGTTTCGGCCGATTGTTGTTTTCTGTGGCGGGTTGTTTTTTACGTTTTGGACTATCCTATTATAGCCGATCGGGCTGTTTCCAGCGTTCGGGGTATGCTTTCGTCTTTATATCGGTTTAAAGTCGCGTTTCAAGGAGGTTTCGTATTCGACCCTCGTTATAAACGATAATTACGGTGCCTCCTCCTCTTTCATTGATTTCTCCAATTTTGTTTCCGTTTTTCGATGGGCGTTTAATCTTACTAAACGCTGTATCTCAACTTGTAATGATTGTTTATAACCCCGGCCCATAATCTTGAATAAACGTTTCTAATGTTTCCTTAAATAATATCCTTTTATAAACTTTCCTTTTTTTACCTTATCATCCGTTTACTTCGACATTCGTATTAGTTAGGCCGTTATAACCAGGGTTTTTATGATACAACTATTACTTCCACCGGTTACATTAATATCTTTACTTGGTAATTATCTCCGCAGAATTTTTGCAATTATACTATCCACTATTCTCTATATATTTAGGAAGTATTTTATAAAATCTTTCCTAAAAGTTTCGAAGAAGTCGCGTCTATTCATTTCACTATTACACTAATTAAAAAGAATATTCCTAATATAAATATTTATCTTATAAGGGTCCAAATCCTCTATTAATGTTTCTTTTTTGTTATTCCAAAGGTTAAAATGCCAATGTTTTAGGATATTGTTACGAAACGACCTATATATAAAGAGGTACTTTATATATTTGTTAGCTTCGTTTAAATCCGTTTTTAGTAAAGCTTTTATGTATTCTTAAAGGGAACCTTAAATGTAATCTAAAGTAAATTAAAGTTTAAAGTAATTTGGTAAATACAAAGTAAATAAGGTAATTAAACCTGTAGGAATAAAGTTTATTAACGTTTGTAAATATAAATTCATTTTCAATAATACCTAAATATAAAGTAACACCTAACTAATTGAACGTCTTAAATTAGTTTTGTTAGCATTAATAGCGTAATACTAGTTAAATAATTCAAAAAACTTAAAACTTTATAAGTATTAAACTTAAAATATATAAAGAAAATGTGGAAAAGTAGGTAGGATAAAGGAAATGTAATTATATAATCCAGTATTTAGTAATCGGTCCGTATTATTATGCTGTAGTAAAACTTAGTAAAGGTGTCGGTTAATTATTTGGTATACAACCGATATTTTTAAGGCGGTCTGTTTGGTTGTTTATATGTAACCAATTTTGATAAGGCGATTAGTGTAATTTATCGAAAATTGAATAGATTTTAGCGAAGGGTTTCGAAATCTGGTAGTTTTTAACTTAAGTGGCCTGATATGCAATAGTACGCCTTTTAAAAATGGTTCGGGTACGTTTAAAACGCCAATATAAGTTGGTGGTTAATGGAGTGGGGCTATTCTTTTAAAGTTACTCTAGATCTTATAGTCTTGTAACGCTTCGGGTTTCTTGGCATTCCCGCGTAATTTTACACTCCCGTATAATTTTTATAAGTCTAATGTTTAATCACAGGTAATTTAAACCGTTATAATATCCCGTTATATGTATTTGTAGTCAACTTTTTTGGCTACTATTTAATATCGGTAAGGTTTTCAACCTAGAAGTTTTATATAAACGAAGGTTTTCAAAAGAAAATAAAAATAATTTATAATATAATACAAAGGACATTAATAATACGAAGGAGTATTTAAAGGTGCACGCCACAGGTGAGGGTTTATAAGTCCTGACACAGAGTATACTACTCTAAACCGCTGAACGTATTGCCATTCGTTCTGGTATAGTTATTCCAAACCGATCCATATATTATCGTTCGATCTAGAATAGGCATTCCAGACCGATCCATGTATGGAGTACTTTGCGTCTTGCAGGAGTGCACCCTATAATACAGTGCACTGCTACTTGCCCTATATATACTATCTATGAGGGTATTTAGTAATATCCACAAATAAATGGTGGTATTTCGCTAATAAAAGTTGTATGCAAGTTCTAAGTTAGATAGGTCGTTGGCTAACTTATACTTTAATCTGTATGAGGTAAAATTTAGCCCGTGCCTTGTGTTAAATGGGCATAATTTAATTCTCGTATAGATAATTAAAATTTTCAATTGTTACAATATTAACGATTTTTTTCGTTTTTATGTTAGTATTCCGTCATTTAAGTATCGAATAGTGATGGTAATTTCAGCTATCATTCATTGGTATTCTTCTATTTATCTTTGTTTTTTTTACATAAAAATAAATTTTCAATTGTAGGCGTCCAACCCGCAACTTCAAACCTCTACTATACCAAGTTCCTCACGGAAATATTGTATTATAAACGTCTAATACATGTAATCAAACAAGCCCTATATCGTTCATCGAAAACTCCAATGTTGTAGTCATTCATTAGTATATATAAAAAATTGTAAAGTTTACTAAGATTATTTTGAAGAATTCAATTCTTAATCGATATATCTTCGTTTTTAATAAGATTGAAAAGAAAACAAAGTTAGCTGACATTATTTACCAACGAATTTTTACAAATGATGAACTGTATAATTTGATAACGAAAGGTAAATATATTATTGGCGACAACGTCTTTCATCGCTATCACATGAGTTTGAAAGGTTTTACTTAAGCGTAGATGAATTTTTGAAATACCGAAGTTTAAGTAATCTAACTCTTCAACGCATCTAATAACGATAAAAACTTAATCAATTAGAACGTAACAAGCCTTGAGATCCACTGGTCTAAGATAAAAAGGAATTTTTAAACGTTTTAACATACGAATATCAACGATAATAAAAAGAAATAGGGGAGAATGAGAGAAATTTGAAAGAAGTTTACCTAATATATATCGAAACAAAACGAATACTAAAAACGTAAAAAAACAAACTTAATAAAAACATTAAACGTCGGCCCGGATAAAGGAAATTGGACGACATAGTATAAAATATTATTAAAAATAGTTTAACGTTTTCGGTATCGACGTTAAAAACAAAAGTAAAACAATTGAGCGGACGAATCCATTAACGAGAAATACATATAACTTTACGAAAATAAAGGGAAAGAATTAGAATTAATTGAAGGCTGATATATACCTGGAAAAATACTTTTACCTTTCGATAAAAAAAGTACGAATAAACGATTTCGTTACTTATTGAATTTAATTCGAACCAAATAATAGACAGTTTCAATTAAAATAACCAAAATAATTATGAAAAAAGTCGTATTCGTACAAGGAGTTTATCTAAATATAAAGGCAACTGGATTTTTTGTACTAAGTTGATTTAAATAAGGTATATACTTATAATACCTACTAAAAAATAGCAAATACCAATTCGTTTACAATTATATTTCAATTAACAATTACATAATCAAATTTCAATAAACGATAAACTTACGAGACAAAGTATTCGATACTTTTTTAAGGTAATTATAACATCTTTTTACAAAGTAACGTAACGAACGGATATTAGTAAATCCCTATTATTTTAGGTTATAAGTATAAAACAATATTTATTACGCCGAATATACAACATTGAATGTTTAAGATACATTAGAGAATAATAGGAAGTGGATATAACTATTATATACTTAACGATATTACCTTGAGTAAATAGCCATTACCAAACAATGAGGGCGATGAAAATAATACGAAAATTAACGAAAATACCACAAGGTGAAACCGAAAGAACGCGAAAATTAACGGACTAATACTACCCTTGTTAATATGATATAACTATACCTAGAAAACGGCTTTTGAAGTATACATTAACAATTATAACGCCTTATTATATAGATTTAACGTAATATTCAATTTCCTTCACTATTTATATTTTCCCCGCCTCGAATTCGGAAAAATTAGCTTTACCTTTCATAAAAATATATTATTTGGAAGTTATATTTTCTCGTTGAGATTCTAATTATGATGTGAGCGAGTTTGGCCATCTAAAAACGTCAGAAAAAATTTACAATGTAAGCGAAACCTAAAAATCTCTTTACTTCGTTAAAAATGTTAAATGAATTCATTTACCTTACTGTGTACGTTACGAGGTACATGCTTGGAAAAGTATCGTAAACAACAATCTTAAAAATATCCTATATCAAAAAGGTGCCTAAAATGACCTCGACGGGTAAAGTTGTAAAACAAATGTAATAAGTCCCTGAAAAGTTTAAGTAAAAAAAGGAACACGTTAAAGCTTTCGTTACCATATACCTGATTATTTAATAAAATGTCGCCGTAACATTAGATTACTCGTTTCAATATCACCTCGTAACAAATAAGTGAAATAAGGGAATCGATGGTATTGTTTTCCAATTAAATGAATTGCCGATAGATACTGAGATTATCGACAAGTTGATATCTTGTATGAGAATTATGGCTTTTTTCCCCTAAAAAGTAAACAATACTGAAACGAGGTATACTATTAGTAAAAAAAAAGTATTGACCGTAATGAAATACTTGAAAAAAGCCAGGCTATAGGTAATTAAGTCGCCTTTTCCGACAATAGTATATACCGACTACGCGAACCTGATTTTATCGTTAACGAATTCGATAATACCTATAGGGAGAATCGCGTAATGGATAAATATCCTTGGGATATTAAACGTAAAAATCGTATATTGCCTTAATACAAATAAAATTATCAAAATAGCGGACGGAATTTAGATATTATCGAAACCAATTATAAATCATTGAAATTTAGATATAAGAAAATTACCGTAGGCAATAGGAAAATATTTACTCGTAAAACCAACGATATTAAAAGATTTAAAAACGTGAATTTTCTTACCTATAGAAGTATTAAGCTCTGAACAAATATTAAGACCTAAAGGAATAACAATTGCAATCGTATATAGCAACGGAACAAACTAGTACGAAGATATTATAGGATACCTAATAGGCGGACAAAAAATAGAAAACTTATTAATATAGATTGAAAAAATAAAACGAAATTTACTACAATTTTACATTTAACACCAAGTGTTATTAAAGCGAAAACTTATTAAAGAATAGGTAATATAATTAAAAAGAAAAACAAGTTACCTCGAATATTAAAGTAGGCTTACGACCTCTATAAGCATTTGAAAGCAACCTCGACCCTTTAAAAATTAAAAGGAATACTATAGTAGTTGACTCGGTATATTAATACTGAAAAATACGTTGGAACTTACCAGCCGTACGTATTATCCAACACCGTCGAATTAGTTAACGTAAAAATCGTGCCTTCTATAACTTGAAAACTATAGGATGTTATAGGTATGGATTTTATAGGCAAAATCAATCCCAAAGGAGTCGGTGGCGAAACTTATCTTAGCTTTATAGTCGATTATTTCTCGCAATTCTTATTTTGCTAAACAACAGGTAAACCGACCGGTGAAAAGGTATATAGAATATAAAAACCTATTACCAACATCTTTAGCTACCTTAAAGAATATTACTCGAATAAGTTAAAATACTTTCAAAGCCCAACGGTTATAAAGTTCTTCTCTAGAGGCGAAACGAAGATAATAAACACGCTTACGTACTAAGCTATATTATTGGAACTAATTAAAGGATTAGTAAAGCTGGTTAAAAATAGGTTAAAGAAATAGGCCTATGAACATCAGTATATGCAACTCGAAAAGTAGCCTAAAACTCTCATCAATATTATAAGGGCTATTAACAACAAGCTCGTAAAAAACTAACCCTATTCATCTTTATAAATCATATTAGGCTGGTCGGTAAAACCCTCGGGGGTCACCGTTACAAAAATAAAGGCAATGTTAAACTTAAATCGAGAATAATTAACGACAATATTGAATAAATCGTAAGCTAATAAAAAGGAAATTTGCGATAATTTTGTCAGTCGGCGTAAAAATTCACATTAACAGGTGGCTAATAGATAGGTGAACCGATAAATTAAATTCATGACTAACCTCGAAAATAATGGCAATATGTTGAAAGTTGGTGACTAGGTGTGGAAAGTAATGCTAAAAACCCGCGACATCAAGTTGAGAAGGTTTATAGTTAGCAAAAACAAAAATCTGAAAAATATTAGGGCACCTACCTTCAAACCTCGATGGACAGGGCTATGAAAAGTCGATGAGGTCGTTTCATCCGTGTCGCTCTGAATTGTTAATCCCACTACAAAATTGAAAAGGAGGAAATTCTACGTCAACTCACTGAATCTATACATTCAGAGGGATAACGATAAGGAGGAAGAGGACTAAAAAAGAAGAAGAAGCAAGCAAGATGTGGAAAAAATAAAGGATCTTTATGTTAGCAACCTCGACGACAACGAGTGCGCCATAGATTAAGATGCGTTACGATAGGATAACAGCGTCGTTAACCAAAACGCACCTCGATAGAATAACGATATTAACATTCGTCAAAATTTAAGTTAAAAGGTGGAAAAGGAAAAGATTGAGGTTGAAGAAGGGTGAAAATTAAAGTTGTAGTAAGAGGGATTATCGTAAAGTATGGTAATAACAGAAAGTTCACTTTTGCTTCCTTGTTTCTTATTGTTTCTATTGTTTCATTACCCCACTTTACTCTACATCAATTTTTGATGTGAACATCAAATTTTATCCACTTTATTTTATATAGCTTCGGAAACGCAGCCATATATCAATTAGGGGATAGATGGTAGCATGGAAGATTGATCTGCATACCAAGCATGACTTATACTGGAGAAATAGCTACTCGCAGTCATGGGAGGAATGTCTGGAGAGTAAAAAGGGTACTCGCAAGGACTAGCCGAACTAGAAACAACAATGAAAATACACCTCTCTACCCCTCCAAATACTCCCCCCGAAATCCCCGTTTCAACTGTAGTCACTTCCTTACTATTCCGGCAATATAAGTTTCCACATTTTTGGTTATACGCCTTCACCGGCTCTTTTTTCGAGCTTGTTTTTTTTAAAAACTCCCCTATTTCACTCGATGGTTTCGCACATTTATTGCGACCGAACGCTTTCGACTAATTGTATATTAATTATAAAAGTCTTTACCCCTGTCCCTTTGAATACCCGTCGCGTGCCTTTTCATAGGTTTAACCCGAGTAGTAAGAATAATATAGCTACGTAAGTTATATTGTTTATAAGTTATATATGTTACAGTTACTATAATTGATGAAATATACACTAGGTACAGTCATACGGCACACAACTTAACAGCAGGGCCAACAGAGCCAATAGAACCAGTTAGTATTTGGTACAAACTTCAAGTACTAAATATCTCGATACTAAAGGATGAGAAATTCCCCAGAGTTGTAGAAATCACCACCAGCACTAGGTTTTTACTAGTGCGAGTACTGGTATTGAATAGTACGGAGGATAAACACGGAGATACTTCCTGGGCTAGTATTTACTAGCACCAGGGGACTAGTATTTACTAGTAAAGGAGTCTCGATCCTGATTCAGATCCTTATAAGGATATGCTTGCTTATGACTTGAATATATATCAAGTCCTCCACGTAGATTCTAGAATACTTGAATCTATAAGCCTACACAATATCTTTTTGTGCAGAGCTTTTAACACATAATCAGTACAAATATATACTCCTGTTTATTAAATCAGTTACTGTTGGTAGACCTTAGACGTTACAACGTTGTCGATTCGATTGGTCGAAGTAACAGTAGTATTACATTGGTGAAATGGTGGATGTAATGTTCTAGGTTTGGCTGACCGCTAATCGGTTTACACAGTAATTTGTACGGCCAATTTCCTGGTCTGTACCCTAAAGTGAAGTGCAGCGTACTACACTCGACTTACACTCAATGCGGTAAGTCTTCACACAAAGCAATACAATTTCAATAAGGTTAACTTTATTTATAGTAAAGTTGACTTACTATATTACATACAATACTTTTTCAACACTGACAGCTTTTTAGTTTGTAAGCGCACGCCAGTGTAGCTAACCAATCTTTTCCGGTTACCACTGAATTGCCTCTTCGTTATCTAGTAAGACCCCTGTCAATTCCAGTTAACTTTCAAATTATATTACACCTATTTAACCTCATTTGGTCTCAATTAATCCGCCACTTCGAGGTCCGAACTCATCAACTCCCACAAAAAGTTCTTTCGCCATAACCCTTTGCAAGCATCCACTTTAACTGTACCACTCAAACAAATTACCATTATTGATCCAATAATAGTCTTCCAGTTTGCCAGCTCATCTCTGTCTGCCGTTACGTGATTTAGGCTTTCCAGGTAGCCTATTAACGGAGCTCTCGATGCGTATGGTTAGCCTATTGCTGTCTACAAACCTTTCTAAGGCCTTGTTTAGCGTCTTCTTCGTCATAGTATTTGTAAGGTTGTCTTTGCCATCGATCTATTGGAACTCCTTAATATCCCTCCCTTTGTAGGCTTTTCGAAGTATCATCACATCGATTATTAGGCGTTTTTCGGTAGTAGTTTCGAGCTTTTAAGAATATTCAAAGAGGTTTCTTAAGACGGTACAGATTACCACTGAGATAGGAGGAATCTTTATCTGCCTTGTGATAAGGTTGAGGGTCTCCCACAGTGCTTAACCTACCTTAAAGCCCGTCATTTTACCATAAACCTCCGATGCTAACACGCTTCGTAAAATCCTTTTACACTTGATGGAGATCTAATGAATCAGATTACCGATAATGCTAAACTGATCTTCCCGTCTATTTTCGTTAACGAAGGTTATTAAAAACCCGATCTGTAAAGATAAGTCGATGTTATTTATAAAAGATATATTTGTAAATATTATTAAATTGGCTTTTAAAAAGTCGATTGGAACCATATTAATCCCGTGGTCCAAGTTTCGTATTTGCTACTTAAGCCTTTTCTTTATCCGGTCAAAGTTCTTATCTGTTGGCGTTTGTGTTTGTACCGTAATAGATAGATCGTAAAAGGTTTCCGGTTGATATAGGGTAGTCATATAAATACCCCGAACACATTATTTCAAATAACGTTAAGCCCTAGTCTCGTTAATCTTATTAATTATTGTTAAAACAACGTCATAGCCCTTTTAGAGAAAGCTAAAGCCAGTATCAATACTAAGCATACAGATTGACGATCTATTAAAGTCCAGCTAGGTGTTTCCCATTAACGTTGTTACCGGCTTGTAATTTTAAAACTTAAAGCCTTTCATCGCTTGTTGTTTCAGTATTACAAATCCAGTCATTCCAACGAAAAAGGTATTATTAATTCACATGCCTAGTATGCCGAATTCCTTTTTTTACGTTACTAATAAACACGAATCGTATATTAAAAACTATATCGCCAGCCGGGACATAAAATACGACTAGTAAGTTAAAAACCAGTAAACGCTTACTTTAGTCAATATGTATAGTAACTTAATACATCGTATTACCATGCTTGAAAGGTAGACAACAAAGAGTTTCTATGGCAGTTCTAGTAATATAATTCGCTGTAAATCCGTTGTTCATTACGCATAGACTTATGTTATATTACGGATATTAAACATAAACTTATCTTAGTTTTTACTAACAAACTTGTTGTTAAATCAACCACTAAACGCTGATTGATTTTCTAAATTGTTGGTGATTATGAAAGGATTTAGTTTGTGTCTTTATTACCCCATACTAAACAATTAAATGTGAATTTTTGTACAGACTCTCTATAGTCCTTCCGTTAACCTCGTAAATAATCTTCGACTTAAAGATCGTAAAGTTTAGGTCTTGAAAGTTAAAGTCGGTCTTCGGTACGAATTGTACAACCCCTCGAGTTAATAAGCCATTAATCTCAACTTTGTCGCTTTTTTAAAAAGGTTTGATGAATGTCTTAATAATTCTTTATACCTGAAGCTTTAAAGTCAAGTCTTCGTTATCCTGTTTTTTCCTACTTACTCAAGCAATATTGTATATGCGGTCTGGTATGCATTCCTCCTATTAAACGTTCTTTTTCTTTAAAGTTCGTCCGCGCTGACAGCGTTTTATCAACTTATTAATAACGGGTAAAGGAGGTTCGTATTAGTTCGGTCTCTTAACTTAAAGGGTTTAAAGGTCTTTATTTTTGATAGCCCTAATATAGGGATTAATCTAAGTGGTTCGAAAAAGTATAGAGCCGTTAACAGTTTCGATAACTACTTCAAAATTTGCGATACTTATTATCTTATACGGGCCGTTCTATTTGCCTGGCTTCCGCCATACGAAGAATTCGCTTTGTAACTGAAAAGTAAATACATTAATTGTTAAAGGGCTGTTTTTGGAGTTAAGGTCGTTATTAATTTAACAGCGTGCCGATTTTCTTCGTAGCTCCTTCAAAGCTTTACTATAGGCTATAGCACGTTTCTAAGTATTTATCGAGGGCGGAAATTCACTATTCAAGCGTAAGTACGCTCTAAAAAATAGGAGCGTTAGTACTCAACCATTAAGGCCTATAGTATGGCTCAAACCTTTTACTACCATTTTTAAACGTGCCTCTGTATCTGTAAAGCTTCAAATTTCCAATATAAGGATATTATACGTTCGGATAAGTAAATCTCATACGTTTTGAACCTTCCTAATACTTCAATAGGCTTCTAAAAGTACTTGTTTACACTAGATGCCCATTATCTTACCATCTTTTTAAAATTCCATTACGGAAAGGTTTATGTCGGTATTGTAAACGACAACATTAGGAAGACCCATATACGTGTCAATCCACAGTATTATTAACGTTTCCTATATATCCTTTACAGAAAGAGACTTCAAAAACTTAACTCCGTAAAAAGAGGTTGTAGGATTAACAACGTAAAAAACAAGCTTATTATCCAAGTAAAATACATTAACGAAAATCTCGCAATTAAAATCTTTATCATCTTTTAATATAAACTTAAATCTCCGAAGGTTTTATGTATATGTTCGGCAATAGTACCAAAGCATTTCAATAACTTTCAGGGCAATATATTCTATACCGTTATACCCTACAGACTTTAGGACTTTATACAGCCTATTAACAGCTAAGTATTTAAAACACCGGTATAATTAACGTATCTCCAGCGCCGTCAGGTTTAACACTAATGTTTCCGGGCCTTAAAGGTAAAACTATAGGTACACCTACTTAAAAGCGAATAGAAACCTCTGGCCATTCTTAATCAGTTCGTCTGCGTTAATGTCGATATTAAAGCCAAGGGTTTTTATATACTTTAAGTAAAAAAGGAACGGGTTAGGAGACTTGAAGATGTGGAACGTAATTGCTTTCACAACAGTTTGAATTACCGTTATCCAAATTAACAATAATTGTTCGCCTGATCCAAAGTCAACTTTAGCTTTGCCAACATCGTAACGATTGATCTCAGTAGCTGTAATGCTTTTCCTCCGTAATGCCATGTACTGCGAATAACCTCCTGTGAATTACTTTACTGCCCCTGTATCTGGTGTAATGCCCTAAAACGTATGGTTCATATAACGATCGCGAAGGTTAAGGGTATGTAAAGGTTTAAGGGTTTGATTAGGGTAAAGGTAAAGGTTTTTACCACCCAAACGGTATAAAAAAGCGTGGTCGGCTAGTTATTAGACCGCGTTAAGAGCAGTATCTTCTTTGTACCACTTAATTTATTTAGGGGCGTTAACGCCTTTAATTGGTTCATCGCCCCTAAAGTTTGCGATTTAATCCAAGTAATCATATTTAAAAGAAGTATGGTATTAGGCGTGATATATTGTCTTTTCATTATTACGTTCAGCAGGTGAGTACCGAGTTAACTAGGAGTCAGACTTGCCACAGATCTAACATCTTTTACCACTATCACGACGATAGTACTAACGGTCAACAGTTACACCTAAAACTCGTCCTTGTTAGCGCCGACGTAGTTGCTACCTCCAGTCTAAGGCCGGTAGACCAGAACTTAGGCGTTATGGACGCCCGTACTTACCGTTGACGTAATTAACTACCGCAAGGTCTTTTTTATCCACGTTAAGGAAGTTGCCGACTTAGGAGTACATACCAAACGAGTTTGATAAACGTGTCATTACGGTAACAAACGAGAAATTCAACTAACTAAAAAAGCTTTCGCAAGTATAATATAGGCGTTGTAAGGCATATTCAAACTCACTAACGCCTGTAACTACTACCCGTACCTGCTCACGAAGTGTATCTTCGCCAACATGGGCTTTCCCTATTACTTTCTGATATAGCATTAGCTTATCAATCATCTGATTAAACACATTCATTGGTGTTTCCTCCTCTTTCTTCTTAACCATTATTTTTTCCCACCTTATAGTGACCCAGTCTATATGGTAGTACGCAAAATAGATGTTGTATTTAAAATAGCCCTTTATATTATCGTAAATTTCGCGAAACTTAGTTACTTGTGTTAGGAAGGTTAGGTAATAATCTTTGGTATATCTTGTAAGGATTCCGGGAAACAGTAAGTGAAAACAAAAATGTGACACCTCTATCCACTTACAAAAATTTAGAAAAGGTATGATCTTAATGTTAAAAAGGTTATAGGGCTTTCCATTATAATTTTTTATATCGTCTTAGATCTTAGCGAGATCCTTAAAGAGTTTGTAATGTATATTGATTATTTTAATAGGTTTTAGAGGAAGATTACGATAGTTTTCCTTACTTTAAATCATATTTCCTAACAGTTTAAGCTTTGGAGCTTTCGAAGTATGGTACTAGAGGTAATTGCTAGTCGCTTGACTCGAGAGGTAAAGTCCTGTAGTAAGACGTGTAATAGGCTCTCGCGCGTAGGCAAATCTAAAGAAGGAAGGTTCTTAAATGGCTTGGCGGTTGGATTGATAAGGGGTGATAGTTACTTAAAGGTTTTGGGAAGCTTAAAGATCCTGCTTAATTAATTAGTATTGGGCGCCGACATTGATATTTTTAGCCGCGTTAGCAGCCGCTACTTCACGTATCCTACCACTATTAAGTAAGTACCCCTCGTTGTCACACACTAATAATGGGTTACCAAATAGGTTAAGATACTTATCACTCATACATAAAGATACTTCACTTAAATAGGGGTAAAGGAGAGGTTCGTTGAATCGCGTATAAGGGCTTTAAAGTTCTTTAATATTCTTTCCTTTAGGCCATAGTTCTTAAGGGTGTTCCTCAAGCTGTGTCGGGACGAAAAGGGTTTCTACCAACTTAGTAGAGCCTTTTTCTGGCACGTAAATCCCTCGGAATTTAATTTCAGCCTTTAGTTTTGATTTGATACCATTTCAAATCTTTTTCCACATGTTAAAAGTCTAGTTGCCGAAGAGGTTACGAAAGTTTTGAAAAGCGCGGTCGCCGCGGTTGAATTTTTCGCCGCCGTCTTATTTAACGATGTAGTAGCCGACATAATTAACTAGTTTTTTTTCTGATAAGTCTTCATCGATATCTTGTCTCCACAGGTTTTTATCGTAGTGCTTTGTAAAGATGGATCCTAGGGCATTAATTCCCTTCTTGATATTTAGGTTAAGTGCTATTTTAAGGTTCAGGCTTATGTAAGACGTATTTGGCGAGGGACTTAGTGATTTTAGGTATAAATACTTGGTGATTTGGCGGCTTAGCGTAAGGTCAGCGTAACGTGGCTTTCTCGATGTAACTTGGAGTTTTCGCTTAAATCAACGAACTTGATGATAAAATAACGTAGGAAGTGAAGAGAGTGAAGTAGGACAAAAGTTAGATGTAAAGGGTAAGGTCGGAGGTCGTTGGTGGTAAAGGGCGAAGGTTGTTTATTATTTGGCCGTAGGATTTCGTCGTTTTTGTGGAAGTAGCACTCGTAGTAGTACTAACTTAACCGTTTGCCACCTTACCGAACTTTGAAACTTCTAACAGTCAATTTCAACGTCTTTAAAAAAGGTTAATAGAGATTTTTTTGTGTTTTCAATAGCGATACCGTCGCTACCTTTGGTCTGGCTTAAAGTCTGACATAGCCTAATGATCTTCCTTATATACTGCCGTAGAAACTGATACAGTTGTAAAGGCCCTTCGCAAAAATCTTTCCTCTACCCTAACTGCTGTTGTTAATGTAGAGCGTAACCAGAGGGTAGATTCTTCTTCTACTTAGCTTATCTGTGATTAACCTAATAAGCAGTAATCAGTATTGGTAAGCCTTAGACGTTACAACGTTGTCGATTCGATTAGTTGAAGTAACAGTAGTATTATATTAGTCAAATGGTAGATGTATTGTTCTAGGCTTTGCAGACCGCTAGCCGGTCTACACAGTAATTTGTATGGCCAATTATTTGACTCGTACCCTAGAGTGTAGTGCAGCATACTGCATTTGACTTATATCCAATGCGGTAAGTCTTCATACAAAGCAATACACTTACAGTACGGTCAACTTTACTAACAGTAAAGTTGACTTACTGTACTACATGCAATACTATTCCAATAGTTACTTCCTTCTATACGAATCAAAATATCCACTTCTTCTAGACCATTTGATACCTTTAAAGATACCCCTTTAACACCCTTAAAACGTGGTTTGTTTCAAGAACTAGGGCTGTCTTACGGCAGAACCAGTAATAATGGTCTTTCTTTATAGGGGACTGTTATTGCATCCGGTCACTTAAGACCTACAAGTTCTTCTACTTTGGCTGAATCCTCATCCCTTCGATTTATACGCTCTAGGGCTACTCCAGTTACTTTAAGGTCTTTGAACCCTGAACATTTGTTAAGGAAAGAAAGAAAGAAGGTTCGTAATACCCGTAGGGCTAAATCTGAACAATGAATTCAAGTTGATAATAGTAATAATCTTATTAATAAGGAAGAAAAAGCTCAAGCTATAATCACTAGTTATTCAGAATCAATAAGGCTTAAGTCAGGCATCGACTTATACGAAAGATTATTAGTTAAACTTGAAGAACTCCTCAAAGAACTTGAACGACCTAAGTCGATGGGCATCAATACACCAGTAAAGGAGAAGGAGGGAAATATCCAAAACCTCTCATTTAACGTTGAAAAGAGGAAAAAACTTACAAAGCCTAAATTACAATTGCTAAAAAACTATAAAACGTTGACCTTTACAAATATTGACCTCAAGCTAATAGCTACTAAAGCCTATAAAATTGGTAATGACAGTTTTAGAATCTTGAAATATATCTGTAAAATCAATATAAATATAGTTTTTATGGAAAAAGATTACATTTACTTTTTTACACCAATCGAATGTAGTTTTACAAAGACTTGAAAAACTATAAGTATCTGAATCTGTGCTTACAAGATAATTACTTCTTTTATTACTTCAGACCTCTTAGCTGTTATCGTAGGTGTTAAGGATTCATGTAAGGCTTATTGAAGTTAATTGGTATATGACAAGGTATTGTTATGACCCAACATCTGCAGGGCGCACCAGCGGCGGCCCCGCAGCAGATAACAAAGGAAATCGGTTGGACACAACCTCTCGGCAGGCACCAGGGATCCACAACAGACACACCGTACACAAGGGTTAGGGTCAGCATGGTGTGAGACTCGATGGACTCGGTATCGAGCCAGTCGAGCCTACACTGAAGACGTATGAAGGCGCGGATATATAAGGACACTTTCATTACCAAGATAGATAGTATTTCCTTCATAGCTCTTCAGTTGTCAATCTAAGTATTTAGTCTACCCTGAATAGCCTCACGGCTTCTGATCATCACTCGCACGAACACAGTCTTGATATTGCACCTTTTGTTACCTCTGCTACCTTACTGTTAACATAAACCCTCTGACACCTTCTACATACTCACGGGTATTTAGTGTGATCATTACAGGTATTAGACCATCCAATATTTTTTTTAAAAAAAATAAACTTTGTTTCATTTGCCTTTTACACTATTCAACCTTAGCACTCTTCATGGCAACGTTCGAAAATTCCAAAAGGAGAATAATCCATTAAGGCCGTCAAGTTCAAGATATTAAGTATTCCCAATAATTTCTAACCGATATTAAGCCCGAGTTTCTAGTTTGGATAGTCCGTATACGAAGAAAATTAAAAAAAGCTGTTCCTTCATCACTACATGAATTACAATCAAACTTTAAAAACGAAAATCAGCTTTAAAATTAAAAAGAAACATTACATTCCATCCTCCAAAAAAAGACCGAAAAATAGGTTATCTATTAACTATAACCAAAGTATTAGTTAGTTCAAGAAAAACTGCCTTGTAGGCTCTTATAAGGCCTATTTAGAACAGGCTTGTTGGGTATTGTATCCAAATATACGGCTTTACAATGTTGGTAAATTTATCAATAAGGAAGAAAAAGCGGATGATATTGCTGTTGATAATGATAAAGTAAAAGACCTTCTCCACTTATAATATTATATCTTTATTATACTGTTACAATCGATTACGTAGTCAACTACGTAAAACCCTACATAAAACCCTGTACTGAAGAATTTTGGCCAATTAAAGGCCGTACTTTATACGGATGTATCCGTTTTAAGGTATCTACTTTCAACGTTAAGGATTCCACTTTTTACGTTAAATAGCCAAAAAGACCAATTAAAAGCCGTACTAGATAAGGGTATTACCGTAGTACAAACCCGACTTTTAACATCAAGTCTTTAAAGCTTAACGTTAAGTCTTAAGTTTTTTTTTTCCACATTACAATATTGTGTTGCAAATGATAGAATTCAGTTTCGAGACTTTATTAAAGCTGATTTAGGCTTATTTTCTCATCTTTTAAACAACGAGAAATAGTTCTCACATCTCGAGATGTAGGGCGAAAACTACCCTGGATTACGAATTGGCAGAGGTGTTATTTAGCTCACTAATAAAAGAACAGTTCAGATATCATTCAAATTTAGAACAGATTATAATTATGATACCCTAACGTTCCACAATCATTTTTATTACTCCAAGTTTATTTTTAATCTGATTAGACTGTGAAAGCTTTACAGTTAGGGTATTAAAGTTCTAAACGTATTTTTAGTTAACTTCAAATCTAAGGAAATAATGTAACTATAACCAGCAACTACACCATAATCTAGACCTCGTAACAATGCCATTATAATATAATTTCTACGGCTACTATCAAGTCCTTCGATACTTCCCTCTAACTTAATAGGTTTGGTAATACCAGCGTAAGGTTAATAATGGAATTATTCAAATTATCAGACGGTTTAAAAAAGAACCAGGAAACAGAGAATTTCGATTTTATTCACGCTTTTTATAACCCTTTTAAAAGCATCAGTTAGAGACCAAATTTCTAATACGGTACTCTAGAAAAAGTAGGGTTTATTTGGACCCTTAACAACTTCCTAAAAACAACTGTTAGGCCAAGGGGTGAATGCTATGACCTAATGATTATAAAGTTTAAGTATAGCTATAAAATTTGTAATATAGCTATTATATACCCTGGTAAGGAACTAAAATAAGTTTATTGTATGCTAAACAAAATAATCAAATGTATATAGTATATAATAGATTTTTTGATACTCGACGGAAGTAACGAGTTTAATGACTATTTAGTTAGGAAAATGTTTATCGACTACATTTGTACCCTTAAAAACTTTTTACCATACGATACTAAAGAAACCGGCATTTCTGAAAGCTCCAATAGAGTGATTTTGGAAAAGATAAGGACCTATACTATTGCCAGAAAAGAACCATATTACTTATAATATTACCTATTTCAAATAACCGTTGTCATAGCTAATTAAACGGTCAACAATAAAAGTTTCATTTAATATACCACGCCTTATAAGGGTCTTCATGATGAAGTAAAAAGATATATAGTTTATAAACCTAACGTTAAGTTTGTCTTTACTCTAGGTTTTATTCTTATCATCTTCATACCCGTTATAAGACGATTAAAGAGTTAAAAGACTAATTTAATAGGAGAAAGAGGAATCATTCTTTTATAGCAGTTTTCTAACATTACTAAACCCTGGCACATATTTAAGGTTTACATTCCAAATCGGCCAGGGAATTCAAGAAATATTATTAGCACCTTCAGTCCAACGGTCTTCAAAAGAATTATCACGGGACCCCGTAAAGCAGTTGTAAGGAAAGAACATATCAAATCTATTAAGGTTGGTATCCCTTATAATACTATACCGGACTTAATACTCGCGTCATAAATTGGCATATTTGATAACCCCAAGTACGTGTTAATTTACAAAGTATGTAATGAATTTTATGTTTCCTTTACCATAATAATCTTAAAGACCCTAATGCCGTAAGAATCCATAATACAGTGTTCAACATAAAGTACAAATTTGTCGTTCAGGTAAAACACGTTTACGAAAGCCTTAAATTGAAATTGTTAATTTTCCTTTAATATAAACTTAAATTTTAGAGGAGTTTGAGAGTATATCTAGTAGTGGTGGTGAAACTATTTTACTATCTTTAGCGTTGATAATTCCACATTTTCGTAACTAACCGTATTCAAAGACTTATAAAGCCTATTAGTTGTTAGGTAGTTAAACATACAATATAGTCAACAAAGTTCCAACTTTCTTAGTTTTAATATCACTACATTAAGCCCTTAAAGGTAAAACCAACAATATATTTATTTAAACCTGAGTGGTTTTTTTTTACTACTTTTAATATAAACTGGTTTATTAGTTTAAACGTTGAAGTTAACGCCGATGTTTTTCATATGTGTAAGGCAAAAGTAAAAAGACGTAGGAGACTTTAAGATGTAGAAAAAAATTAGATCAACGATAATAGTAATAGTCGTCGATACTAGTAAAGGAAGCTTGTTTCCAGAGTTAAAGCCGATATTATTTTTACCAATATCCATATAATTAAGTTTCGTAACCGTATTCGTATCTCTTTGTAATAAGTCGTATTACAAATAACCTCTTATTAAATACCGTGTTACCCTAATATCCGGTATAATACCTGAAAAGACCTGCTTCGCGTAACGATTTCGAATAGTAAAAAGGTATGTAAAATCAAGGTTTTTATCGGTATATTGGCGGTAGGAGTCTCTACTTATCAAATAATATAAAAATACGTGGTCAACGAGTTAATACGTTACTTTCGGGCCGATACAAATATTTTTATATTAGCCGATAACCTTGAGCTTATTTTCCTCTTCTATAATTTCATTTCTTTTAAAGTTTGTAATTTATTCAACATATTCCTAATTCAAAGTCAAGCGTAATTATATATGATATACTACCTCTTTTAACTCGCTTTGGCCAGTAGTGTGAGGTATTGACTAGAAGACTTAATTACAGTGAATCCAATATATTGTGGCGTTTGAAGTAAACTTGTTTACTTGAATTAAAAAAACATGAACAAAAAGAATACCCTTCTCTGTACATGACTTGGGTACGTCCCTAGGTCCAGGCCTTTCGCTTACCGTTTTAACCGTGCTTTATGTACATAAGTTCGATGTAATACGTATAAAAAGGGTCTTCTTAGTCGTTACTAAACATTGGAATTGAGGGGCATGTACTAATCGAACTTAAAACTCAAGACGTTACGGTCGTTAATGAGGAACGCAACTAGCTAAGAAAAACTCTTTATAAGTGGCGTTAAGGCATTGTAAGGCGTGTTGAAACTCTTTATAACTCGTAATAGCTTGGAGAACCTGCTAGAGGAGTATTCTTTCATTAACTCCTGCCTTACACATTACTTGTTAACAAAATATCAACTTGTTAAACATGTAATTAAAAAGTTCAATTTTACTTTCCGACTCATTTTTATAATTCAAATTATAAGAACATTTAATAATGTGTTATTCGGTGTAGTACTACATAACATTAATATAGTATTCGAAGGAACCTTTTAAGTTATGTAAGATTTCACGAAAATAGAAGTAATTCGTCAAATACCATAATTAGTAATATTTAGCTTGACCGGTAAGTAAATTTGAAAAAACGAGTAAAAACCTAGTAATTTCATATTTATCTGGTAGCAGATGTTTATAAACGGGCGTAACCTAACGTCGAAAAGGTTGTACAACTTATCGTTATACTTTTCTTTTCTTTCCCAAATCCTAACAAACGTAGTAATTGCCGCGCAATCCGTATTTACTATAAGGAGGTATCGATAGAAAAGGGTAATATACTAGTCTTAGGGACCCTTTAAATTAATCTAATAATATAGGGGCTAGTATTGGTAGACAGGTTAATAACCTTTGAATAAATTTGGAGGTAAAAAGTTAATGGTTGTATCTACAATAAGCTCGCGCGTAAAGCTATTTATTCATTAATTTAGCTACTAAAACTGGATTTGTTAAAAAGCTTGAGGGAAATGGACTTAAGTGTTTTCGCCGCTGGGGACTTAGTAATACTCCTCTTAGTATTAAGGGGTACCTCAAGATTCCTACTTAATTGACTTATGGACTTAAAAGCTTACGACGTATACGTCAATTAATTCCTCATGACCAGTGGTATTAAACCGTTAATCTTAGGTAAAAGGGTTCAAAAACATTATCTAGGCTTGAGTAGGTCCTTACGAACGCGTGTAAGGGCGTTAAGAGATGTTAACGCCAATAATACCTTTGCCCTTAACTTCAAAGATTCATCAGGTGTTTTTACTTGTAGCGCATTCGTAAAATACGTTTTCTAAATTACCCTCCTTCTATTTTTTTATAGAGAAGTCGAGTCTTTGGTTAGATAGTTTAGTCTTTGGCTTAACTTTAACGGGTTTCTTTGCTATCTTCCACATATTCAGAATACATTCCCTAAAGTATTCCTAAAAGTAGTCATTATGTATCTATAGGTATCGAACGGTTTCAATGTGGTCTAAATCGAGAATGTAGAAGCCAATTACGTTAGTAAGGTGCTTGACCGAAGAGTCTTCATTAGCTTTAGCAAACTAGAGCTATTTATCATAGTACTTCTCGAAGGTAATGCCGAGGGTTATGATCGCTTCCTTTCTAGTAGGGTTAGTAAAGGCATCAATTCCAACGCGTTTCAAAGCTATAGTAACAAATATTAAAGAGTGAAAGGATGGAAATGGTGGTGTAGAGTGTTAAGTCGTAGGTTTTCCGTCAAAGTTGGTGTATCTTAAAGATTGTGTGACTTATTCGTTTTTTCTTCGAAGTTTATAGTAGTAGTACCCGCAATAGTATTAATTTAGCCGTTTTCCAACTTGCCGACTTGGTATTCTTTGAGACTTTTAGGTGGTTAATCTTAAAGCCTTCAAAAATTATTAATGAATATTTCTTGGTGTTTTCAATAGCGATACCGTTGCTTATTTATGAACTTTTGCTAACAACTGACACGGCATAAAAGTCTTTCCTACTTACTGCTGCGAACAACTGACATAAAGTATAAGTTCCCTTCGCAAGAATCTTACTTCTACTATTATCTGTCTTTATTAATGTAAAGCATAATTGGAAAATAACTTCTTCTTCGACTTCAATTATCTATACTTAATCTAATAAATAATAATTAGTGTTGGTAGGCTTTGATTGTAGCAACGTAATCGATTATAATTACCATAGCTGAAGTAACTAGTGCTGTATTGAAATTGGTTCTGAGTTGCATGTTCTAAGTTCGACAGACCGCTAGCCGGTCTACACGCTAATTTGTATGGTCATATGCTTTGGCTTGTACCCCACTTTGAAGTGAGCACCTACTGCACCACACTTACAGTGCAGTCCCACAAATTGCAGCTTATTTTCAGTCAATAAAATCAATGAAAATGACAATTTAGTTGACTTGATTTCACTGCATTTAACTGCTATTACAACAATCCTGTGAATGTATTATAAAAACTAGCAAATTAATATAGAAAGTGGAACTAGTTATTTTGAGGCATTTTCTAAAATACCTTTAATCCGTATAGAATCTATATATATTAGTTTTTTCCACGCGGTAAAATACTTAAAGATATATAATATTATTCTGTTTTGGTAGTTCTTCCTGAGCTTTATAGGTAGGTAAGTGTATATACATTGTTTTAAACGTTTTTTTGATCACGTATATGTTTGTGTAAGTCTCTGAAGTTCAAGACAAAGGTTATGGAAAGAGTGTAATAAAGCGGTAAATATTGGAATTAAATGATAACTTACCTTTTATAAGGTAGGCGATTAGTTTATAATCTTTTTCTCAGCGGTATCGTAGTTGTCACTATTGGATGATTATTTTCATAAACTTTCCGAAATTTATATCTTAATTTATAAATGAGTTCTATGAGGAAGATTTTATCAATAGCATAAACCTATCGGTTAGGTATTTACATCAACTTATAAAGAAGAAAGTATAGTATTCAAGTATGGTATTAGAAAGATGCAAGCGTCAAAAGAATCATTTTTTCAGTGCATGCCTATGATGAAAGCTTATATACTCTTACCTATAGCGTGATACGCTATCATACATTCCGCTAACATGCTTCTCCACATTTACTAACTATAATAATATCTAGCAATATCCATACTGGCAATCTTTATTCCTTTTCGAAAAGCTTCGTATCTATAATTCAGTAATAAAAATATAGTTCGTTTAAGGTTCCAATTGATCGGTTATTCAGTAGTGACGGTAGTTTAGGTTATAGTTTGTTTTAAAAGGTTGGCGAATCTTGTAAAGATATAATTGTCGATATTATATGTTATGAATTTAGTATAAAATAGTGTATCGTTATTGGTTCAGGTAAAATTTCTTTTTTTTCCTTCTCTTACATTGCGTTACTATTTTCTAAATTTCTAATTAGCTATATAGCGTTCACGAATTGAATCAATTACTTAATCAATCATCCTTACTATATTTTCGTATTTCTTTAACAATTTTTAATCATTTTACATAAAATGTTTTGAAAATTTCATGATAAAAGGCGCCGTTTAACATGGTAACGCCAACAGGTTATAGAAGTTGCAGCCGCCGCCCGCACTCCCTTCAACAACCCTTCCTTCTACTTTATATTCCCTGCTACTGCTACTCCCACTTCTATCTCTCCCTTTTTGTCTCCTATTAAGTTATAAAAGCAGTAACCCGAACAGCAACGAGAACCCGAGGTTATAAATCTTACCTTTTTGCCGCGGGTAAAGACTCCACTTTTATCTGTAGTACCTCTTAAGCGCCATAAGCATTATATTAGACCTCTATAATAAGGTATATGATATTTTCCTTTTTAAATTATTATATATTCAAATTTTAACGTAAACAAGGCCAAGATGGCTGAGAGAGAACGCCATCTCATAATGCGCTCCAGTCACATCCAGCGTGCCGTATATCGCTTCTGCCAATGCGGGCAATTAGTTTGACGAATTCCATTAGAACGGTAGCATCTCGGCGCGTTGTGACCGTTACTAGAGGAGCGATAACGCGTGCGCCCAAGTCGATGGTGTTAGGGCCGTTCACGAAAGCCCTCATATGCGCCCGCCATCTTTATAGTAAGTCATTTACTCTTAGAATACGTAATCCAAGACTTTGTTCATTCGTTACTCATTTTTCCAATGTTTAATACGAAGCTTAGATTAATTTCTCGTGAAATATTAACAGGTGGCCAGCGAAAACCACGATTACTATCACCTTGTAACGAATGAGTTTACGTGTATTTTATGTGGATAAGTTCGACGACGATGATATTGTCTGTTTCTCATTATCTTCCCTATTTGGAAACTCGTAATTACAATAATTTCATTATTTGACCGGTAAAATTAGCCTATATATAAATATTTATATAATGAGATCACATTTCACAAAATCGTAACGTAAATATGAAAAGATGAATATGAAAAAAGTGAAAATATGCTGGAAAACAAAAATTAACGGATTTAATAAGTAAGATATAAAACATAAACAGTTAATGATAAATTTACAATGTCAAAGATAAAGCATAATACGCAAAGAAGTAAAGAAATTTTATTTATTAGTGGTTACATTGTATAACCTTTTAAATAAAGTTAACAAATAGATTATTTATAGATAAAAAACTTGTTAATACGACATTCGGAACGCCTTTAGTCATTGTATCGATTAAGTTCAACCTTTCGTCAAATTATTTTGTTTGTTTAATTTCGTAAGGCTTATATGATTTTTATAAAGCCATAACATCGATTACACAACGATTTTTATTTGTGATACCAAATTTAATGGAGTATTCATAAAAAGGAAAAAATTAGTTTAAATCATTACATTAACGGTTTTATTTCAAGATTTACAATAATTATACGGAACATTATCGCTACAATAATTCCGTAGTTACCGCCCCCAAAAACTTTCTTAATCTTTGAGATGAAAAAGTTTCATATTTTTTGATACTTGATCAAATTTTAATTGATAATAATGTCGCGTAGAATAAACTGGTTTCAATTGCATATTTCGTTACCATTAATAGGTATAACCCTTGATTACGAAATATAATTGTAAATATTTATCAATAAAGTTTTGCTAAAAACAAATAACATCGTTATTCGTATAACAAAGGGTATAACACGTAAACCACGCTACGAATTCCGTATCTACCATCCGAAACGTTTATTTAACGCCAGAAATTCGTTATTAAACAGTTTAATCTGAAATTACTTGATGTGTGAATATTACCATATATCCTTATAGTTAGTAAGTAGCTACGCTGCGGAATGCACCTTTGCAAAAGTACATGGTAACGTACTAATATGCAAGATGAATTCCTGCAAAGTGCATAATAGCGTGCCACTGGCTGGAAGTAGCATTTGCAGAGTTCAAGATAAATTTCCACCGCCCAAAAGGGAGATTGGTATAGTGTATGACAAAGTACCACTACCCGAATAAACGGTTTATAACCTTTCATCTGCAACGTGTAATTTCAGAATGATTCTTCTCCCTTTAATAACTTAACTTGATATTTTGATACCAATATTTACGATCATTTCTTTAATTTTGTATGTTTACATAAATCAGCAAAAACCTTACCGACACTAATTAGTAATAGATTAGGCCGATGACCAAAAGCCTAAAAAAAGGCAAACCGAAGTTAAACACCTATAAAAGATATTATAACTGTTCTAAATACTTTTACTTTAATACTACGACTTATAGAAACTATATGGTAGTATAAAATTACGCGGAAGTGCCTTTAAAACCCGAAGCGTAACAAGACTATGAAATCCGGAGTAACTTTAAAAAGAACCACTATAGTACTATATTATTAACTAGTTATTACCCTATTTACCAAAATCTCTATTAAATTATCCGTCAACTCATTTTGGCGTTTAACACGTACCAGGGCACTTTTTAAAAAGCGTCTTATTACGTATAAGGCTACATGAGTCAAAACTACTAGGTTTCAAAACCTTTCGATGAGATCCGTCCAACCTAAACGTAGTATCCAAACCGCTTACGAAACCTAAAATCGGTTATGACATAGCACCCAAACCGTTAGAGAAAAAAACAAGAAAGATTATAATACGACATCCGAACCGCTTACCAGATACAAATTAAGCTTTATACACCAGATTACACACATATATACCTCCCCACATTTTTTCCCCCCCTTTCCCATTACCCTATCTACCTCTCCTCACTCGCTATGTACGGCCTGTTTTTGGGGTTATTACTTACGACGTTTAAATTTACTTTATGTTTAGCGAGTAAAGTGTTTGTAAGAGCGTTGAAGCTCTAATTAAAAACTTTCAACTAGTTTTCAGTCATGCCTTTTTTGTACTTTATTTTGAGTTTACTTATATTAATAAACGATGAACGCCTTACATTAACCGCTTTGCTACAATTGATTTAATTTATATTTACGTATTCATACGCTTTTCAATTTTGTTCTTCAGACCAAATAATCTTAACCACCACATTTCAACCGTACCTGAATTTTATTTACTACACAAAACCAATATTTGTACCGTTTTAGCATTTTGGGTATACGTAAATTCCGTCCTCCTTACCTTTTTAATACATTTCACACTATTAAGACTATAGCTCCACTACTAATGAACCTGAAAAAATCTAACAAATATATCGATTACTTATTTACATGTACATTGTTTCGCAATAACATTTTAAAGTATTTGGATATTAACTTAGAGAACGATGAGATGAAGGTATTAGTAAAGAATTTGGACCATTAGACACTAAATATATTAGTTATTAATATACTTTTCAATTAATCGACGGCGACATTGAAAGGCGCGACTTTTCGGACGATTTTAAGGAGGATTTTGCAAACTTTACTCCGGACAAATAACGTGTAGTCGATAATACAATTTCCAAAATAAAACGAAAACAATTACTAAGTAAAAGTATTAATACGACTGGTGTTTATAATAGCCGTATTACAAAAACCCTATTAATAGCAACCTGACCTTTACATATACCAAAGTGGATCGACAATAAATTAATGAAGTTAAAGTTTATAAGAAGATACTGGTTAAAAAAGCGTTAGGATTGCTTTTTTGAAATAATAGATAATAAACTAAAAAAGTCTCCACAAATACAAAGAAAGAAACGCTTCCTAAAGCTAAGCGTAGGCCACGAAGTGAAACCGGAGTTCTAGAAATCGACGAAAGAGGAGAAAGTGCTGTGAAAACCATCCATAATACAGGTTGAATACGAACCCTCCCCAAGCAAAATTTTAAATAGAGACCAGAATAAAATTACGTTTCGAATACCGTGAATGACCAGTTCGCCCACAACAAAAAACGATCTAAATAAAGAAAACAACCCGCCCAAAGACAATAAAAATGGCTTAAAACGCCAATAAATACCTTATGGATCAATATTTACTAACCACAACTCTTACCGTAACCTCCTACAGCACCGCTTCTCTACTAATAAAAACAACGCTATAAAGGTTACCAATTTTACCAGGCTTTATAATAAGGGCGCAAATTACAATGGCAACCTATACGATGTACTCGACAACCAAATACGTATAATGTAAAATACGTATAATAGGCTCGAAATTAAACCATTCAAGTTTTACATTATTTTATTCGGTATATTGTTGAAAAAAGTTTAGAGTGGTAAATTTACCACTTTACGTAAATAGATACATTTACAAGGAGTTACAATCTCTTAAAACCACATTTCGATACAGAAATTGATTACAAATTTTACGATAGAACCAAAACTAACATCATTTAAGAATTCGTAAAAGATTATTGTGAAAACGCAGATAAAAACTCATGGAACTTGTTTATTATTCTGTTGACAAATATCGGGAAGAATTAGGAAGCTTTTAGACCAGAATATAAGGATAATAAACTATTTAACAAATTAGTAATAAAAGTATATCGCGAAAATCGAAATTTCGATTTTATATTATTGAAACCGAGAAAAATATGTAAAGTATTTTTGTACAAGCCTTAAAATATTACTTCAATCCTTTATAAGTCGATAGGCGAGTTTTGGATCGGAATTTGTAGCTGACGAAACCATAAACGAAGGTCGAATTATTAAAATAACATTGTTAGGATTATTCACCACGTTTTGAATCAAAAATTTGAATTGTACCTAAGGTAAAGTAAACGCCCCAAATACGGCTATCAAAGAGAAGAATATTAGAGGGGAAGCACTAGGAAGAAAGGGAAAAACAGCTATTATCGAAAACGATTTTACGGCTTGAAACGAAATTTACCACGCCTATAATAATACCCATAAAAATGTATACGAAGCTTTACAGGTTTTTAAAAATGTTATATTATATACGGAAAAATCGGCTATTGATTTACTAACCTCCTAGTATATGAGTGAATTCGGATTAAATAAAAGTTTTAAGCCGATTACTCACCTAAAAACCAAACGAAAGCCAATTTTACAGTATACGTAACTAAATAAGACGGCGTAAAAGATAAGTTTAACGTTTACCGCTACGAATACACATCTAGAAAATAATATTCTAAATGTAATAATACTTGCCTAATAACTTAAGATAACGAGGCAGCTCAGCGAAGTTTTGCAAGCCGGTAGGATACCTTCTTCCTATATATTATAGGCTTCAACTGCGAGAACGAAGTGATAAACGCTTACATAATGTCATAATTTACACCTTTAGATAGGTAAGGAAACCGATTCTAGGGTATTATACCTAATACTGGCGCGACCGAAATCTTAACTACCAGTAAACGATAATTCGATGCGTTCGCAGCGAAATTTCCGAAATTTTAACTCGGCTGAATAGGAGAATATCGAAAGGTTCTATTCGGCAAAGGCAAAGCGTTATCACTTAGTATAGTCGTTATAAACAAAAGATTCGTATCGGCTAAATTTTATGTAATGGACTTGAAAACGATATTCCCATTATCGTTAACTAATATAAATAAGCTCAGAATCGAGGTTCGTAATACAACTAACTAACTTATTCGCACCTTGGATGTTATATTCTTACCACTCCGGTTGAAGTTCAGCTACTTATGGTTTTAACACGAAATATGTACGATTCAAGTTACTTACCTAAAGTAATCAGAATTACGAATTTATGCCGTCGATTGGATACCCAGTTGCGAAACGCTTTTTACGGCTGCCTTACGTTATAGAGTATACAGTTATAGGGGAAAAGGAGTTTAAAACTATTGAAAAGGTTTATTATAAGGGCTAATTATATTCTAAAGCTTTACTATGGTTCAAATTCGGTTAAAACGATATTAACTTTGATTACCTGGTGATTGTAGATATAGTATACCTCAACGGTTAGATAATACTATACGCCATCGACGTAATAATATTATCCCAGGCTGCGAAGTTTACGTAAAACATTTCCAATACAAATTTCTAACACGCTTTGGTCAATTGTTAGTTAAAAGTTTTTTTTAGAGCCTTCGAACTGGATGACCCACGATGCTGGAACGGCCTTGGATTCGATTAAATGGCTTAGTAAAGTTAGGATCGCTGGTAGTAAGCGTAAATAAATACCGGTACAAATACCGTATGGTATTGAAAAGTATAAAAGGTATCACAAACTGTCTAAAAAGACATATACGATACTATTTAAAAAGCTAAAAAGTACTAATTCTAAAGAATCTATTTTACAGATAATAGTTAATAGCTTTAATAATACTTTTAGCCCAAATAGGCCAATCCCTACGTTCCCTATTTTTAGTACTGACCTATGAATATATATTAATTTTATACCGTCATTAAACACGTTATAAAAAGCGAATTATATGATAAAAGCTATGGCTATTAGTAGGACTTTATCGTTGCAACATAGTCGATTCGAATCACTGTGGTCGAAGTAACTAGTGTTGCATTGATATTCTTGATTGAAATGGATGGGTTCTAAGTTTGGTAGACCACCAGCCGGTCTTCACACTAATTTGTATGGCCAAACGCTTTGGCCTATACCCTACTTTGAAGTGGGCACCTACTGCACTGCACTTGCAGTGTAGTGTATTCAAATCCCACAAACTACAGTTAATTTGCAGTACGTACAATCAACTTTGCTTCAAGTAAAATTGACTTGACTGTATTGTATTTGACTGCTATTCCAACACTGGCGGCCTTTCATTTTTGTGCCTGCACGCTAACGTGGCATACTATCAATTGGTGGCAACCTTTGAAATCCCTTCTCAGTCCACAAGCCTGACCCCTGTTAATTCTAATTACTCTGTACTGAAATAACCTCAATTACAGCCCTTCGTGGTCCTTTTGCTCTACCCTTCGTAGGCTTTCTTTCCTCAAATCCTGTATACAGATTTTTCGCCACAGACTTATTTCAATCAGGTACGCTACCACTTGCGTACCTTTTGCCAGTAGTTTAAACTACTGATATTACTACCTTTGATATTACTACCATTATTATCGTTACCATTACCTTAACGGTCTTTTAGTTTTCCATAGAAACCCTGTTGCTCCACGTTACGTGACAGGCGGTTCAAGTATCCCTCGATTCGTATAGTTAGTGTATTGCTATCTACAAACCTTTCCCAGGCGCCTTTAGGGGTGGCCTTAGTTATGGTATCAGTAAGGTTATCTTTGCCGTTAATTTACCGAAACTTATCGATTTCCCAGGCTTTTTATGCGTCTATTAATGTTATTACATCCATTATTAGGCGTTTTTATTAGTCGTACCTAGTTTTAATAGGCATTCGTAAAGGCTCCAGAAGTCGGTATATACTACTATAGGTATCAGTGATTGTCCTAGCTATTGAGTGATAATCCTTAATGTGCCATTAGTCACTATACCGATATTAAAGTTTACTATTATGTTGTAGACCTCTATATCCAACAAACTTTGGGTTACACGTTTATATTGAATAGATATCCAATATATAAGGTTTCCATTGATCGTAAATTGCCTTTAAAACTATTTTAATTGACGAGTATTTTCAGTTAGCCAATTTGAAATATATTGTTAGTGTTGTTAACAAACAAACCGTCCGTAAAAATCAATAATTTCGCCTTAGTCAAATTCACAAAAGCTATATTAATTTCCATTTTTACGTAATTCATTCGTCACTCAATCCGTTTATTCAATTTGTTTAAGTTTTAGTTTTATAGGTTTTGTATCTATATCGCGATAAAAAGATCGTATCACGTTTTAGGTTAATATAATATAAGCGATATAAGCTGTACGTGCTCTTTACTCCAGGTATTTTTGTAATCTTCCTTCGTCGGTCTTATCGATGATTGTTAGGCTCATAGTTTACCTCTTTTAACGTAAGCTAATATGTGTGTCAGCCTTAACAATATAAATACAGAGTAATGACTTATTAAAATTAAGTTTTGTACCTTTAGCTGACGTTTCGACATGTTTATACTTTTTAAGGCCTAACTTTTCGATAACACGTTGTTTCTCTACTACAAACCCAGAATTATCAAACAAGAGGGTATCGTTTTTTTATATACCAACGATGTCAAAGTCTTCGCCTTTTATAATTGATAGGCATGGGATAAAGTTTGAAGTCTTTATATTAAACCTGTTTTTATAATACGCTTGGTACGTTAGGAACCAGTGGATGCCTGCCTCAGCCAATCCATATAAAGGCTTGATATAGAGTATTATTATATTAGCCGGAAACCTTTCCCTTAGTTTTCTTAACAGTTTTAGTATTACAATACGTTCAAAATAGGTGGCAGATTACATGTACGTTTACGTAATATCCTAGCTATTAAGTGTAAAATAATCTTTTATGCCAACAGTCAAATTTATAGAAATAGCAAAGATAGAACGTTAGTTAATCTTCTAGATTATAAGTGATTAAGTAAAGATTTCATACTTACCTTTATTATCGTATCCTTAGGCGATGAACTGTAATTTTTCGTACGACTGGTTTTTGGTTTTGTCTTTAACCTCGTCAATCATTTTCGACTTAAAAAAATCAGGTCTTATCCTTTAAATTACGCTAACAGTATAAATTATATAACCTCCTTAATAATAGGCCGTTCATTTTCATTTGGTTAATTTCCTTAAATAGCTCATCTAATATAATAATAATGCCTTCAACACGTAGCTTAAGGGTAAGTTCTCCGTTAGACTTTTTATTTTGAAAGACCAACGCCGTTGTATTTACGTTCAAGGGCCTATAGTCACTATCTTCCTTCCCTTTAATATATATTCTTCTTTTAGATGGTCGTTCACACCGCCGACGTTTTATTGGTTTTTTAATAATCGGCTTCTGAGGGTTGTATTAGCTAATCCGCTTGGCTCGGAGGTTATCGACTTCAGGATCTTCCTTAAACTTAAGGGGTCCAAGGGGCTTTCGGTACGGCTTAACTTGTATATCTCGGAATGTCACAGAGCCGTTAGCAGTTTCAACCACCACGTTTAAGGTAGTAATACTTAAAATTTTATAAGGCCTATCCTATTTGCCTAACCCGCGTTAGTAAGAACTTTACTTTAAAAGGATAGTAAAAGCACGTTTTTTATTAAAGGTCTATTTCTAGTGTTAAGAGAATTATTGACCGGGCGGCATGCTGATTCCTTTCTTAGTTTTTTCAATGCTTTGCTTTACGTTATAGTACATTTTTGGGGTATTTAACGAGGGTGGTGACTTAGCTGTTATACGTAAGTAAGCCCCGAATACCATTAAAGTTGGTTTAAATTCATTAGGGCTAATAGTATCGTTGTGAACTTTTACCGTTATTTA
Organism: Anisogramma anomala; assembly: GCA_038502455.1. Classification (NCBI taxonomy): domain Eukaryota; kingdom Fungi; phylum Ascomycota; class Sordariomycetes; order Diaporthales; family Gnomoniaceae; genus Anisogramma; species Anisogramma anomala. Next base: position 18,905,548 of record JASMMZ010000002.1, read on the forward strand.
AAGCCGTGCTTTTTAGCTAATAAAGCTTCTAATTTCTAATATACAGATATTATAGGCCCATAACAAAAAGACGTATACCCTTTCGACTTTACCAATACCCTAGTAAATCTTAACGGGAACTTATTTATACTAAACTCCTTTTAACTTCATATTTACTTAAAACTTTATCGTAGTAAAATTGGTACCGGTATTGTAAACTAGTACGTTTGGTATCCTAAGGTACTTGTTAATCCACAAAACCCGTAATACCTTTTATATTTCCTTTTCCGTAATAATTTTGAGGAAGTCAGTGCCGTGGAAAACCGCGGCGGAATTTACAACGTATAATGCTGGCTTACCTTTTGGGGAAAATATATTTATGAAAACTTTCGAATTAAAGTCTTGATTTTCCTTTAAGGTAAAATTAAACCTTAACGGGGCTTGAAAGTGTATTTGGCAATAGTGGAAAATGAGTTTAATTACCGTTAATGTTAACAAGTCCACATTTTCGTATTTAATTGCGTTTAAGACCTTATAAAGCCTGTTAGTCATCGGTTGGTTACACCTACGATGTAATCAACAAAGTTTCGCCTCCGTAAGGTTTGATACTATCACTTATAGTCTTTGAAAAAAAAAGCAGAAATACCCCTACTTAAGGCTCAATAAAAACCCCTTTCTGGATTTAAGTTATATTAGTTTGTCAATCTAAACGTCAATGTTCACACCGAGGTTCTTTATATCTTTCTGCCAAAAGAGAAAGGGGATAGGGGATTTTAAGATATGGAAAACAATAAGGCTAATAACAGTTTCAACCGTTGTCCATCCCAGTAAAAATAGCTTTTTTCCAAGGCCAAAGCCAACCTTAGCCTTACCAGCCTCCCCGTGGTTAAGTTCCGTAATAGTATTAGAATCTCTTTGTAACGCGATTTATTACGAATAGCTTCCTGATAATTACCGTGCTACCCACGTATCCGTCATAATCCTCTAAAAGTCTTGCTTTGCATAGCGGTTTCGAATAGTAAAGAGGTGTGTAGGGCCCGAGTTTTTATTTTCGTGGCGGCGGTAGGGGCTTTTACATATAAGGCGGTACAAAAAAACGTGGTCGAGTCGTTATTACGTTGTTTTTGGACCAGTATTAGTACCAATATTTTCGTATTAGCCGATACCCCTTAGCTTATTTTCCACCTATTTTGTTTTCACCTCCTTTAAACTATGTAACTCGCTCAATATAGTCAAAATCAAAGGTAAAGAAGAATTACATATAATATATTACCTGTTTTAGTTTACGCTTGGTGGTAGTATAATGTATGAACCAATAGCCTTACTTGCCGTAAATCTAATGTTTTTGGTACTTGATGTAAACTTAGTTAATAGGCTTTAAAAACTTAAATAAAATGAATACCCTCTTTCATAGGTAGAGGTTCGAACTTTACGTTAACCATACTTACAAGGTTTTCCATACCTTCGATTAATGTAATACGAATTCAAAGGATCTTTTTCTTCGTTATTAAATCTTGGAGCTTAAGGGTATATACCAGTCAAGCCGGAAACTCGAGCAGTTATAATCATCAATGAGGAACGCAGTTAGCTAAAGAACCCTTTACAGGTGGTATTAGGGTATTGAAGGGTGTATTTAAACCTTTTATAGCCCGTAATTTCTTGCTGGGCCTACTGGCGTAAAGTGCCTTCACTATATTCCACGTTCCCCATTACTTATTGGCAAAGTATCAGCTTATCAAACATCTGATTGAAAAGATACATTTTTCTTTCCAACTTTTTCTTATAATTCAACATGTAAAACTACTTAATAATGTTCCAGTCGGTGTAATACTGGGAAAGATTGATATTGTATTGGAAGTAGCCTTTTAAGCCATTATAGATTTCGTGGAAAAAGGAGTAATTCGTCAGGTATCGAAGGTAGTAATCTTAAACTTATCCGGTAAAGATATTAGAAAACAAAGAGTAAAAACCTAGCAACTTTACTTTTATTTGGCCATAAATATTAAATAATGGGCGTAATTTAATGGTGAGGAGGTTATACGGATTATTATTATACTTCTCCCTTCCTTCCCAGATTTTAACGAACTTGGTAATTGAAGTATAGTCCGTATCCTCCATAGGAACGCATCTAGAGAGAAAGGTCATGTATTGGTCGTCAGGATCTTTTATATATTTTTTCTAGGGAAAAGACTAAGCTTGTTAATGTTGGTGGGAATGATAATTATATTTGGCTAAGTTTAGAGGTAAGAAGTTAGTTGTTGTATCTTTAGTAGACTCGCTTGTAAAGTCGGTCTTTTTTTTAATTTGGCTGCTAAAACTGGATATGCTGAAACGCTTAGGGGAAACAGGCCCAAGGGTTTCCGTCATGGGGGACTTGGTGATAATCCTTTTGGTGTTAAGGAGTCTGGCGAGGTTTCTGCTTAATTGATTGATGTAGAGCGCCAATATTAATACCTCTTACCGTGTTGGAAGCCCTGGCTTTACGCGTTCGACCGCCGCTAAAGGCGTATTTTTCGTTGTCACGTGAAGGTATTGGACTACAAAGCAGGTTAACGTGTTTTTTATCGCTAGTACGTAAAAAGGCCTGACTTAGCTGAAAGTGAAGGGAAGGTCCTTTGAAATGTGTATATAGGAGCTAAGGTTGTTCAACACATTTTCCCTTAGGCCGTGGGTTTTAAAAGTATTTCTTAAGCTAAATTAACTTGAAAAGTATTTTTGTTAACTTTGTAACGTTTCCCTTTCATACGAATATTCCTCGACGTTTAATTTTATCTTTTAGTTTAGACCTGACTTTCTTTAGATTTCCTTCTATATGTTAATTGTCTAGTTGCTGAAGAATTTATAAAACCTGTAAAACACATTTTTAGGGTTTCCCTCGGTATCGTATTTCAATATAAAAAAGCTGATAAAGTTGTTTCAATGCTTTTCGGTTAAGCCTTAGTCGACGTAGTCTTCCTAAAGGTCGTAGTTGTATTGCTTAACGAAAGTTGTTTCGAGGTTTTCAATTGCTTCTTTTTATATAAAGTCGGTAATGGCTTAAAAATGAGGATATGCGGTAGCTATTTTGACGTTTTAACTTGTATAGGGCGTGTAGGGCGTGTATAGAGAGGTATTTGGTGATCTCAAGCGTAAGTATTTGGTGGTTTAGCGTAAGGTCGTGGGACATGGAATTTTTAGCACGACTGGACTTTTTAGCTCAAAGCAGCGAACTTGACAATCGAGGTAATATAAGCAGTAAAAAGGAGTAAAGTAGGGAAAAGTCTTGATGTAAAGGGTAAGGTTGGAGGTCTTTGTTGGTAGTAGAGTTCTAAGGTTATTTTTTATTGAAAGTTGATCGACATGGGGACTTAATCGTTTTTTTACAGTAGTAGTACCCGAAGTAATACTTACTTAGCCTTTTGACAACTTGCTGTACTTTGAGACTTTTAATAAGTAATCTGAACATCTTTAGAAAGGATCAATGATTTTTTTTTTTTGGTATTTTCCAGTAGCGATACCGTCGTTTACTTTTAGATTACCGTTGCAGACTGATGTAACTCAAAAAGTCTTGTCTGTTTTCCTGCCGTTGTGGACTGGCGTAGTATTAATAAAGGCCCTTCGTAAGAATCTTTCCTTTACCTTAGCGATAACGCAGAGCGTAACAAGCTGAAAGTAGCTTTTTCTTTTACTTAGTCAATCTGAGATTGACCTAATAAGCACGGATAGAAGGACCTTTAGAAAGTGAACGGATTTAGAGTCCATAATATACTTGTTAATTTATCAAATGGTACCAATTCTTTCTACTAGATAAAAATACGAAAGTACAAAAGGGAAAAGATATAGAAAAGCGGCCTAAAACCATAATCCGACTCATGGTACCGGCGAAACCATTTTTATGATAACGGATTTAAGTCGCCCTTCAATCCGATACACCCCCCGGATCGCGTTTTTGAAATGTTACCATTATGCGAAAACGGTCCGCCTCTATTAATATTACCAGCACCTCGCCGCGGAGAACGCCTACTTGGCTCGAAAAACAAAAAATATTCTAAAAACTTTGCTACTAATTCCTTTATTACTTAAAAGGAAATGTAAAACCGTAAATCTAGTATAAAACTTCGATGCGAGGGTATAATTACCACTTTAAACGCCTTGTTCGAATAATCCACCTACATGGAAATCTTTTCCTTATTCGAATAAGACGTATTTAATTTTAACATGTTCAAACCTATGATTTACGGCGTTTACGAGAGTTTTTCTATACATCCTATATACAAAGTTAACGATAAAGCCGAAAATCTATACTAAAAGACTTACCTTATTATAAAAGTGTATAATAACGATGGTAAAAAGGATATTATAAATTAGTCGCCTACCTTATGAAAATAAGTCACTGTTTAAATTTTACATTAATAACCTCCATTAATATCCTTTATAACCTATATACCAAACTGCGTAACATTATATAAACTTATACACAATCCGAAAATTAATTGAAACGATGTGTTTACGCCGATATACCTACGGATATTAGGAAATACTATTTATCCAGAACGATTTTTCGTATTATAAAACCCTTTTATGGCCTGGTAAAAGCTAGTATATATTGGTATACCATTTACTAAAAGAATTGTAAGATGCGGTTCAAAATAGTAAACTCGACTTTCAACCTATGCTTATTAGTATTAATAAACCGGTCTAAAGACTTTTTACTAACGGTTATACAAACGAATAATACGCTAACATTATATAACGCGTCGTTTTCCGTCCTTAAAGAGACAAAGCTTCTAGAAGCCGACTAAAAAATAAATCCTAAAACGTATCAAACGGAAAACAATATAATAGAATTTGATAACGCGATAATCACTTTTCGGAACGGCTTTTTAGGCTTTACGTAAAAAGGGAAATTGTAAAAAATTACTCTTATCACTCCAAATAACGCGAAATGGGCTGACGAATACCAATACCAGCATATATATAGAGCTTATGTTGCCTTAGTAGTATAACTTAAAACGACGTTGAACCTTTTAGTAGCCGTACAATGCCAAACTACCCCTTCAAACGATGTACATAAAGCGCTTAACAAACGCCTTACGTGGTAAATATACAATTTAAAACGATATTTACGATTCGTACCGCTTAAAATACGTATTACGAAGCTATTAGTTTTGACTAACGGTTCCTTCGCTGATAATATCAACCATAACTTGCAAATAAAGTTCGTTTTTATTTTCGATAACAAAAACCCAGCTTAAAACTAGTTTAGACTTTGAAGAAATATTCTTGATTAAAGCTCCACCAAATATAAGCGGGTTATATGAAAAGTTCAAGTCTCAAAAATTTATAATATGGTTAAAGGTTTCGATTTAGGTATTACCATGGCGATAAAGATCCGGATAATCATTTTAAACCTTGGTTGAAAACCCTTCCCGTTTTCTGTTTACACTAAATTCTTTTCGCTTTACGAATACCTGGTTAAACTCGGCATTAACAACCAAAAACTCCTTATAATCAATATTATAGGTTAATGCAAATCGTATAAACTCCTCTTATATATTAAAAAAACTAATATAAATAGAGGGAAAGTGAAACCCAGCGGATAAATCGATAAAAGGAGCCTCAAACAGTGCATTGGAAGCGTTTATATTAACAAGCAATCTCTTCGGTCGGGTTGCTAAAAAGAGTTCATAACCCTACCCAGACTAATATTCTACGCCTTACTGCTGCCTTTTTATTTTGTGCAATCACAACGCTTTTCATACTTTAAAGCGGTCTGGGATCCGCTATTGACACCGCTTCTAATATATTTTTTTTATACAATTTACCCCTACAGAGTGTACTTTCACTTCTTACCTTTGACATTTGTCATTTGCGTTACGAGTTTTTTTTTAAAAAGAAATAATGTTACTATATAACATACTATATTATGGCCGAGTACGCCAGCTTAGCTGAAATCGGTAGCTATTCGCTGTTAAAGGGAAAAGGAGAGGGCGACGTCGTTGTGTCTCCAGTATCCCCCCCGTCGCCCTCACCATTTATACTAGCGCCACATCTATCACCGCTATCGATGCCACTATCGGCGCCACCGAAGGGGTGGCCCCGTAATTTAGGCCATATGCATTTAGGCAAAGTCGAGGAAGGATCTTTACCCTCTTTATGGCGACGCAAAATAACGTCGTCGAATTTGACTACGTAATATATACCCAGGCCCCAGTTTTAGGTAATAATAACGGTTATCAACTCCTTAATCCACCGGTTAACACCTACTACTAATTAATATCGGTTCGTTTCATTTATTCGTAATGATAATTGGTCTTAAATATACATTGAGCAACATGTTGATAAAAGTAGACGAATAAAGTTCGCGGTTGAAACTATAAACTTGAAGTAAACTCAATATAAAGTCGGTGGGAACGTAATACGGCCTCAGCTTTTGGCCCTAAAACTACTGGAATAAAGGCGTATCCCCTATTGATCCGCTCGTAACGGTAATAACAAACCGACCGACCTCCATTTTAATGGTAATTTTCAATGAATTTTCTCGCGGCCGCGAACACGATATATGGTACATAAGGCGTTTTTATTAGCGGCCTGGGGTTATGGATCCGGGTTTAACGTTTTAATGCTTTACGTGTGAAAAAGACCTCGCGACGTACCTGAGTGATACGTAACTCAAGGCGGCGGAAAAGATCTGACTCGACCGCCTCATTTGAAGGGATATTTATATAAAGAAATATACAGAAAGTTTTAGTAATACCAATTATACCGCAACTTTACCAAACTGAATTGTCAGCAGAGGAAGGGAATACCTGAAAGTAATAGGGTTTTTAACCGCGGAAAAAAGGTAAGGTTTATAAACTTAAGAGCTTCCCGTTCCTCCTCTTAGGGGTTAGGGGAAGGGGGGAAGGGAAAAAGAAGAAGAAAGGGGGTGGTGGCTTCGGCGGAAGCGGCGGCGGACGAAGAAGCGAAAAGGGCGGCGGAGATAAAGGATATAGTGCCAGAAGAGGCGGGGTTGGCTGTGATAGTGGTAGTGGCGGCGAAGCGGCTGGCGATAATAGCGACGGCCTTTGCGCGCTTACGCTTACGCGTTCAACGGCGCCAAAGGGTCCTATTTTTACGCGGTATTTATTTAGGGGCGAGGTTAACATGTGTGAATTTTCTAAATAACCTACTTATTGAAGCGATTTGAAATAGGTATTAAAAACAACGGGTTAGGTTTATATAAGCTAATTAAATGGAAACTTACGTTGGCTATAGATACGAGTCGTTAAAGGAAAAAAAAGGAGGTTTTTCCTAAACCAATAGCGATACATATTTTTATATTAACTCAAAACACGTAACGGTGTAATTACCTCTACGCAATTATACCCCTGTAACACCTGTGTAATCACACCCGTAATTACACCCCTGTAAAGGATAATAACAAATTCTATCAATAACTATGTCGCTACCGATTAAATTAACTAATTAAACCTTTACTATAAATACTGCTACGATTAAAACTACTCATTAGAACCGTAATAATTTTTACCGTAACTCCGTCATGGTTACAAAATTATGAATACGTACCGCATCACAATTCTACCATCATTACTAAATTTCGAATACGTATCGCATTACAATTGCATTGTAGCTAATAAATGATGAATACGCATCACAATATAATCGGACTATTATTACTAAATACGAGTCACAATAGGAAAAGAAAAGATTACCTATGTGGATCATATCATATACCCCTATAATTAGGAAGTGGCCACGCTACAGAATACACCTTTACAAGAATACACGGTAACGTACCAATCTGCAAGGTTTATTCCTGTAAATTGCATGATAGCATGCCACTGACTGGAAGTAGAATTTCCAGAGTACACGATCAAGTGCCACTAACAAGAAGGAAGATTAGCACAGTGTATGGCAAAATGCTACTTCCCGGATAAGAGGTTTATAACCTCTCACCTGCGGCGTTCACTCTCCGAATGCTTCTTCTCCCTTTGATAACTTAACTTCTTACTACAATACCAATCTTTACGATTACTCTTCTACTCTTTTACGTTCACGTGAATAGGCAGAGACCTTACCGACATAACGATAAATAAATAAAATGTCTTTTTCGATTATATGATTAAAATAATTCCGACCCTACATATACTTTAATATAGGTATTTATTGGTGCGATTTATACTGGTTATATCAATAAGAGTAACATTGGTTAATTTTCTTTTTTTGTATAAACATTTCAATACTATATGAAAGACAAATTGTTGTACCGTTAAAGTGAATCCAGCGGTCTTTCGCTAGTTACATTTTCAGTTTTTTTTTTAATTGATGTTTTCAAACGTCCTATTTTTTGAGGCGGACAACGAAATTTACAAAAAATAAAAGTATTGTTGATTGACGTTTCAATGGTTACTAAAGATTTCAAACATGTCGTGAAAAATTATAAATAAATGATGAAGGTAAAGTTAGCGATTTTGAAGCATTTTTTATCATGACTTGGATACGTGTCGATTTAATATATATCATTGGTAGGGATTTACACGTTGACACGTTGTCGATTAGAATTGATCGAAATAACAATAGTATTGAATGGTAAAGTGGGAGATTTATTATTCTAGGTTTGGCAAATGGTTAGCTAGTTTGAAATCTAAATTTCATAGCTAATTACTTCACTTTGAAGTAAACTCACAAAACAATACACTCAACTTGCAATCAGTTCAATCAATATTACAATAATTGAAGTTGACTTACTACATTGCAAATACTACTATTCCAACAGTAACGGCCTCTCGTTTTATACGCGAACTCTATTATAATCAACCAATTGTTTCTGGTTACAACTAAATTACCTCCTCATTGAGTAACCAAACCCCTACCAATTCTTCATCCAAATTTACCTCAATTACCTCCATTTACCCCACGGCTCTTAATTCCGACTTCATCAATTCCCATAAACAAATATTTCGCTACAAACTAATTCAAACCTTCAACTCAACCATACCAATCAATCAAATCGCCGACCTTAATTTCCTAACAATATTTCAATTTGTTAAATCATCTCTATTCACCAACACATAAGTAGAATTTATTAGGTAATATATTAACGTGACTTTTAATCCATATAGTCAACCTATTACTTTTCACAAACCCTTCTAAAACCATATCTAACATTAACTTCATCATAAAATTAGCCGGATCGTGTTTAACATTAATACATTCGAATTCCTTGATCTCTCTACTTTTGTAAGCTTTACGAAGTTCATAACATCGATTATCAAGCGTTTTTAACTGTGAATTACGAATTTCGAAAGGTATTCAAACAAGCTTTTTGAATCGTTATGAATTACTACTAGGATATGATAAATTCTTAACTACCTATTCACGATAATAAACGTTTCCCATATCTATATACCCACATCGAAACCGGATATGATACCGTAGAACTTTTAAGATAACACGTTTCGAATAATCGTTTTACACTTGACGGAAATCTAAAAATATCAGATTTCTAGTATTATCAAATTGGTTGTTTTGGTGAACTGTCTTTATTAAAGATCGTCATAAAAAAATTAATATAGAACGACAAGCTTATATTATCATTTAAATAGCCGTTTGCGTAATTTATGAATTTAACCTTTGATAGGTTAACCGGAACCATATTAATCTCCCAGTCCAAATTCACTGTTTAACACCAACATTTGATTTAGTCGGTCAAAGTTTTGATTCGTTAGGTTCTATACTTATACCGCAATCAACAGGTCGCCAAATACCTTCAGTTAGCATAAAGTAACGATGTAATTCCCACAAACTTGTTACTTGAGGTATTTTGAAGTTTTGGCTACTTTGGATTTGTGAATTATAGCTAAATAAACGTACTGACTCTTTTAACAAAAAGTAAGGTAAATATCGTTAATACTATATTGATGGGTTAATGATTCGTTGAAATTGAGATATTTACCCTTCGGCTAAGGTGAGACTGTCTTGTAATTCCTGAATTTTAAGTCTTGAATCGCCTGCTATTTTGATGTTATGAAGCTAATAATTTTAACTAAATAGGTATCGTTAATTTAGATACCTATCAAAACTAAATCTTCATTTTAATTAACAAGAAAATATAGGTTGTAAATGAAAAATCTCATACCCAAATTCAATTTAAAATCTAGTTGATAATTCATAAATCAATAAAATCTTGCTTGATATAGTTCTTATATTGATTTTATACATTTCATGAAGATCCTCTAAAACTAGTTTTTACGGAGTTTTTGCGGTAGCCTTAGTAAATCATTGCTTTATAAATTATTTGATTACTACGTATACGCTTGCTTTGTATCACAACTATTGAATCTAAGTTTCTCATTACTTTCAACTGATTAACCTATTACTAATACAACTACTAAACGTTAACTGGTTTTCTTAATCTTTGGCGATTGTGTAAGGATTAAGTCTTGGATTTTATCACCGTATCTTTGTGTAATCAAGAGTGACTCTTCGTATCGACCCTCTGTAGTCTTACATTTGACCTCGTGTATAATCCTCAATTTGAAAGTTGTAACAGTTGGGCTTTAGAGGTTAAGGTGGCGTTTAGGCATAAATTATATGATTCTTCAGATAAGAAGTCTATGAATCTTAATCCTAACACTTTCTATACAAGGTTTTCAAGAGGTTTTGAAAAAATCTTTATCTCTTGATTGTAATAACTAATTCTTTGTCGTCATTCTCTTTTATATTCACCAAAACATTATTTTAAATCAAACCCGGTATTTCTTTATTATGTTTAATGTTACTCATATTTGGCAGCTTGCCGCTTAATTAACGTTCCTTCAACTTATTTATTATAGGTGGAGAGGGGCTGCATTAACGAATTCGCTTAAATTCAAGATATTGATAGTTATTGTTATCTCAGGTTACCTTAATATAAGGTTTAATTTCAGCTATACAGAATATCTCATGACTGTTAATAGTTTCGATACCTACTTTATTATTAAACATCCCTAAGATCTTAAATAGAATATAACATTTACCTGGTTCTCTTTATAAGAAAAATTTACCTTATAATGGTAGAGAAAACACGTTGATTGTTGTAAGGCTGTTTTTGATATTGAGGGTATTATTAACTTGAAGCCCTGCAGATTCCTTCCCAAATTCCTTCAAGGCGTTACCGTATACCACAACCCCTTTCTAGATATTTACTGATGGTAGAAATTTACTTATCAAATAAGGAAATACTCTAATAACTAATAACTTTAACAATGATCTCTAAAAACTTATAATATCATACAAGCTCTTGATTGCTACTGAAAGATATGACTAATGGTCCGTAAAGAATTAAATTTCTAATATAAGAATATTATACACCCTACAAAATATTGCTTATACCTTTTTGATCCTTTCAATGTTTCAATAGGCTTTAATAAACGCCTACTTATACCAAATTACCATTATATTCGTATCCCTTAAAATTTAGCTACCTAAAATTAGGTATCAACATCGTAAATAAAAGCATCAAGTGTACCCAGAAATTTATCAATCCATAACATCCTTAAAGTTTTCTACGTATCCTTCGCCGTGAAGGACTCAAGAATTTGGGTTTATGAAAAAAGGTTACAGAATTAATAACGTGAAAAAACAAACTTGTTATCTAAATAAAACACAATAACAAAAATCTCGTAATGAAAGCACTTATTGTTTTTAATATGAAATTAAATTTTCGGAAGGTTTTGAAATACTTTTGGTAACAGTATTAGAACTTTTTAATAACATCTAAAAAGGTATGTTACATCTTATTCATTATAGGATTGAAGACTTTTTATAACCTATTGACGACAGGATAATTAAAACTTCGGTGCAATAAACGTGTTTTTTACTCCGTTAAGTTGAACAACATTGCCTTTGAGCCTTAACAGAACTAAAAAATACCATCAAATAAAGATGACAAGAAACCTTTAACCGTTCTTAATTAACTCGTCAACTTTAAAGTCGATATTAGCGCAGAGAATGTTTATGTTCTCGAAACAAAGAAGAAATAAGATAAAGGGGTTGAATATATAAAATGTAATTGGCTTAACAATATTTAAAACAATTGTTATATGCAGTAACAAGATCTATTCTCCCAAGCTAAACCTAACTTTAACTCTGCCAACACTTTAACGATTAATATTAGTTTCAATAATACTTTCCCTTCGCAATATTATATACTACAAATAATCTCTTATTAAATACTTTTCTATCCCTATATCTGATATAATACCTTCAAGCGTATAGTCCATATAACTGTTACGAACATTAAATGTATATAAAGAGTTAGATGCTTGGTGAAGGTATAGGTAAAAGTATTTTCCACCTAAACGGTACGAAAAAACGTAGTAGACCAATCACTAGGCTATATTAAGAGCATTCTCTTTATACCCCAAACCTTGTTTCAAAATATCGTCATCATCGATAATAACTTTCTCATTACCCTTTCAATCTATAATACTATTAAATTAATATTGTCTAAAACCAATAGGGTATTAGGCAAAGTATATTACTTACTATTTATTGAACTTAGCTGAAGTGTAGCGAAATAACCAATAACCGGGATTACTACAAATCCAACACCTATTGCCACTACCATGACGATAATCTTTACGGTTAACAAATTAGCTTAAATATTACCCAAGTTAACACCAAAATAACTGTAACTTTTAGTCTGAAAGCCTTGAACCGGATCTTGAATACAAGTGCCGCCTGACTTACAATTAATGTAACATGCTGGTACGTAATCTTCTTCATCCTAATCGTTAAAGTCATCAACTCTAGAATACATACCGAAGGAATTCGATGAGGGCTATGACGGTTGCAAACAAGGACAGTAACTAACTATACAGGCTTTAAAAATAGAATCTTAGCGCTATAAGACTTATTTCAACTCCCTAACACTCGTAAACGCTACCCGTACTTCTCGCGCAACTTGATTTCACCAATATTTGTCTTACACGTTATTTATGAACACGGAATCTTCTTATCCAACATTGAATTAATATATATATATCGAAATTCACTCCTCTTTATTCTTAACCACCATTATCATTCATCTCGTCATAACTCAATTTGTATAATATTACATAAAGTAGACTTCGTATTCGAAATAGCTTCTTATACCATCGTAAATCTCCTAAAATGGTTTTACTCTCTTTAGGAAGTTCAGATAATAATCCATAACGTACCTTATATGGATTCTAGGAAACAGTGAGTGAAAGCCTGAAGGGAAAAAAACTCCATCCACTTACGGATATTTAAAAAGGGAATTATTTTTATATCAAGTAGGTTGTTAAATTTCTCACAATACTTTTCTACATCGTTCGAAATCTTCGTAAAATCCATTAAAATCTTATAATTCATATTAATGATTGTGATAGGTTGAAGAGAAAAGTCACGATAATTGTTCCAATCGTCGATAGTATTTCCGACCGTCAATTCAAGCCATCAAACTTTCGAGTTGCGATAATAGGAGTTTTTTCCAATTACCTAACCCGATAGGTAAATTCCAGTAGTAAAACCTATGGTATGTTTTCATGTATTGGTATACTTACCGTGGAAAGCTTCGCCTTAAAGAATTAAACGAGTTTAAGAAAACCTTGAGAAATATGAATATTTTAAAAATCTTAAGGGAAAGTCTAAGGGGCGATGGGAACTTGGGAATTGTAAATAATATTCTGGGGAACTTCACGGTTTTAATGAATTGACTGGTGGATAATAACAACGTCAATGCCTCCTACCGCTTTTGAGACCGCTACTTTATGCGCTCTGCCGCAGCTAAAAACGTACTCCAAGATATCATGTAAAGGTACTAAACTGCCAAACAAATTAATAGGTATCTTATCATCATCGTGTGAAAAATTGATACCAACGGGGAGGCTAAAAGCTGAACTTAACTAAAAATTGAGAGGTGGTCCCCTTAAACGCATGTAAAGAAGTTGAAGATCTTCAACACCTTTTCCTTTACTCCGTAAGGTGTAGAAATTAGGATTTGAGGAATATTCCTTAAAAAAATCGAACTTATAAGAGGTCTATACCAATTGAATTGTTGTCTTACCTAATACGTAAACTCCTCTTCGTTCCAGTTTTACCTTCGGTTTAGACCCAGCATCTTATTAAATTGCCTTCAACATATCAATAATTCAATCAACAAAAACCTCATGAAACTTTTTTAAAAAGCGAACGTTATAGTCAAAAACTTCACTGCCGTCTTACTCGAGTATATAATAGCCAACAAATTTGGTTAAATTCTCTTCAGTCGAGTCTTGATTAAAATCAATTTCTCAAAGATACTCATTGTAATTCTTGTAAAAAAGGAACCCAAAAGCCTTAATTACCTTCATTCATTCCTAATCGTCCATCTTAAGATTTTACCTAGAAGGTAGACATTAATTCAGGTAATATAAGAACTTGGTGGTTGATATAGTTAGTCATTTAAAAGAGTGGGAACTGGGAAATTCAAAATGAAGTCGCGCAAAGTAGCTTTATTAACACTAATTCTTAATTCATGGTATTTCCGCTTCAGTTAATGATCTGAAAATATTCAAACAACAATCGTAACGTAATAGAGGGATGAAAAGTGGTATACAAAAGGAAAACTATTGAATTAAAGGTAAAATCGGAGGTTATTCATTATTAGTTATTGTTAAAAGATATAAGCCGTGGTTTCTAGTCGTTTTTGCAATAGCAGCACCCGAAGTAACACTGACTTAGCTGTTTTACCAACTTAACTAGCTTTAAACCTTTAATAGTCGATTTAATATCTTCAAAAAATATCAGTAAAAAGTTCTTCTTAGTTTTCAAATTCTAACGATTCCATCGCCACATCTAGACTACCGTAAAAACAAATGCAATCCAGAAGTCTTCTTTAATTACTGCTGTAAAAGCTGATACAGTAGTTAAAGAACTTCACAAAAATATTTCCTTCACTATAACATTTAAAGTAAAACGTAATGGGAAAGTAACTTCTTCTAATTATCAAATCTATACTTAAACTAATAAGTAATAATCAGTGTAAGCAAGACTTTAAACGTTACAACGTTGTCGCTTTCAATTGTCTAAGTAATAATATTATTACGTAGTCAAATAATAGATGTATTATTCTAATCTAGGCCGACCGCTAGACGGTCTTCACACTAATTTGTATGGTCACTTGCTTAGCCCCCTCCCTAATGTGATATGGGAAAATAAGTTACTTGATTTTACAGTATTCCCACAAAATAATATACTCAACTTGAAGTTAGTATAATATACTTTCCTATAACTAACATTGACTTCATGCACCACAATTTCTACTATTCTATCATATATTGGACTTAATAAGGTCGGAAACTAATTTAATAATATATAGTATCGTTCCGGATAGATGGTACTTTCGGAGATCCATAAGTATGTGGGCATGAATTCGTCGTTTTAAGCGTTTTTTCAATTACGTATATATCTATGTAATATCTCTAAACTTTAAACGCAGGTCATAGGTATTACGTAGGGAGGTAATAAGTATTCAGATTGAGGGGAAGCTTATCCGTTATAAGGTGGGCGATGACTCTATAATATTCTCTTTTCCGGTATTATCGTACCCTTTTACCATAAGATGACTTTTTTATAGGGTATCCTAGTTTTAATTTTTTTTCCTTGGAGAATATTTTTGTTCAAAATATTTTATGGCTGACTTGAATTGTTGGATTAAATATTTTCTATTGAAAAACACCCCATTCGATTGATTTAATAACTTCTTTTCAGATTAGATTTTTGAATGGTTTATTCGGGGTTGTAACAGTACCTATTCAACGGAGTTCCATATCTAGCTTGTATTCCTTTGCCTCCTTTGAGGTGATAAAGAAATACGAAATATAGGTTATGGGATGTTTTTTTTTTCCCGAGTAAAGTAGACGCCTTTGTCAACATCGTTTCGGTTTTATTTATTTATTTTATCGTTAGGCTAAGGTATTGAAGGGTTTATTAGGGTATTCGAGCGGCGTTTTCATATTAACGGATAGTCGTTTTTGTTATAGTGATAGGTGGTTTGCCATCTTTATTTTGCAGGTGGTACTTTAGGAGTGTTCTTGTTTACCATTTCCTTTTTATACTTTTTTATTAATGTTTAGCGGAAGTTACTCGTGTCTTTAGGTAAGTTTACAAACATATAGTGTTTATTAATTTCATTTATTTGTCAAGGGCTTGTCCATATCTTTTCATTTCAAACTATGACTTCAATATATAACGGCATTTATGGAACGACATTTTTTTTTTTTTTTTTTTTTTTTTTACAGACCATCTTATGTTGAGAAGGCCTTCAAAATATCCTTTCTTTCTTAAAAAAGTAGTACTATTATGATATTTTCTATAAAGTTCGATTGACAGGTTATAATTTGTAATTATACTAAATTCGTATAACCTTTGGGGTAAGTACTAAATATAAAGCGTGTAGAGATATATTGAGTCGTATCAAATATATTGTTTATAATATAAACAGATATTTACCCAATGAATTCCTTTGAGTTCATTACTTTTTACTTTTTTAAAAAATACCGTATATGTGTTGAATATAGATTTTTGCATCGTTTTTTATATCGTAGGTAATCTAGTCTGAAGCTACACAATAGACGTTTATGCAGCTATTTACTAAGATAGCTTAGCGATTCGTTACAAAAATGATGTATGTAAGTTTAACGTTTTAAAAGAACATGATAACATCAATTTCGTAAAGGACGGATTATCCGTTTAAATAGGTCATATTGATAATAAATTCGAAGTTAAAATTAATATCATCCTATAAACGGAATTTAGATCATAAAAGGGCTTAATAGTGTAATTTTCATTCGTGGTGAAACTTTTCGATAACCTCTAAAGCTTCCCTTACCACATTAATATAACCCGCTACATAAAGAAGCCGAAAAGGGCTTTTTACAGACGGATACTCGAACCGTCGGTTTTTTATATTTAATTCTAATTCTATATCTTAGGTGTTCAAATAGAACTATAAATAATACACTAGGTCAACTTTTCTTACAGTAAAGTTAACTATACTGACTGCAAGTTGAGTGTATTTTTTTTCTGTGAGCTTACTATATTGGGTGTTAGTTGAGTACTGTAGGCCACACCTCACACTAGGGCACGGGCCAAGTAATTGGCCATATAAAATACAGTGCAGACCGGCTAGCGGTCTGCCAAACCTAGAACAATACATCCACCACTTGATTACGCAATACTACTGTTACTTGGACTAATCGAATCGATAACGTTGCAACGTATAAAGCTCTACTAACACTAATTAGTGCTTATTGGCTTACGCACAGATTGGTTAAGTAGAAGAAGAAGTTAATTTTTAGTTACGCTTTACGTCAAATGACGGCTAGGGTAGAAGAAATATTTTTTCGAAAGGTTTTTACGAAATGCGGCGGTTTTTACGGAAATAAGTAGAATAACCTTTTAGGTTACGGCGGTTTTTATAGAAACTTAAAGGTAGCGATGGTATCGCTACTAAAAACACCAAGAAATCTTCTCAAATATTTCTTAAAAACGTTGAGACGGATTCGGTAAGTTGGCAAACAGCTAAGTGGGTACTACTATGGTTGCTACTACTGCAAAAACGACCAAGTCTCACGGTCAAACAATAAAAAAACCTCGACCTCTACCAATACCAAACGACTTTCTACCTTACTCTCTTCAGAAAAATTTGGCCCCTACTTTACTCTTTTTCACTTCTCTTACCTTAATTTAATTGCCAAGTTCCCACGCGACTTTACGCCAAAACAATAAGTCCCTACGGCTAAAAATTACCAATTCCCTCGCCCTACGCGTTTACACATCCCACATAGGTTAAAATAAAAAATGACATTTAGTCAGAAGCCAATGGAGGAAATTAAAGCCCTCGGACCCTAATTTATCATGAATTTTGACGAGGAACTATAGGGGTGCAATATCGATGAAGAATTAATAGCAAGGCACCTGACAAACTTTATTAGCTCCTACATCATCGACCATGATAAAGGAAAAGAACTAGATCGCGGTAACAATACTTTTCACAAGTTCCGTAACCACTTCGACGACTAGACAATTGACATGTAGAAAAAGATCTAAAAGAGTGTTGAGGAAAAACTAAAGAAAAATCATAAGAGACAAAGGATTTGAATGTTAGAAAAAAGGTCCACTAAGTTATCAAAAGCCTTCTTCGGCCTATTTTAATTTAAGGAATGCCCTCAAGACTTACACCAGAATTAAAATAGTATTAAAGAACCTTAACGCTCATATACACATTCTAGGGGACCTCCTATTTACCCTTAACTAAGTTAGGCCTCTTTATCCGCTAATGATAAGGAACCTATTAATTTGTTCAACAGCATAACACCTCTACACGAAAGCGCCGAGTATGCACTTAGCGGTGGCAGAGCACGTAAAGCAACGGCCGCCTAC
The DNA here is from genome assembly GCA_038502455.1 of Anisogramma anomala. NCBI lineage: Eukaryota > Fungi > Ascomycota > Sordariomycetes > Diaporthales > Gnomoniaceae > Anisogramma > Anisogramma anomala. Next base: position 18,923,938 of record JASMMZ010000002.1, read on the forward strand.
GCGGCCAAAGGTATAGATGTTAGCGCTTTACACCAATCAATTAAGTAAGATTGTTAAGTCCCTCAAAACCTCTAAATAACTATCGCCCCCCAGCTCTTTAATTGACAGGCCCCTTAAAAACCTTTCCACGACAGGTTTTCCTACACACGTAAGTCGACCACAAGTCATACTAAAGGAATTTACCTCTCGAGCCAGGCGACTGACAATTACCCTTAATACCGTGCCTTGGAATCTGTAAGACTTAAACTGCCAGGAAACACTATTAAAGACTGGGATAACTATTGTAACCTGCACCTAAAACCTGTTAAGATAATTAATATCAAGTTCAATTTTTTCACAGACTACGCCAAGATCTAAAACGACATAGAAAAGTATAACAGAAAGCTTTATACACTCTACGATATGAAGATAATACCCGTTTCAAACATCTATAAGTAAATGGAAATTCCACCTTCTGGTTTTTACTTACTATTCCCTGGAATCTTTATAAGGCACGTAGGGGATTATTACCTAAACTTTCTAATCCAAACAACTAAGTATCGAAAAATCTATAACGGCATAAAGGGCTACTTCAAACACGACGTCCACCTTACGCAATATTACAGAAATTGGACTACTACAAGGTGGGAAACGATGATAATTGAAAAGGAATAGAAGGAAATACCAATATATATACTTATTCAAATGATTGATAAGTTAATACTATGCCAGAAAATAATGAAAAAAGATCAATGTTAGCAAAGCCACACTTCGCAATTAGGTACGGGTAAAGCTACGGGTGTTAACGAGTTTAAATACGCTTTACAACGCTTAAATGCTACTTTCAAAAGCTTTTTTAACCAGTTACGGTTTTTGCTTACCACTATAATAGCACGTATACAAAACTCGCTTGAAATGTACCCTTAAGCTGACAACTTCCCTAACGTAAATGGAAAAAACCTTATGGTAATTAATTACGTCAACCGTAAGTATGGTTACGGGCGCCCTTAACACCTAAAGTTCAATCCATCGACTACAGACTCAAGGAAGTAGCTGCGTAAACGTTAATAAGGTCAAAAATCAAGCGGATCTATTGAACGTAAGCACTATCATCGTAATAGTATTACAAGATATTGAATTTGTAGTAAATCTGATTAATAGTCAACTCGGTACCACTTTGTGGGGAGATATAACAAAAATTTAATATACTATATTTCATAGCTTATCACTTTTAAGAAGGATGAATTAAATTATATCATAAAATTTGAAGGCGACTAGCAAATTAACCGCGATAATACCCCTTAACAAATTAAGGGCATAAAGATACTACTCCTAACATGGCCTAATAACTAGCCGATTACGCCTTCCTATACCGTTTAGGCGGTAAAGTCTCTTATCTTTACCCTAACTAAGCCCCTAATCTCTTACAAACCTTTAATCTTCGCAATCATTACGCGGACCATGCGTTTTAAGGTATTATGATAAACACAAGGGCAACAAGGTACTTAACAAGAAGCTATTTATAATACGTGATATTACAAAAGGAATGTATTATAGCCATTAAAATCAATCGTTATGATACTAATAAAGCCAAAGTTGACTTCGAATCAAACGAAAAATTACCTTTACTAAGGACAACGGTAATTTAAACTATTATAAAAATAATCACGTTTCACATCTTAAAGTCACCTACCTCTTTTCTTTTTTGTTTAAATGATATAAAGACCCTCAGCTTTAACGTCAACGTTAACATTGACGAACTGGTTAAAAACGGTTAGAGGTTTTCCCTCAACTTTAAGTAGGAGCACCTATAATTTTACGTCCAAGAACCTAAAAAAGTAGTGTTAAACATGAAGAAGCCGGAAATACGTTAATTACACCGGCGTTTTAACCATCCAGACGTTAACATAGTATAAAAAAATCTAAAGCCCACAGGGTATAAAAATATAGAATACTGTATCCTAAAAGTCATTAAAAAGCTTTATTATTACTGTCTAAAGTATACCTAACCCTCCAGAATATTTAAGTTTACATTGAAAAACGACAATAAATTTAATTATGGGGTCTTTATTAATACTTTTTACTTAGATTACAAGCCTGTTTTGCATGTTGTTAACTCTGCAACCTTTTTTCACAAAGCTAAGTTTTTAAAGTTCTTTTTGGCAAAGGATACATAGAAAACACTAAGGATGTTGAGAATTGACACGAAACTAGGCCCACCAAACGTAGTCGTCTACGATACCGATACTAACTTTACGGCGGCGGAGTTTTAAAAGGAAATCAAAATAATAGTTATTTAACAACAACAGGTACCTATAAAGGCTTACTAAAGCATTGGAAAGGTTCAAAGGGCATAAGCCCTAGTTTTCCACACGTATAACATCCTTACACTAGAAATTAAGAGCTTTATAAATCCGGAGGCACGCATTAAGATAGCGCTAAAAGGCCTAGAAGATACTATAGACCCTAATAGCTAAACGCCAACGCTACTGGTCTTTAAAATGTATCCACGCCTAACGAGTAAATCTCAGCTATTAACAAGTACCCAAAAGTGTGTTACGGCTTACAGCAAAGCTTTAAGGGAACTGTGAAGGGAATCGGCACGCCGCCAAGTTAATAATACCCTTAATACCAGGAATGACCCTACAATAATCAACGAACCTGCTTTACAATTATAAAGTAAAGTCCTTGTAGAGCGGGAGCTGGGTAAATATGAGGGCATGTATAATATCTTAAATATCGTAAACTTTAAAGTCATTGTTAAAACTGTTAACGATCCTATATCTTTCCAAATCATCCAGGTTAAACCCCATATTAAAATTACCGACAATAAAGACCCTTAAGCTAAACTACTAAGCTAATAAAAACCTCTTTAACCCGTTATCAATAAACTGATAAAACGTCGCCGACGCGGACGACCTCCGGAGAAAAGAAATTTTTAAAAAATACAATGGGTTATATCTACAATACTACTGGAGTAAGTAGGAAAGAATAGATAAATGAAACTTAATATTAAAGCTTCGACAATAAGAAATTATTAAATTCTATGGCAAACCTTTTTTAAAAAAGCGACAGCGTTGAGATTAATGGTCTATTACCTCAAAAGGTTATATAATTTGTGCCAAATGCTAATTTTAACCTCTAAGACCCTAATATTACGATCTTTAAATCGAGGGTTATGTACGAGGTTAAAGGCAAAACTACGTGGCGGCCGTACGAAGGGTTACGCCTAGTCGCTTAAAGATACAGCTATAAAGGAAAAGACTAAACCTTTATAAAGTAGCCAAATATTTAAAATATTAGCCAACGTTTATTAATTCTTTTAGCAACAAACTTATTACCCAAAACTAGAGGGAAGTATACACTTAATAACCATAATATAACGCAAACATATACGTAGTTAGAAACAAATTTATAGCTAATCGTATTACTAAAGTTATTACATGAACAACGTACTATTTACCCTCTAGGGATAGTAATAAGACATATCAAGCTACTATACAAACTAGTTGAAATAGGCGTCTATTAGTTCCTAACCTACCAATCGTATTTTAAATTACGGTTAGGTATAAAGTCTTTAATATGCTATCCATATTTTCTAGTAACGCAGAAGAAAAACTTTGGCTCAAAGGATATACAAAATGATGATATCTTTTTCGTTAAAACGACTCGCTTCGTAACATCGAAAAAATAGGCTATTAAAGACTCCAGGTTCTTAAATTACAAACCAGTAACGACATTTGAGAAGAGTAATCAACTTAAATTTAATAAATCGTTAATCCGCATACTTTGTATTAATACCGGCCTCAACTTTCACCAAAAATTCTAGAATACTAATTTAGCTACAATTAACAAAACTAATGTTACTAAGGCCCAACAATACCTTAAACAACGTATTCGTAAAAAAATATTACTACTCTATGTCAACCAAAGGTACCGTACGACCTATCCGTAGCGGCACGAATACAAAAGCCAATAAATAAAACTTCAATCGGCTAAATAAAAGGTTCCCATAGGAAATGCGAAATTAGACCATGGGATTAATATAATGCTAATCTACCCATCGAAAGCCAAGCTAATGATCTTCATGGATAGGTTTTTCGTAAATAACACTGACGTATCTTTACAAATCGGATATTTAATAACCTTCGTCAACAAAAATATGCGTAAAAACTAGTTTAGTATAATTGATAGCTCAATCTACACAACCTTTATTAAATATAAGTGAATCATGTGAAGAGTGCTAGATTTAAAAATCTACGGAATAGTAACAGGCTTTAACGTAGGTATGACATTGTTAAAACCCCTTAACACGATTAATAGGGAACTTAAGATTACTCAAATCCCGGTGGTAATCTATATCAACTCGAGGAACCTATTTGAATACCTCTCGAAACTCGGAACCATCAGCGAAAAACGCCTAATGATCGATGTAATAACACTTCGTAAAGCCTACTAAGGAATGGAGATTAAGTAATTTCGATACATCAACGGAAAAAACAATCTTACCAATAATATAACAAAAAAATCGCCTAATTAGGCCTTGGAAAGGTTTTTGAATAGCAATAGGCTAACTATATGTATTAAGAACTAAGATAATAAGCTTCCCGATAAACCCAAGTAATGTGGCGACAATTAAGGATTTATTTTCATACTGGAAGACTTCTAGGGAACTAACGATGGCGACTTTTTTAATTAGCACGGTTAAAGTGAAGGTTTGCGAAGGTTTATAGCGGAAAAACGATTTGTGGGAGTCAATAAAGTCGGACCTTAGAGCCGTGGCACAATTAATGGAAATTGGGGTCAATTCACAGGAAAATAGACGCATTTAAATGCGGAGGTTAATTAAAAGTCACAAATGTCTGGCCAATTGATGAGGTCGAAGTTTGGCATTTACTGTAAGATATTGGTTAACCATACTAGCGTTCGCTAACAAATTAAAACGCCGCAAGTATTGGAATAGTACTATATATAGTACAGTTGGTCAACTTTTTTTACCGTAAAGTTAACTATACTAACTGCAATTTACCTGAATTGTTTTGTATGTGCTTACTGTATTAGTTGTAAGTCGAGTATAGTAGGCTACATTTTATACTAGGGAAAGGGCTAAAAAATTAGCCATACAAATTACAGTATAGACCGGCTAGCGGTCTGCCAAACCAAGAATAATAATTCACCACTTCACTACGTAACACTACTGTCACTTCGACCAATCGAATCGACAACTTTGCGACGTCTAAAGCTCTACCAACAGTAGGCAACTTCGATTGTCCATATATTAGAGGAAAACTAAAGGTATTTGAACTTTAACCAAAGCAAAAGAAAATATGACATCTGAAATACAAACGAATCAAGTTATGGCATAATTTATTTCAATATAGAATTTATTTAAATGAGTTCTGAAAAAGAACAATAATATTGTGAAGTTTATTTCATGAAGTTCAACCGGCCTAAATCTCATTTTCAGCATTATTATCCCTAATCACGACTTTTTAACTTTATCTAATTGAAACTCGCGATATTCTCTAATTTAGTCAAATTGAAACTTGGGAAACTTTAATTCAAAAGCGTTGAATTGCCTTTTTCCGGCGGTCGAAATCTTTGCCATACCGATATCTAGTATAATGCCCTGAAATCATTAACCATACCTATTAAATAATGTCGGTAAAGTCTCAAGCCTTGGTATTAACATGAATTAAGTTTTTTGAAGAGAAACCAGAATGATTGGTATTGTAGTATAAAAAGATTATGGTCCGAAGGAGCATCTAGAGGTGCACGCCACAGGTGAGGGTTTATAAGTTCTCACCCAAAGCGTACTACTCTAGACAGCTCCACGTATTGCCTTTCGGTCTAGTATATACATTCCAGACCGATCCATGAATTTTCGTTTGGTTCGGAATAGTCTCCAGACCGATTTATATATAAAGCACTTTACGTCTTACAAGAGTGTAGCCTATAACGTAACACATTATCGTGCACTTTACAGGAATACACCCTACAATATAGTATACTATTACTTGCCCTATATATACTATCGATAAGGGTATGTAATAATATCTAAACAGGTATTCTTTTCGTTTTTTTCTTTATATACTTCGTACAAATAATCTAGTAATAACAGTATAGGGATGATTGCGAAGGTTAAAATTAATATAGTTAAATAGTGGCGACATAATTAGTTATCACGCCTTTCGTAATTTCTAACGAGGGTAGTTATACAGGGGTAATTACGTAAAGGTAATTACGTAATTACATATTAGGTTAGTATGAAAAGCGCATAATCCAAATAAATGTAAGTCCCCATTTCACTTTAACCTTTATCTTCATTAAACAAGTTAAGCCGTATCTTCACTTTACCTTAATTTCCTTTAATTTAAACAAGCTTTTTTTATAGGTAGGTTACTTAATTAACATCTATTATTAATATTTTGTTATTAAATAAATGCCTTATAAAACCGAACCGTAAAGCGCCGTCTGGCGCGTAAGTGGCGGCGCGCCGGCACCGCCGCCACCGCTGTTACCGCTACCGCCCACAGCACCATCACCACCAATAGTAGCAATCCGCCCTTTTCGGGAACCATTTATTTTATCGCCGATACGTGGCCCGCCCCTATCACCCCACTCGCCGCCACGCCGCCAAGTCCCGCCGTTGCCGCCGCTACGTCGCTTAATCCCTCTACCGCTACGTTGCCTAGCCCCGTTGCCGGCCCGCCGCCTAACCCTATCGCCCCCTCCGCCTCGCCCCTCACCGCCGCTGCCGCCGCGACCTCCTCTTCCCCCTTTATTCTCTCCTCTTCCTCCACTTTCCCTAATTCTCAAGGGGAGGAGTGGGGGTCTTTTAAGGTTATAAACTTTACTCTTTCCCTATAGGTAAAGACTTTATTATCCATAGAGCCTCTTTTATGCCATAAAAGTAACTTAACTCAATTACGTCAGGATCCATATATTTTGAATCTATTCGTTTATATACTTTTAATTTTTCATTTTTTTAAATAAGGAGTATAAGGCGGATTTATTTCGCCGCTTTGAATTCCGTATCACTAAAGTACGCCGTAAGGCTTTTTTAATACTTTAGGCGTTAAAATGACGCACTCGGGTCTATAAATTCGGGCTGTTAATAAATACGCTTTACGTGTCGTATATCGCGTCCGCCACCACGGGTAAATCCGTTAGCAATTACTACAAAAACGGGGGTCATTTAACCCGTTATTAACATTACGAACAGACCGGAAATTAGTATGCTCCCGTTTCGGTGGTTTTGAAGCCGTAAATCGAAGCTGTAATACGCGTTTGCAGGTTTTTTAATAAGTTTCAACCGAACCTTGAAAAGAAATTTACTAAAAATATACTGTTCGGGGCGATTCGAAAACATTTGCGGCCGGAAATAACTAAAATATACCAATATTGATCAGTAATGAATATTAACCGGTGAATTAAGGAAACTGTAATCACCGTTGCCGCTTAGAAACAAGGTCTACGTATATACTACGTAGGTAAGTTTAACGACGTTTTCGTATGTTACCGTAAAAAAGGTGATTTTCCCCATTAGCATTTACCTAAATATATAACCAATAAGGCGTAAATCTATATCCTTATAGGTGTTAATAAAGTCGACGGCGGTAATATTGGTGGTGTTAACGTAAAGGAGGAATGCGACAGGGAGGATAGTGAAAACGTTATGACGTCGCCTGCTCTTGTTAATTAGTGGATAAATATACTTTCGGCCAGGCTAATATATCCAGCCATAATATAAAACGTTATATATTGATATTAAAGCTTGGAATAAAACAATCGTTTATGAAATAATGCAAAATACATAAAAAACATGAGGTAATATAATAAAACTGATGTAATATTGTGAGTTGAAGTAAAGTAGGGTAAATAGTAAAATACTTAATAGAGTAGAAGCAGGGAGAATGATATGTAATGAAATAATATGATCGGTTTAAAATGGTAAAATTAAATGAAGAAAAAAGAGAAGATTCCGTAACGTTAAGGAGTATAAAACAAAAAGTTTCAAAATTTAGGAAGCGGTGTAAAATAATAGGGTTAGATAACGGCAAAATCGGTAATAGGCGCAAATAATGATGCTAACTAAGTGAAAAATCAGGGATCGGTGTAAATGGTATATTACGGGCCGATTTAAATTAATGAAAAGGAATATTATAGCCTATTAGGCTTGTAAAGCCTTTTTAATACCCTTAATAAATAATGTACTTATTGATATAAGTATTTTTAGGGTTTTGTTCGGCGTGGCCTTAATTATCGTATCTATTAGGTTGGATTTTCCGTCTATTTACCTTATTTCCTAGATTTTACGGCGTTTATATAACTCGCGTAAAGTTATAATATCGATTATCAAACGTTTTTCATTCGTAGTACCTAATTTAACCAGGTATATATACAACGAAAAGGAGTTAGTATATACAATAAAAGTGATAAAACGTAAACTAAGGCTAAAATGAATTATTCCAAACGTTATCATTATAATGATATCCGAATCGAATCATTGAACTATATTATTAATCTCGAAAATTGAGATATTTTTATAATGTTTTTACACTTAGTAAAAATTGAATAAAGTCTACTTCCTCGGAACGTAAAGCCGTTTCGGGCCGGTGGTTCGTTTGCAAGGAATAAAACAAAGTTTTTTTGTAACCTATAATCGTTATTATTAGCGAAGGAGCCGGTAGTAAAAATAAATAATTTATAATACGTATATTTAGCAGTATAATTTGCAAACCGCGTTTTAAATTGTATAACTACCATAGACATAGTCTGTTAATACATGCGTCGTTCTTTAAGTCGGTTAATCATTATACGCTGATAAAAATATTTAATATTTATAACCTTTAATTATATTATAAAACCGACTTAAACACTATGTTCGCATTGGTATTTGTATTCGTTAACCTGTTTTATTTTATTTAAAACGATAAGGTTAACTTTATGTAGCTAATACTTTTATTTAATGCTCAAAACTCTGTTTCGGAGGGTAATGGTAACGTTGTTTAAATCGATTACATGGTTTTTCATTAGGTACGGTTTAGTTTAAGCCTTTCAATCGGCTTTCAAAAGTTCCCTTTTTTTAAAAGCGGAAAACGGGGTATTATATAACGTTAAGGTGTCGTTTGTCTATATACCTGTTAGTATAAAGCCCTCCGAACTGGTTATCGATATTCATAAGTATGGGTCGAAAGTAAAGCTAGTTATTTAGAATTGTTTTTTATAATATCTTTAATAGGTGTTATGCCAATAAACGCCGGCTTTAATTTAGTCGTAAAGTGTTTTTATAATACTTAAAATCGTTTTAAATTGGTAATATTACCTAAATGTTGGAATAGTATTACATGCAGTGTTGTTGGTCAACTTTACCTACAGTAAATTTAACTGTACAGAAAGTTGAGTATATTGATTTGTGCGGACTTACCGCATTGGGTGTAAATCGAGTGCAGTACGCTACAATTCACTCTAGAGCACAGGCCAAGCACTTGGCTATACAAATTACAGTGCAGACCGGCTAGCGGTCTACCAAACCTAGAACAATGCATCCACCGTCTGACCACGCAATACTACTGTTACTTCGACCAATCGAATCGACAACGTTGCAATGTCTAAGGCCTACCAACACTGATTAGTGCTTGCCTGCCAATAGGTTAAACACAGATAAGCTAAGTAGAAGAAGAAGCTACTTATCGGTTTCGTTCTATATTAATAACGGCGAATAGATTAGAGGAAAGATTCTTATAAAGATCCTTTATTAGTACTGCGTCAGTCCTCACTTGCAGAAAACAGAGAAGATTTCTTAGGTTACGTTAGTCCTTAACGGCAATCTGGAAGTCAGCGACGGTATCGTTACTTGAAAAACATCAAGAAATCTTTAGTAATCCTTCTTAAAGAGCGTTGAGATTGATCGCTAAAAGTCTTAAATAACAAGTTGGCAAACGGTTAAGTCTGTACTACTGTAGGTGCTACTACTACTGTAAGAAAAACGACTAAGTCCATACGCTAAACAACCGCAACAAATAACCTTCAACCTCTACCACCACTACCGACCTTCGACTTTACTCTTTACACCAAAACTTTACCCTTACTTTACTCTTTTTCACTCCCTACACCATTTCAATCGTTAAGCTCGCTAATTTGAGCGAAAATACCAAGTCGCGCCAAGGAAGCTACATTACGCGGCCTCTCGCCAAGTCGCCAAGTTCCCACGCGACTTCACACCAGAAACACCAAGTTCCTACGCCCAAAGATTACCAAGTAGCTCGCCCTACACTCCTATCAAGCCCTACAAAAACTAAAACAATAAGATGTCTACCGTAAGTGCTCAACTTGAGGCTATTACCGACCCCGATCGGAAAGAAACAATCAAAGCTCTTGGATACACTTTTACCAAGTTTTACGACAACGACCTCTACGCGCTAAATATTAACGAAAAATCAACCAAAAAACACCTTACCAACTTCTTCGGATGATTTATCGTTAAATACAACATTAACCACGACCGCGACCATACTTTACATATGTACCGTAGCTTTTTTAAGGACTAAATAATAAACATGTGGAAAGGAGTTTAAAAAGGGGTTAAGTTAAAGTTTTAGTTTAAATTTGAAAAACGAATAATAATCGTTTAAGTATAAGGAAACACGTCTTTAGCTCAAGCCCTATATGACTTAGCCAAGATTAAAAAATGCCCCTAATACCCACAATCTAAAAGAAAAGACGTTGAGGAACCGTACTACCCTTATACACGATCCAGGGGACCTTCTTTTCAGCCTTAGCTAAACTAAAGATTTTCATGCGGTAACGATGAGGAACCTCGTGACCTGTTCGGCGGCTTAATACCTCTACGTAACAACGCGAAGTACGCTTTTAGAGGCGGAAGAGCACGCGAAGCAAGGGCTGCCAACGTGGCCAGAGGTATTAACGTTGGCGCTTTACACCGGTCAATTAGGCAAAATCGTTAGGCTTTTGAAAACTTATAAGGCCCCATCAACCCTTAGTACCATAATCGTCAAACACCTAAGAAACTCTTTTTCTTCGGACCTTACGTACGTAAACCAACCACAGATTTTATTACAGTACTTTACGTATCGGGTCAAGCGATTGGCAATTATCTTAACACAGTGCCCCGGAACCTTTAAAACTTAAGCCGCTAAAAATACTAACTAAACTTGGGATAATTATCGCAACCTTTCCCCAAGACTTGCCAGGATAGTTAATATTAACTACAAATTCATAACGGACTTCGTTAAAATCTGGGATAATATAAAAAAGTATGACAGAAAGCTTTATAACCTTTTCGACACTAAGACGATATCTTTTCTAAATATTTATAAGTAGATAAAGGTCCAACCTTCTAGTTCTCACTTACTATTTCCTAAAATCCTTACAGGTTATGCCAAAAACTATTACTTAACCTTTTTAACGAACGCCACTACGTTCCGCGAAATCTACTATAATATAAAGGGATACTTCGAATATGACGTCCACCTTATACAATACTATGAAAACTAAGCTACTATGTGGTAGATTATAATAATAACAAAGAAAAAAGAGGAGAAATCACTAATAAATTTTCAATCAAATGCTTAATAAGTTGATTATATGTTAGAAAGAAATAGGGAAAGCCTACATTAACGAAGTTATTCTTCGAAAATAGGTACGGGTAGCTATTACGGGCGTTAGTAAGTTCGAATACGCTTTATAACGTCTAAATACCACTCATAAGGGATTTTTTAACTAGTTACGTTCCTTGTTTACCACCGTGATCACACGTATACTAAATTCGTTCGTTATATATTCCTAAACCAATAACTTTCTTAACACAGATAAGGAAAACTTTGCGATGATCAACTACGTCGACCGTAAATACTCACACCTATAACACCTAAGGCTAGGTTTTTTAACCTTAGCCCTAAACTGGAGCTAAAACATAGGTCAACGTTATTAAGATTTAGGCGGACATATTAATTACAAGTATTATCGTTGTAATAGTAGCAAAGGATGTTGTATTTATAACAAGGCCAGCTGCTAGTTAACATGTCATCCCCCTGCCGAACGTAATAATAGGAAAATAACATATTAGATTGAGTACCCTATTACTTTGAAACCAAATTACTTACACTAGGTTATAAATATTAAAGGCGATAAACGAACTAACGCCTTTAACGCTCCTAAGTAAATTAAATAACACAAAAATATTGTTTCCGGTACGATAGTTTAATAATTAGCCGACTATGCATTTTTATACCGTTTAAGTAATAAAATCCCTTCCTTTTGCCTCAACTATACTCCTAACCCTTTATATACCTTTAATATTCGCGACTGTTATACGAACTATAGGTTTTAGGGTATTATGTCGAACAATGGGGAAATAAGGTACTTAATAGGAGGTTATTCGTAATATGTGGTACTGTAGAGGGAAAGTATTATGGTTATTAAAATTAATTGTTACGATACTAACAAGGATAAAGTTAGCTTTAATCCAGACTAACAACTATCGTTACTAGGAATAACAGTAATTTAAATTTTTATAAAAGTAATTGCCTTTTATATCCTTAAGTCTCCAACTTCTTTTCTACTTTACTTAGAAGATATGAAAACTCTTGATGTTAACGTAAACGTTAACATAAACGAGCTGATTAAAAACGATCAAAGGTTTTTACTTGCCTTTAAGTATATGCATTTATGGTTTTATCTTTAAGGCCCGCAAGTAGTGGTGTTAAACCTGATGAAGCCGGAAATACATTAATTACACCGATGTTTTAATTATCTTGCTATTAATAGTCTATATAAAGTCCTAAAGTCCGTAGGGCATAACAATGTGGAATACTTTACCCTCAAAGCTATTAAAAGGCTTCACCACCACTATTAAAATTATGTTAAAACCCCCTGGAAATTTAAGTTTATACTAAAAGACAATAAGGACTTTAATTGTAAAATCTTTATTAATATGTTTTTTTTTTGGATAATGAGCCTATTTTTGATATCGTTAACTCCGAAAATTCTTTTTATGGTGCCTAGTTTCTAAAGTCCCTTTCGGTAAAATATACGTGGGAAACGTTAACGATATTGTAGATTAATACTTACCTAGGTCCACCTAACGTCGTCGTCCATAATACTGGTACCAACTTTACGGCGGCAAAATTTTACGAAAATGCCAAAATAATAGGTATTTAGTGTAAACAGGTACCTATAAAATCCTAATGGAGCATTGGAAAGGTTAAAACGGTATAATCACTACATCGACGAACGTATAATATCTTTACGTTGGAAATGGGAAGTTTTACGGATCCGGAGACACGCCTATAAATAGCAGTAAAAGGCTTAAACGATATTATAGGCCTTAATAGCTTGGTGTTAACGCTATTAGTCTTTGGAGCGTACCCACACCAAATGAGTGAATCTCCGCCTTTGGAAAGTACTTAGAAACTTGTTACGGCTTATAACAAAACTTTATGAGAACTGCGAAGGGAATCAGCACGCCGCCAAATCAATAATATCATTAATAACAAAAACAGACCTGTAATAATCAACGTATTTACTTTGCTATTATATAGTAAAGGCCTCGTATAACGAAAGCCGGGAAAATAAAAGGGACCGTATAAGATATTAAGTATCGCAAACTTTAAAGTGGTTATTAAAACTACTAACGGTTTTATATCCTTCCGAACTACTCACATTAAGCCTTATATTAGGTATATTAAAGATAAAGACCCTTCAAGCCTACAAGTTAAACTACCGAGCCAATACAAATCTCCTCCACTCGTTATTAATGATCTGATAAAACGCCGCCAGCGCGGACGACCCCCGAAAAAAAAAATGTCAAAAAAGAGAAATATATACTATTACGTATTTATAATACTATTTGGGTAAGCAAGAAAAAGAAGGATAACGAAGACTTAGTAGTAAAACTTAAGGAATAAGGGATTATTAAGACCTCCGGAGAACCTTTTAAAAAAAAGACAAAATTAAGATCGATGGATAACTAACTCAATATGTGGTACAATTTATGCCGAAATCAAACTTTAGCCTTTAAAAGCCGAATATTACGATCTTAAAGTCGATGATTATTTACTAGATTAAGGGCAAGATCACGGGGCGGCCGTATATAAATTTACGGCTAATCGCTTAAGGATATAGCGATAAAGGTAAGGAGTGAATGCTTACGTTTTCGCCAATGATTTAGAAAATTAGCTAGCGTTTGGTAATTGCCCTAATAACAAGTTTATGAACGAAGATTAAGGGTAAGTTTACACTAAATAACCGTAATATAACGAAAGCTTATATATACTTAGTAATGAATATATAGCGAATTATAAAATTAGAACTGCTATAGGAACTCCGCGTGATTTACCTATCAAAAATAGTAATACAATATGTTAAACCACTATATAGATAATCTAAGGTAAGCTTTATTTGGTTTTTAACCTATTAGTTACACTTTAAGGCCTGGTTAGCGATAAAGATTTTAATATACAACACGTACTTATTAATAATGTAAAAGAAGAACTTCGGTATAATAGGTATATAAACGAACGATACCCTTTTCGTTGAAACAAATAGCTTTATAGCATAGAAATAGTAAATAATCGAAAACTTTAAGTTTTGAAATTGTAAACCGGTAATGACGTAAACGGAAAATAATGAAATTAACTTTAATCAGTCGTTAATTCGTATACTTCATGTTAATACCGGCCTAAGATTTGGTTTAAAGGATTAAGCCGCTATTTTTTCCATAATAGACAAGACTGATAAGGCTAGGGCTTAAAGGTATTTGAAAAAAAGTATATATGGTAATTATATTACCACTTTATACTAATCGGAAAACTTATACGATTTATCTATTAAGGTATAAGTATAAATACCAACGGATAAAGACTTTAATCGATTAAATAAAAGGTTGGAGTGGCAGATACAGAACCTGTACCACGAAATTAATATGGTATTATTCGACCTCTGAAAGGCTAAGCTAATAATTTTTACGAATGGATCCTTTATAAACCATACCAATTTATCTTGACAGATCGGCTTCCTGATAACCTTTGTTAACGAAGATTCACGGGAAAATCAGTTTAGCATTAACGGTAACCTAATCTATTAAACCTCCGTCCAATGTAAAAGGATTACACGAAACGTATTGGATTCGGAGGTTTAAGGTATAATAACGGACTTTAACGTAGGTATAACATTATGAAAAACCTTTAACCTTATTACCAGATAGCTAAATATTCCCTTTATCCAGGTAATGATTTACATCGATTTAAAAAATCTCTTTGAGTACCTGTTCAAACTCGGAATTACCAATGAAAAACGCTTGATAATCGACGTAATGGTATTTTGTGAAGCTTACAAAGGGAAAAAAATTAAGTAGTTCCGATGAATAGATGGAAAAGATAATTCTAAAAACACTATGACGAAGGCTACGCTAAACAAATCCCTGGAAATGTTTCCAAATAGTAACAAATTGACCATACGCATTAAGGGATACGTAGATAAACCGCCCGGAAAGCCAAACCATGTGACGTCAAACAAGTATATGTTGTCAAATTACAAGACTGCTAGGGGATTGATAATAGCGACTTGTTTGAATGGTATAGTTGAAATAGCGAAAGAACTTCTTGTGGGAGTTAATAAATTCAGACCTCGGAGCGGCGGAGCAATTGAGGTTCAATGGTGTCAATTTGCATGAAATTGGGTGTAATGCAGCATAGAGGTCAATTGGAATTAACAGGGGGTACGAGACCGCTATTTAGTGTTAACCAAAAAAAATTGGTGAGTCATACTGGCGTGCACGCTTAAAAACTAAAAAGCCGCCAGTGTTGGAATAGTATTACATGCAATGCAGTAGATCAACTTTACTTACAGTAAAGTTAACTGTACTGTAAGTTAAGTGTATTACTTTGTGCGGACTTACTGTATTGGGTGTAAGTCGAGTGCAATAGGCTACACTTCACTCTAAGGTACAGGCCAAGAACTTGACCATATAAATTACAGTGTAGACCGGCTAGCGGTCTGCCAAACCTAGAACAATACATCCACTATCTGACCACGCAATACAACTATTACTTCGACCAATCGAATCGACAACGTTGTAACGTCTAAGGCCTACCAACACTAAGATTTTTTTAGTAAATTGGCGTAAATCCGTCGTTTAAACCGTTTCTTAAATTATATATATACTTGTATTATGTTTCGAAGTTAGATATATAAGTTATATAATTCGTTAAGTGAGGTTATGAGCACGAGTATTAGGTGATAATTAGCCCGTTGTAACGTAGGTAATTAGGTTATAATGTCTTTTTTACCTTAGTCATTATATCCTTTAACAATTAGGCGGGTTTTTTCGTAAGTTTTCCTGGTTTTATCTTTCATTTCGTAAACGAGGCGGGTAATTAAGATCCCATAAGTGCCGTAAATATTTAAGTCGCAACGTTTAAAACGAAATAGGCTCAAATCTATTAAAGCTAGGATACGTGTTTATATAAATCATATGAATATAGTACCTACAGTAATAATAATACCTTTGCGGCGAAACTTTAAGCTAAACTTACAGTTTGTTATTTCCTTTTACGTAAAAAAAGAGTTTGTAACAATGTTTTTAGGATTTTTTTTTTTGATTTTCTAACTGAAAGGGCGCCTTCAGCGGCGAAGTTTTAATAATGTTGATATAAATAAGTCGTTTTTATTTAACATGGTCGGGTTGGAATCGTATTTTGGGGGTAAAGCTAAAGTTAAATTCGGTTTGAATTCGCCATTTTAAGTAATGTCTTATAGGTCGTTTTGTTCGTTTTAAGGTTTCGGGTCGTTTATTTTTATTTCTATCCTATACTCATATATTATCATCTATAGAAACGCACTTAAACCCTTTAATAGATCAACGAACATATTATAGCCCCTAAACCCATTAATTTTCCAAGTTTTAATCGATTTATCCCTTTTTTTTCTAAACTAAAACTTTAACTTATAATAATAGGTTTAAAACGCCAGTTTTTTGTAGACTATTTCTTATGGCTAACTCTTTGAATACGTCGTTTTTAACTTGTAATAACCGTAGTGCCGCTATAGCTTTCGCTATAACATTGGTCCTTTATATTGTAAACGGTAATAGGGTAAAGTTTATATGGATTTTCGAATAGATATCAGAGATAAGGAGCTTGAGGATAAGCCGACTAAGGTTAAAAGTATTATTATCGGCGTTAACCATCATTTAAATGATAGATTTTTTAAAACTAACACCTTTCAATTCCTTCAATAATACCGTATACGCTTTTTTCAATAGTGAGTAATATCGCTTACACTTTTTAATGCTCTATAAGGATATTATTAGGATTTTTTTACACTCTTTACTGGTTATCTAAGCCTTATTATACTACTCGCTGAAATTAAAGGCCATAACGACGTCGTAAGTAATGAAGTTGAAGGGCCTTATCTAAAATTGAAACTAATATTTAACCAAAAAGTCCTGATGGTTCGTAACGAAAACGCTCCATGTAAATTTAACGATTCAAAACGACGTTGTCACATCGATGACGTGAAGAATTCGTCAACTATTGAGGTATATAATATTCATAATTACTTCGTAATTAAAATTTACATGGTTTTAACAGCGGAACTGAAACTTCTATAGGACCTATAAGGATAACTAAAACTTATGGTAAAACTTTTCGATAGCATTAAATACGTCTTTTTTTACATCTGTATAGTTTATAACGTAAAGTAGGCGTAAAAGGCGTTTTATATTCAGATATCCGAATCCTCGGTATAAAGTCCGTAATTATGGTTAAGTTAAGTAAATTGATTTAATTATATATGTTTTAGGTAAAAACAATAAGTAGTTGAATTTAAGTCGAAATAATACGGATACGTTATTTAAGGCGCGAATAAGTTAATTAGTCGTATTCTGGATATTTATTCCGAGTTTATTTATATTAACTAATGAAAGTAAAAATAGAGTTTTAAATCTTATTACTTTAAACATAATCGGTTCGATACGCGTATTTATAGCGACTGTTCCAAACAACGTCACTTTGACTTCACTAAATAGGATCTTTCAGTGATTTCCTATTCGGTTTAGCCGAAATTTCGGAAACCTCGCCGTAAATACGTCATATTACTGTTTTCCAGCCGTCGAGGCTTCAACTACGTTAATGTCAGGTATAATACCCCGAAACCTGTTTCTGTATTTGTTGAATGACGTAAATTGTAACGTTACATAGGCAACAAAAATTTTGTTTTCGAAATTCAGGCCTATAATATATATAAAGGAGTCGTTTTACAATGCGTTAAAATACTTTAAGAGTTTTTATATTCTTAGGTTAATAAATAGGCATTATTAACCTCGTAGTCGTCTTTTCGAATATAAAGTCATGAAAGTAGGGTTTAATTCAATATCTATACCTTTATATTCGGCTGTATATATTGAAAAATTAGCTTCTATCTTATTTTCAAAATTATATTCGATTTAAATTTATCGCTTAAGCCGAAGTGAATCGTGAGCGGAGTGGTTTGTAAATTAGCAGCCGACTTTACCGTATATGATATACCGTTTTTACAAATTTATGAGGCTTCATATACCTTTTCGTAAATATTATTACGATTTCGATACGTTTATTTTATTTCTAAACGATTTTTCCCGTCTTTTCCTACTGAAGTTTCCTCTTTAATACCTGTTTTTTAAACGTTTGTTTCACCTTAAGTGAAATTTAAATCTTCGATCCAAAACATAGTAAATAGTTTCTGCAAGGTTTACTTTAGTAATTTAGCTTTCGCTTTCAGTTTTATCAGTTATAAAAGTTAATTCGAAGCTCTCTTGTACAGAGTATAAAGGTTTTAAACGATGTTCTAAAGATTATATAAAAGGCTTTTAGGCTATGTTTTAGTTTAAAAGGTATAAAGTCGAAATCCGGGTTTTTGCGATAGGCTTTTGTAATTACATAGATATACAGTTTATTACCTTTATATTTCGGGTTGAAGGCTGCCTTATACTTTCGAATCTTATTTATAAGGCCGTTAAGAATTTTTCACGTGGTTTTATCGGTTTTTTTCTACTAATTCTTAAAAAATTCCTACGTTATATTAATTTCATCCCTTTCGTAAAGTTTGTAATTAATTTCCGTATCGAAATGGATTCTAAAGAGGTTATAATTCTTTACAAATGTATTGTATTATATAAGGTAATATATTTACAAGTTAATAACTAATCGGGAAAGTATATCGTGTGAAATAATGTAAATTTAAAATAACTTAATATCTAATATTTTACATGTATTGAGTACGACGCGTATTTTTCTATCGAGTACGTCATACAGCTTACCGCTATAATTATCGTTCCTTTTTTATAACATAGCAAAATTGATTAACTTTGTAAGGCCATTTCAATCCGTAAAGAATCGATATGGTAGGAGGTCGCCGTAAAGGTTGTAGTTTACAGGTATTAGTTCGTAAGGTATGTATTAGCGTTTTGCGCCGATCATTAATTTTGAAATTGAATTATTATTTATGTTTTGACCGATCCTCGCGTGGCTAATCGGGTTGTTTTCGATATTTCAGCTGTTTTCGCTATAGCCGAGCAGCTTGTTCCCAGTATTCGAGGAGTAGCTTGATATTCGATTTTCTTTTGCAGTGTACACTAGCGTAGAGGTGTATTATACTTGCGTGGTAAATAAGTATTAGTGTTGTTTTTCGTTTTTTTCGTGGTCTTTATTCCTAATTTATGGTATAGATATAGAATAAAGTCGTTTAACGCCTCATTTTAGTCTTTTTAATAATAGGCTCTTTTACTCGGTAAAGTAGTATCCTTTTACAAATTCCGTTAGTTATAAATCTTCATCCTTCTAATCTAATATATGAACGAGTTATATTATTGAAAATAGGTCTTTTATAGGGCGGTTATTTCTACATCCTAAGGTATGAATACGTTTAATTGATAATTTGACCCGTAAAGCTTTGGTAATAGTAGGATTTACTATTTTCCATATATTGAACGTCCAGTTCGAAAAGTTTTTATGGAAATTATCCAATAGTTCACGTCTTTAGGCTTTCTTTTCCCAGTAATGAAATATTACCGCCAAAATATGTGTATTTACCATATATAGATTGATTTCCTCAATTAGCGAATCGATAGTATTATCCTAAAGACGCAGGTTGATTTCGTATATCATAGATTTTCTGATTTCAATATTTTCGACTAAAACTTCGAAGTAAGCGTTCATTTTATTTAATGATATTAGTCTTAAAGCTATAATTGTAGGTATCGCAGTCTTATATACACTTAGTTAGCTAAATCGGTATAAATTGGTGGCTTTTTATACGTACTTAGTATATTGAAACGGTCCAAGTTGCTAATTCCGCGCCGTAATAAGATTTCAGGTACATTCGGATTGCAATGCCTCACGTAATACGTTTTACAAACAATAAATATAAGGTAAATGAAGCAATTAAAGTGATTGGAATAAGGCTTACTAACGTTTGCTAATACAGATTAATTTTCAAAGATAAATAAAACGTAACTGTAAACCAATTAGGTGTTTTGAATTAGTTTTATTAACGTTTGGTAACGTTAAATCAATTGAGTGCTTATAAAAACTTCAACGATATAAAACCTATATTCAAAATACGTAAGACGAACGCGGAAATGTAAACGTGATAATGGAAATGTGAAGCGAATAAGGTAAAGGGAAAGGGTAATTGTATGATCCAGTATTTGGTAATCGTCCCGGATTATTATATCGTAACCGAACTTAGTAAAATAATCGGTTTGGTTGCTTTGAACGTAATCGCTTTAGCTAAAGCGATCGGTTTAAATAGGTGGGTCGTAATCTTCCTTGAATTAGGAAAGCGATTTAAATGTCGAAAAATCGGATAGATCCCAACTAAGGGTTCCGAAACTTGGTGGTTTTGACTTACGTGGCCTAGTACGTAATAATAAGCTTCTCAAAAAGTGCCCGGGTACGTTAAAATGGCAAATAAGGGTTCATAATATCGTATCAAAGTTATTCTTTTTAAAGTTACTTAGTATTTATAATCTTTAAATACATTGGTATGTAATTTTTGTAAAATCGGAGCGTTAAAGTATAAATAGTTATAACCATTATAACATCCTGTTATAGGTATTCAACTAAAATTCACCCATTTTTTCGTAAGCAATTAATAGTCGATCGAATAGGTTATTGATTAGTATCTGTAAGGTTTTAAGCCTTAATATTTATGTAAATTAAGGTTTTTCAAAAGTAATTAGAGTAATTGGTATTGTAATATAAAAAGATAATAGTCCAAAGGAATATCTAAAGGTATACGCTACAGATAAGTGTTTATAAGTCCTCACCCAGAGCGAACTACTTTAAACCACTCCATGTATTGCTGTTAGGCCTGGTATAGCCATTCCAGACCGATCCATACATTGTTGTTCGGATATTGCCTTATACGATCAAATTGGAATTTTGGGAATTTAGCTAAGAACGCGTTGAATTACCGTTTTCCGGCTATCAAAATTTCGATCGCGCCGGTATTAGGTATAATTCCCTGAAACCGGTTATCGTACCTGTTTAAAAGTATAAATTACAACGTTATATAGGTGTTTAATAATTTGTCTTCATAGTCTTAGCCTATATTATATAGGAAAAAGGCGTCTTATAAGCCGGTGAAAATACGTTGGACGGTCTCATCATTTTAGGCTATTAGGTAAGTATTCTCATCTTTAATGTCTTTTTCCTCTGGAGGTTCATTCGTAAAGATAAGCGTTAAAATTATTTTTCCTGCCTTTGTATTTGGTTATATCCTTCGTTACATTGGCTTTTATTTGGTTTTCAAGTAGGTAATAGACCTAAAACTGTCGTTTGGTTCGAAATTTTACGTATACTAGGTGGTTAGTAAACTAGAGGATCATTTTGCCATGTGAGATATAGCGTTTTTGCAAACCCGTAAGGCTCTGTATACCTTTTTGTAGGTATTATTATAACCGCAGTATGTTTCGTTTATTATCGTACGATCGTTCCCATCTTCTATTACTAGGGCTTCTTTTTTGGTATTTTCTCCCCTAAGAGCCATATTTTAGGCGTTCTTTTTACTTAAAGTATACCTTAAATATTCTATACAAAACATAGTAAATAGTTTCAATAAGGTTTACTTTGGTAATTTAGTTATCGTCTTTAGTTTTAACGGTTATAAATACTAATTTATCGCTCGCCTATCTGCTAATAAAGGTTTCGAATGATATTATAAAACTTTTTAAAAGGCTTTTTAATCCTTTTTGGGCTTAAATAATATAAAGTTGAAATCCGGGTTTCCGCGGCATACTTTTATCACTACTAAGATAAAGAGGTTATTACCTTCATATTTTGGTTTGAAAGCCGCCTAACATTTTCGGAATTTCGATTCTAAGGCGGTAAGTAACTCTTATAGGGTTTCATTGGAGTTTTCATATTAATACTTTACGAATCTATAGGTTATTTCAGTTTAATTCTTATCGTACAATTCATAGTTGATTTCTATATTAAAACGTATTTTGAACAGTAATATCATTACATAAATATATCTACTTTCGTAAGGTAATTCATATATCATTCCTTAGCCTACCTAAATAATATATCGGGAAAAATTACGTAAAACTAAAAAGGTTTCATACTTAGTCTTCTATAAGTATTTAGTATTACACATATTTTGTTATTGAATATGTCGTATACTTCGCCGTTGTATTCTTTATCCTTATCCCAAAGCCTAGCGAATTTGGTAAGCTTTATAAAGTCGTTTTTATTAGTGTGGACACGGTGCGGTAAAAGCTCGCAATAAGGATCATGGTTAGCATATACTGGTCCATAAGGTACGTATTAGAGTTTTACACCGCTTATTTATTTTTTGGAACGAGCTGTTTTTTTGTGTTTCGACCGTTTTCATTACGGCCGAAAGGGTATTTACCGCATTAAAAAAGTAATGTAATTTTTACTTCCTCTTTATAATACCTACCGGCGTAAATTTGTGTTATACTCATATAGTAGATAATAATCATACGTTTTTCTTTTCCCCTCGAGCTCCGTATTTTTAATTTGTGGCCCGGCTATAATATCGGATCGTTACACGCCTTATATTCGTAAGTTATTCCTATTTTGTTGTTTCGTTCAAATATCCTTTACCATTTGTTTCATTATTCCGTTAGATAACCTCTTTGTACAAATTCAGTTTAATAAATATATTTGTCCTTTCAGTTTGGCAGGTCGATAAGTCGCGTTATTTCGAATAGTGATTTTGTAAGGAGGTCGTTTTTTACTCTTAGGATATTAATACCTCTACTACATAGTGAAATTCGTAAGGCTTCGGCAATGGAAGAATTCATAGTTTGCTATATGCTTATCGTTGAATAAGTAAATCTTTCATAGAAATTATCGAACATATTAGCTCCATAGGTTTTCTCCACCTAATAGCGAAAGCTCATCGCCAAAATATACGTATTTTCCGTGTATAGGTTCAATTCCTTATCCAGTATATCGATCATAGTATCCCCAAAGCCTAAATTCATTTCGTATATTATAATATTTCTAATTCCTATATATTCGATGAAGAAATTAAAATAACTGGTAGCTTTCTTTGTTGTTATAAGTATTAGGGCTATAGTTATAGGTATACTAAGGTAGTAGGAAGTAGTAATTCCTACGTATACCTGGTTTATTAAAACGGTGTATATTATCGTTTTCGGATATTAGATAGGATTCTGGTGTATTGAGAATTTAGGGTAATATTTCGGGGCAAATAAACGACATAAAAATGCGTAATCGCGAAGAAAATACGGTAAATAAAGTGGTTAAAGTAATGGTTTCAACGTTTGGTTTTATAAATAAAGTTTAGAGAAATGTGATTGAAGAGTAAACATAGGCTTGTTAGCCATCTTGAATTAGTTTTATTGAGGCTTATTGATGATATACCTGTAAAGCGGCTAGGAAAATTGAAACGTCGTAAGTACTAAATTTGAAATACGCAGCGTAGGGTCAGTGGAGGGGGGGGGGGGGATAGGGTAAATGAAAAAAAAAAGGGAATATGTATGTGTATATGCCAGTATTCAAGTCTTGGTTCGTGTTTAGTGGGCGGTTCGAATATCTAGTTGTAGCTGCTCTTATTAGCTATGAGTGGGTTGGATATTACGTCTGTAGCCGCTTTTAGGTTTCGTAAGCGGTACGGATGCTGAGTTTAAATCGGACAAGTCCTAATAAAAGGTTTCGAAACTTGGTAGTTTTGGCTTACATGGTCTAATACGTGATAAAAAACTCTCCAAAAAGTGTGAAAGCTCTAAATAAGAGTCGATAGTAATATAATAGGGCTTTTAGAAGAAAGGCCACTAAATAAGGGTTAATAATATTATATTAAAGCTACCCTTTTGTAAGCCACTTTATTTTTACAGTCTTCATATACATCTCATATAATTCTTATAAAAATTTAGTGTTAAAATACAAATATTTAGAACCGTTATAACATTTTGCTATAGGTATTTAACTTGTATTTGTCTCTTTTTCTCTAAACTGTCTTTAGTTGACTGAATTGGCTACAATCTAGTATCGGTAAGGTCTGATAATTTGCATAAACGTAAAAAAGTAAAAGATTAATCCTCAATGTTGTTATTATAGTAGTTAATATAGATAAGATAGGGAAAAAGCATTTAGAGAGTACACGCCATGGATAAGAGGTTATAAACCTCTTATTAAGTCAATGGAATTTTGCTATACACTCTGAAACACCCCTTCTATACCGCGCCACGTGTGAAGCACTTTTCAAGAGAGTAG
The DNA here is from genome assembly GCA_038502455.1 of Anisogramma anomala. Classification (NCBI taxonomy): domain Eukaryota; kingdom Fungi; phylum Ascomycota; class Sordariomycetes; order Diaporthales; family Gnomoniaceae; genus Anisogramma; species Anisogramma anomala. Next base: position 18,948,690 of record JASMMZ010000002.1, read on the forward strand.
CCTGCAGCGTGACACGTTATCGTGCACTCTGCAGGAGTGCACCTTGCAGTATAGTGCACTGCCACTTGACCTATGTATACTAACTTTAGGGATATATAATAATATCCATAATAACACTCTGCAAATTTATATATCAATATAAAATGATATATGTACGACTCAAAGCTATTTTTTACGTTTCTCGAAATAATATTTCTTTATAAAATATACTTTCAACACATCTTTATCATCATAACTTCGAATCGTATACAGTCGTGCTATGGAAACCAAGGTTTCTACAATGCGACAGTTTTAACCACCGGGTGTATTAATAACTTTACTCGGTAATTATACCGGTAGCACTTTCGAAATAAAAAAAAGTACAACATTCGTCACGTTTACAACATCTAATAGGATCATTCTCGCCGCAAATTATCAAATATATCAAGACCCTGTATCATTTCCTCCTAATAACGAAAAATTACGTCTATAACATACGTATTTACCAAATGAAAGTCTAAATAATTTACCATCTCTTCGCTGATATTATCTCAGAAGTTTAGATTGATATACTTTAAAAGGTTTTTTCTGGAACGTTATTTTTTCGAATAGGGCATCTATATACTCGTTAGCTTTATCATGGCTCTTTATTCGTAAGGCTATAGAAATAAAGTCCTTTTATTCCTGGAGCTATTCCATATCTAGTATAATAATGGAGTTTTGAATACGTTTGAAATACTGGAATTAAAAGTGTTTCGAAATAGAATTAAAAATTTAAAACGTTTAGTGTATAAATACAGAGTGAATAAAATGTAAAAAAACGTTTTGAATTGGGAGTTTAACGATTGTAAATACAAATTAAACGTAAATAAAATATAGTAGAACTTTTCAAACTAGTTGTCGAGCATCTACAAATGCTATACTAACTATGCGGCTAGTTAACTTAAACGTCATATGTATTAACTAGAATAAACGGTGTATAAAATCGGGTTGCGAATTATTGTGGAATTGTATACGAGTTAAGATGTTGTATAAAAACGATAGGTATTACTTTGAGCGCTTTTACTATGGTTGTAAATTCATCTAAAGCTATTTTGAACGCTTAAAGTAATAGTATAAGCGCACCAAAAGCTGTTTTTATAGCTTCCGAAAGATCACTAGGTTTTTCTGATATATATTTGATAAAATAATCGGATTGGTCGTAATTAAGGAGTCTGAAGCTTCATAGCTTACGTGGCTGATGCGTGATAAAACGCTCTCCAAAAAGTGACAAGATACATCTATAGCGTCAATCGAGTTAATATTAACGTAACGGGGAACTTAATAATCAAGAGGCACCAGTTGAGTTTATAATATCATTCTAAATTCTTTTCAAAACCACTTCATATGTTATAGTTTCTCTTCGCTCCCGCATAATTTCTATAAATCTTAATGTTAAAATATGGAACATTTAGACTTGTTATAACATCATGCTAAAAAATTTCAACTGAAACTCGCCTTTTCTTTTCTAGGATATCTGTAATCAACCTAGTCAGCTACTTGTTAGTATCGTTTAGTTCTTTACGTGAACTTATAAAAAATATATAATTATATTCAAGTATGGTAGTAGAAAGATGCAAACACAAAAAGAAGCATTTAGAGAGTGAACACCTCATATTAGAGCTTATAAGTTCTCATCTGGAGCTTAATACACTATAATTCACTCCACTAGCATTATCCTCCATTCTTATTAACTATAGTGATATCTATTAATATCCACAAAATCGCTAAGATAAATATTCTCCATTGAAACCCATTTTATTAGATTAAAATGTATTTAATTTTGGGCCAACGTCTTAAAACAATTACCCTTAGTTATCAAAATACTTTCATAACGAATCTTCAAGTTAATCTCATTATCCGCCGCCTTTTATAAGTGATGAAGGATTATAAAATAAAGGTTTTACGGTGGATTGTATTTTTAAACCAAATAAACGCCTTGATTGACGTCTTTTCAATTTCGTTAACTTAAGATCCTTTTCTGAATAAGAGAATGAAAGGTGTAAAGTGGTGTTTGTAAGGTGTATAAGAGTTAACGAAGGGGAATTTAGTTTATTATAAACGAGGATGCCTTTTGTTATTAGTTAAACATGTTTCAATAGATTTTTCATATACTCTATTGCACTTATATTCGACTTCCATTACTTGTCGAAAGAAAATATAATGTTCTAAAAATTTGAAAATATATCGTATGCCTTAATTCCACCAATAATTTAATGGCTGGATAAAAAAAATTATCATCCAAATCAGAACCTCGGATTATCAGGGCCGTTTCAGAACGCATATTCTTTACAGACCGGGTTTCGTCGACAAGGCCTTCAACAAATCTTTCTTGGCCTTCGAAAAACTTCATGGTGTTATAACCTTTTTTACGACGTCGGTTTTGTTAATCATAGTTTATAAAGATACGGAATCCGTATAAATCCTGGAGTAAATAACAAATAATGAAACAATATGTATAGGTTTACTCAGATGAAATGCATTATTTCTAGTGTTTACGATGATTTGGAAAATATATCTTTTTGAATTCTCTTCTTTCATGTTTCTTGTAAATACCGTATATGTTATTTTCAGTGGCTTATAATATTTATTATATTTAATTCTATCCTCAAGCGCCTTGACCGGTTTTCATCTGTATTTTTTACTAGTGATTTTAACTGTGATTCGATGTTCGTTGAAATTGGAAGCTGGTTTTACATCTGGGGTAATCCAATGCAAAATTCTAGAATAAATATTTATTTGATAATTTACTAAGGTGTTTTAATAATCTGTTACTCAAATATTTTACGTTAATTAAACAGCTTAGAATAGCGTTATACTTACCGTTAACTACGTAACGGACGGATTATTTGTTAAGGTATGTAATATAGATGGTAACTTTGTAATTAATTTTTATATCGTTTTGTGAGCGGAATTTAAAGCGTTCAAAGGTTTGTAAGTGTAATTGTTATTCGTAGCACAACTTATTTATAGTTTCTATGACTTTTTGAAATATTAGTACAACCCGCTGAACAAAGAAGCCGTAAAAGGCTTTTTACCACATGATGCCCGAATATTTGGTGTAATATTCTTAATTTTGGTTTTATTAAATACACGAATTCATGTATTTGAATTCGGGGAAAAAAGTTAAAATATTGAAATTTTAATTGGAACGTGATAAATATATTATTTACGCCGCGGATAAATTCATTCATCGTATTTATTACTTCAACAATTAATTTATATATATTGGTTAAAGAAAGTGAAATTGAAATTTCAAAATCTATTTTATAAAATGTAATCTGCACAAGCTTTATATTAACTATTATTATTTGGAGTAACGACGCTTTGTTTTTACCCCCTAAAACTTTTCGATATTCCTTGATTTGATCCAATTGAAATTTGGGTAAATTTACTATAAAAGCTTCGAATTACAGTTTTCCGGCGTTCAATATTCCTTCGGCGCCGGAATTTAATATAATACCCTTCAATAGGCGTTTATACCTATTGGAAAATATGAAGTACAACAATATATAGGCGTTTAACACGCTGCCATCTTCATTTAGATCGATGTTATGTAGAAATAAAGTATTTTATAAACCTATAAATATTCTTTCATCCGTTTTTTATCGTAGGCCGTCTTGTCGACTTCGTCTTATTTCGAATCGTTTTGCCTAAAGGTATATTTACGCGGGTAACCAGTAGATTTCACTTTAATATATCTATAATCGTTTGTATGAATTGCAAAATTTCTTTTCGTTTGGTATTATAGTGGGAAATCAACCTAGAATTATCTTCAAACGCGTATTTACTTATATACCGGATAATTTGTTAATGAGCAACTAACTCTATTACAAACGAAGTAATATTGGTAGAGTTTTGTAAGCATTCGATTCATTTTCAATGGTACGATAAACTTGATCCATGTCGTGAGTTTTATCTCTGGTTGTAAAGGCGTTAGCGTTGGTTTTCATTTTGTCTACGGTATGCGAAGTTTCTTTTTAGGTCTTTATCGCCCTTTTATCCGTATTCAAAATTTGAGTTAAGTTTCCTGTTTTTCGAATATAATTTAAACCGTCGATTTAAAACGTAATGAATTGTTTTATTAAGGGTCGTCTTTAAAATTTGGAAGTTTTCATCTTTGGATTTTATGGTTACAAATATTAATAAAAATTTCGTTTATTAACTTATCGATGGTTTAAATAATGTTTTAATTGGTATATAAAAACCTTCGAAGTATTTTACACTTTTAATAATATAAAATTAAAGTCAGAATTTTCTTGGTAAACTTCTGTAATAATTTGAATACAAAGTTTGTCGCTTGTTTTACTTCAAGTTCAACTTTGTTTCATATTTTTCAAGCTTCGCTAATAAAATATTCAATATAGTCTATGTCAATTTATTCGCGTTGTTACCATGAATTTGAACCGATTTCTATATAGGTTTAATTTCATCTTTGTCTTATAATTCATGGATAATCTTCGTATCAAAGTATATTTCTAAACAATTGTAATACTTCATCAATATATATACCTATATATAGTGGTATATATACGACTTTTTGACATATTTTATTGAAATACCAGGTAAAACATATGAAATTATAAAGTTTAAATATTAAGTCGTTTATAAGTAATTCATATCGTACCAATCTAATTATCAAATAAATAGTATAATTCACTATTATAATTATAGTTTTCATCTCATAATTTAACTAAACTTATAAACTTTATAGAGCTACTTCTATCAGTAGGGAATTGATAAACCAAAAGTTTGTGATATGTGTTATAGTTCGTGGTAATTAGTCTGTAATGTTCGTATAACTTCCTATTGCCGTTTATATTTCCTATAGGAATTCTTTCACCCTAGTTCAAGGCGCTTTTGATGCACTCGTAAGGGGTGTGTTTCTTTTACTGGAAATTGATCTACCTAATCGTCCATTTCGAAGGTGATTGTTACAGCGGGTAAATTTCGAACCCGAGTAGAGTATATCCTTTACGACTTCTCCTCCTATTCATGTTGTTGTAAGAGCGTTGTATTATGTTTTTGGCGCTTCAAGTGTTGTTATAAACGCTTTGGAAGCTGTTTAAGCACTTCAAATGTTGTTGTAAGCGTTTCAAAGGCGGTTTTAACCGGATAGGTACTAGTAAATGGATTCGAATCTTGATATTTTCCGTGGTCGTTGCATGATAGAACGCTTTACAAAAGGAGCGCAAATACGTCTAGAGCGCCAACTGAGTTGATAATAGCGTAACGGGGATTTCAGTAATCAAAAGGCACTAAACGAGTTTATAATATCATATTCAAGTTTTCTTTTTCAAAGCCACTTCGGATTTTAAACTTTCTTCACATTTCCGTGGGTAGGAATCAATCGTAATATTGGAATACGAAACAATTGAAATAGTTACAATATATCATCATGTGTATTTAACTAAGGTTCGTCTTTTCCTTCAAAGGCTATCTGTAATCAACCGAGTTGATTACTACTCAATGTCATTTAGGTTCCATAAAAGATGGTAGTAGAAAGATGCAAGCGTTAGAAGAAGCATCTAGAGAGTGCATGCTTCAGATGAGAGCTTATAAACTTTCACACAAAGCGTGACACTCTACCATACATTCTGTTAGGATGCTTCTTAAAGATTACTAACTATAGTTATATCTATTAATATCTAAAGATTTAAATAAGTTTAACAAACACATTAAGTAGTAAATATATAATTCCGATAAAAGTATTACTATAATATCAGTGAATTTCATGATGGCGAAGTCAATGATTTTTTCGAATAGTGTTTGTAAGAATGATATCAACTTTATACTTTTAATCGAACTTTTTATAATGTTTGTCAACGAAGATAGTTATAATGATCAGTTTATGTTAACCAAAATCCTTGTATTTCAGTTGTTCGTTAAGTGTAAACACGTAACAAAAAAGGTATTGATATCGGAGGCATACGGTATAAAAGTTGGATTTGATATCGATATGATGCCCAATGGTATACTAACAATCATTACTAAATAGTTGGGATTACTTTCGATATTGGTAGTTGTATTTATTAACTCTCAAAGCTTTTAAATATCTCTTTCCAAATGAAATACGACTATGAAAAATGTTTAATAATATACGTATTATCTTTGAGGGGGGCATACGAAACTTGAAAAAAAAAATTAACGAGTTTAGGTATATAAACGGCAAAAATAACCCCAATGACGCTCTGATTAAAGCTACGCTAAATTTCAAAAGGTTTCTGAATAACAATAGGCTGATCGCACGGATCGTGAGCTATATAAATCGCCTGGCATGTGACGTGGAGGAATGGAGATTCCTTGGAAAACTGGAAGATTGCCAAGATAAGAGTGGCAGTGGTAGTGTGCAAGAAAAGCGTACTTAATCATACTGGTAAAAAGAACGTGATTGGTGGCATATAAGTTTATTACGTACGTAGGTTTGTAGTAAAAGACTAGTATACGGGATTAAAAAAAGCTAATGCCTAGATATGCGGGGTGAAAGACTGTCACTAAAGTCAATTTGGGTGCAAAATAGGTCGGAATTAACAGGGGTTTTGCCTACGGAGTTGGGAAGGATAATAGGAATTATCACACATTAGTGTTTAGCCATACTGATATACGTGCACCGAAACAAAAAGTCGCCAGTGTGATAATAACAGTCAATTGTAGTACATTGAAGTTAATTATATTGATTGTACGTTCATTGTACTAACTATGAGTTGACTGTATTGACTGCAAGTTAAGTAGAGTAGGTGTCCGATTCAGATTATGTTACGGACCACACAGTAGCTCATACAAATTATTATGTAGACCGGCTAGCGGTCTGCTAAACTTAGAAGCAACAAATCACCACTTTTAATGAAATACACCAGTTACTTGGACCAGAGATTCAAATCGACTACATTGAAAGGATAAAGGCATACTAAGACGTACATCTTTTCAACCTTCCTAATACTCTAATGAACCTTGAAAAATACCTATTTATACTAAATCTGATGGTTGGACTTTATCGTTGAAACGTAATAAATTCGAATCTCTAGTCGAGGTAACTAGTTTATTGCAGTGTCAGTGGTAATATATAACTTCTTAATTTGGTAGACTGCTAGCCGGTCTGCATACTATTTTATATAGTCATTTGTTTGACTCGAAGCCTAATCTAAATTAGGTACCTACTGTACTTAACTTACATTCAATACAGTTCATCGCACAAATAATACAGTTACTTACAGTCAGTACAATCAACTTACAATCCGTATAGTTGACTTAACTGTACTGCGATTGACTGTTGTTTCAATACTGACTACATTTTATTTTTGGCGCCCACGCCACTAGAGCTAAATACTAATTTATAGTAATTCCTAAAGTCCCTCCTAACTTTGTCAGCTAAACCTCTGTCAAATCCAATATGTTTACACCTAACTTGACTCAAATTTTTACCCTTTAACCCGTATTTTCAAATTTCAACTTTCTAATATCATTTTCCTCAACTCCTGTACACAAGTATTCTATCATGGATTTGTATACTACCCACTATGTAAATTTTACCAATTGATTTAAGTACGTTTTTTATACAGTATTACTGTGGTAGTCTGTCTCTTTGCAAGGGTATCTCTATTCCACTGCGTTATTTACCGAGTGTTCACGTAACCCTCGTTTTGTACGATTAATTTATTACTATCTACAAACCTTTTTGAGGCGCTATTCAGCGAAGCATTGATTATATAGTTGATGGGGTTATCTTTAACGTTGATTTACCTAGATTTTTCAATATATTTAGCGTCATATACCTCCCTCCAGTCTATTACGTCTATCATCAAACGTTTTATTATTATTAGTGTCATTTTTAAAAAGATACTTGTAAAGGCTCCGGCAGTTAATACACACAATCACAAGTATCAGAAGTAAATCCAACTGTTTAGTAGTAATGCTAAATATGTTGTCGTTTAGTATACTCATATTGAAGATTATCATTATAATGTAAACCTCCAATACTGATACATTACGTGTAACGTGTTTACAGCTGACGAAAATCGAATATACGAGGCTGCCGGTATTTTTAAACTATCTTTTAAAACTATCTTTATTATACAAGTATTATGAGTAATCCAATTTACGATGTTTAGTTAATATTGTTCGCAAAAATGCCGGCCGAAATTAGATTAGCTTCGCTGTTATCAAATTCACCGATACCATATTAATACTTTTATTCAAGTTATACATTTTCTATTAAATAAGTTTATTCAACATCTTAAAATTTTGATTTTACGGATTTTAAACTTGTACCATAATGGATAGGTCGTAAAATGGCTCTATTTAGTTCAATGTAAAAATACAAACCGCTCGAACCCTTTATTTAAAGCACTATTGAAATCTTAGACTATTCATCTTATCGATCTTCTTGAAGCTTATGGATTACTATTTTTATCATTAACTGAGATATGTAACACGCATATTGTCAACACTATGAATACGGATTGACGACTCGTTGAAATCAAGTAATATGTTTTTAGATAACAGTTCAATTACCTTACACCTTTAACAGCCTAAATTCCCGATAACACGCTATTGAACTATTATAAACCCAACATTTCAGGGAAAAAGTATATCGTTAATTTATATATTAAAGATACCAAAGTTTTCACTTTACGTATTCAATAGGCATAGGTGAAACATCAACCTTTTTATATCTATTCTAATTTTAAAGTAAATTGAGTACGTTGAAAACCAATAAACTCCTGCCTCAACTAGTTTGTAAAAGGATCCAACTTATTATATTATCATCCTGACAAAATTCTTGTCCTATAAATGATTTAATTACTTTAATAATACAATTCTTTAAATATATAGCATGAACTATACATAGGTTTACGTAATGTTATGACCATTAGATTTAAACTTACATTTAATGTCAACAGTGAAACTAGCGGTAAATGAGTTTTTTAAACGCTAAATGATCTTCTAAATTATATATAATTAAATAAGTATCTAATTTTCATCTCTTTTACTGTATCTTGAAGCTAATAGTCTTAAGATTTCATACAACCGGTTCTTAATCTTACCTTGCCCTTCGTAAATTATTTTAGACTTTAAAATCTCAATATTTTACCCCTTAAATTAAGTCAGTGGTATAAGTTAAAAGATTTCGCTTGTAAAACACATTCTATATTCACTCGATTGTTTTACTTAAAAGTTTATCCAATGTATTAATAATACCGTTTACCCGTAAATTAAAGGCTAAATCGCTATTGGACTTCTTTCTTTACGCCACTTAAGCCGTTATATGTACTTTTCCAGTTATATAGTCCTTATTACCATCCTTTTTCTCAGTATATATCCCCCTATTAAACGGGTTTTAACGCTGTAAAGGTTCTATTAATTTGTTTACTATTGATGTAGAAGGAATTTATTGATTGATTCATTGAACTAAAAGATGTTCATGAAGCTTGAGGTTTTTTTTTATACATCATTTACTTACATAATGTCAAATGCAACGAAACAGTAAACGATATGCAGTGTTTAAAAATGGTTATCCAAATTTAACTAGCTTTTTCTGTATAATAGCTTAATATTAAAGAGGAAAAAACAACATGTTTATTATAGATAGTTACTTTCTAATGTCAAAAGCATCGTTGATTTATCGAGGTGTTAATTTCCTATGCAATTCCTATAAGGTTTTACCATATGCGATATCTCGATTCTAAGTATTTAGCGAAAGTCTTAATTCAATCTTGAGGAGTAGTTACGCTTCAGATATAACTCAAATTAATATCGAACCGTTAGTATTTATAGTATTGTTAAATGACTTTACCATTTTTTAAAATATTACCAATAATTCTATAAAACTGTTAATCGTCAATATAAAGATATTGTAAGCCCTTTGTAAGAGTATGTTTACCTGTTTAACCTTGAAAATACCCTTCTGGGCTTAAAAAAAAACTTTTTCACATTAAATTAACATCGACTTAACATCAATTTGAAGTTTTATCGCGGCGAAATCGGTACTAATATTGTAAACTAATAATTTTAATGAATCCAAGTATGTAGTAGCTCATAAAATACATAACAACCTTTATATTTCCTTCGCCGTATTTGTTTCACGCAATTTTGTCCTGTAAAATGCTATGACATATTATAGGCTGATGCCTGTGCTATTGGTCGCCAGGGATATTAATTTCGCAATTACGATGTTTTGATATCACTCTCAAGCTGCTTCCAAGAATGCCTACACAACGTTATTAACTACGATATCGAGCCTTTTTTTATCGTTAGCTCCATAAAATCTCGTTCGCATGAGACTTTTTCCTTCTTTCATCGAGGATTATAAATAGTATTTGACTACTTTAAGCGATATCTTAGGTTTAGTATTTTTATATATAATCCTCGATATTTTTTTTTATGGTATTTCAGTTGCTTTCATGCGGCTGTAGCGTAGGACCATGTTTTCTGACAAACCGAGCTTGTATCTTTATTATTTAGAGCAATTACCTCATGGGCGAGTCAAAAACCAACTTCAAACCATCTTAACCGCATAATACAACGAATTAATCACTTAATATAAGCGGTTTGCCAAAACATTGATAGCGGAACTCCTTGATCGGGACAAAGTTTCTCATGAGTACACTATTTATATCTTAGAATATAACACTAATATACTAGTTACTTTAATACATATGATCTAACAGTTTGAAGTTATTACTGGTATGTTTACATTTTCGAAGTAACCTCTTACTCTAAGGGACGCCGTTTTTACGTAACTTAAGAATGATACCAATATAGATTCCGCATCGTTTTACGTTAAGAGTTGCGTTGTGTTAATGATGATAACAATGTAGATGCCTCGGATTTTTTCAACTTCGATTACGAAGTCGACGGTTGACTTGATGACGAAAGCTGTAAAAAAAATGAAATATAAACCTTTCAACTAACTTATAAAGCTTTTATGTATTAAATGAGGTTTTTGAGTATAGGAAAATACTATATTATATAAATTACATTGAAATCAAACGTTTATTGGTAACGAGAAATATTATTTCTTCGTTGTTTTTTAATATTCTGGAGTATTCATTAAAACCGTTATGGCATGTTATCAGACCCATGGTGGCAATAGCGGTAATAGCGACTATGATTCCATTATGAAAATGTTTGATACGTATTATTACTACTTGAACATGATACGAGCCATTATCGTTCGTTTTACGAGTATAAAATAAATGGTTCGCAATCAGATTTACGTTTTTCTCAACTTGTTCAAGGTTTTGTTTGCCAAGATTAGTGGTATATTTTGGAAATCTGCCGTCAAACTCGCTTTTCTTCCAGGATTCATAAACAATACAATGATTTATTCGTTGTTTTTTTCCGCTATATTACGAAATAATGATAAATTGGTTACCCGCGTTTAGGTTTTTCACGTTTAAACTTATAAATATTGTATGCGATATGATGGTATTAATTTTAGTTATATTGGTGGAATTAGTAACGGTAATACCGTTTGCGGCGGGGTTAGCGATAATGATACGCCCGCACGCGATAGTTCAGAAGATGTTATTAAGATAGTTGAAAATCCTGTGTGAGACAGTATTAAGTAACGAGTTACTTGAGTGAATTGTACTGAACTTTTTCTTCATTGAAACTTTAAATTATACCTAAAATTTGAATAGAATAGATGTCAAATTTAAACCTAGATTTTGTATCTTATACAGCTTTCAAACAATTTTGGCACTCGATTCAATACAGCAATTACCTTATGATAATCGAAGACTTTATCGATCTTTAAAACATAAAAGTGTAATTTGACTATGGAATCGTAAACAAATCTTATCATGATTTAAGTTCAACCTAATTATTTTCTTATGATTTTTAAAAAAAAATTCATTTAATCGTATTCAACCCATTAAGGTTTTCATAAACATGTATTGTGAATGTTATAACACGTTGAATGAATATTTTATCTACCAAATATAATTCACATGTATTTTTTTAACCTCGATAATTCAAGGAATTTACCTGACACGTAGCCGTTACCTACTTACGATTTATAGTACTTATAGCACATTTGGACGTTAAATTCTATAAATATTAATAAAATAGTTAGGCTTATATCATTTCAATTCATAATTCCAAATTACGTGGAGTAAACATTTTATGGAATATAAGTTGGTAACCTATATTATTCATACGTATTGCATTTATAATGTGTGGGTAATTTTCGTGTTTTGGAACTAGGGATCATAAAAAAAAATGTTATCTGACACTATGAACTTTATCATCTTCAAGTTATTCTACAGCGATCAGATAGGGATTAAACCAATATTACGAGGTTTATATCTGTTTTGCAAGGATATGAAAAATGTATTAGTTTTAATATAAATAATTTATTTCGATGGTGAATTTCCGAAAGATATGAAAAGCTTTACACTTGAATTCAAAAACATGTTCAAAGATAAAGTGATTTTTTACCATTTAAAATCCAATTCTAAAGTCCTTTTTAAACCTATAATTATGATCAACCTTCGAATGTTTTTGGGGTCCATTCTAAGGTTTGTTGTGAAAAAAGCTCTTAATGTAATAGAAAATACCAATTGAGTTAATAGATTAATTTTACATTCGTGCGGGTAGATCCTAAGCTGGTGTCTCCCTACTCTTTATTAAGTAACGTAAAGGTGGCCTATATGTTTACTTTTATAATCGACCATTTACTTATATTATAACAACTATCCAATAACTCATTTTTTTATGAAGTAAACGCTTGCCAACATTCAACGAATAGAATACTTTTCTAAGTTCGACGCTAAACCGGTGGTTTTTTTTTTCAATTTCGTATTAATGAAAACGACGAGTACAAAACCGCGTTCCGTACCCGATTCGGGTTTTTGAAATGATTCATCACCTCTCTCGGTTTTAGCGATATATCAGTTTTTTTTAAAAAATATATTAATAAATCGTTGAATTAATTTGGCTACATTCTCTATTCATCCTCCTTTAACAATATGTTAGGCTATTCAAATGATTATTTTAATCTCCTTCAAGTTCAAGTTCACAAGATACCAAGCGTTTTAAATATTGCAAGATGAAATGTAGACATATTTAAGTGCGAGTTTACCTTTTAAAACACAAGTATTTAGGTTTTGTTATCGAGGCCGGAGTCGAAATACATATAAATTAGGAAAAGTTACGCGTTATCTGGGTGTAGACAGCTTTTATTTTTTTGGCAACAATACGAGATTTTTTTAATTCTCTAATTTTTACAGTTAATTCATTTGGAATTGTATCGTAGTATTAGGCCGTTTGATTAGGTTGATTAGAAAGTAAGTTACTTCTATTTTGTGATCTGACAAAGAAGTTACGTTTAATTAGTTTAAGTTTCCGTTTTTCACAAAATTCCTTTTCGTTCAATGGGACCCTGAACGAGAAAGATTTTAAGAAGTGAATTACTATGGATAGGTGTTAGAGGTTTATGTACTTTAAGATGACGATCAAGGTACTTTCCAGCTAAAAATGTATTATTCTTCTCGTTTTTAACCCACTAACTATAATCACGACATTTACGATAAAGAATTTCCAGGGATTATGGTTTTTTTTGTAAGGATAACATATGTAGATCCGTGGCACGGCTGACTTATCTACCATTTTTATTAATTACAAACACCTAAATTAATTCATGATAGTATACCGACTTGTTTAATGGTTAATTCGTTGGTTAAACATTTTATTCAATCTTATTTCATGTTGGTTTATAATAAAGTGCGGGTTGTATTTGATTCTATACATCGTTACAATGGAATAGAGATATTCCTAAAAACCTCTTTGACCCTCGCCTCATGACACAAGAATTGTGGCTTTTTCTCTCTTAAAATGTCGATTTTTACACCGCTTGCGACCTTTTTTATCTTCGGGTTTACGATGACTGGCAAATGTATCCTTAAAAATTGCGATATATTCACTAATACTTACCTTTGAAATAGTTCCGACGTTATTATTACACGAGATGTTATTTACCTTCGTTTAATTTTTACGGGATATATGGATAATTTCAGTTTTCTCGCCGATATTCGCCGTAACGAAAACCAGGAAATTCAGGTTTCCATCTCAAAATACGTATTGGAGAATTATGATGTTTAATGTTTTCGTAATGGTATTCAGTTTCCTCTTGACGAGTTCTTTACTACCGCAATAATCTATGTTACGAACGATTCGCTTATTATCGACCACCCAAATCGAAAAATCACTACAGTTATATTATTTAAATTATAATTTTCACTTGATTTATATTGTGCAATTTGTGGTTATTGTTTTCATTTTTCATTTTTAAGCGGAAAGCGTATTGGTGATGTTGCCGAAAGAGACTTTTGAACATTTACCGATTTTCGATCGATGTGAAAGCGAGTAATTCGTCGATATTGTAGTCGTTTTTTTATAAGAGAGTAAGCGATTGACGTTACCTTATAGTTATTACAAATAATTGAAGTAAGTTTATTACCTTAGAAGTAATAGAAATTATGGATGTCGAGTTTATACGGAAATATTTTTTAGTTGTTATTAACGGTTTCATTAGGTTCACTGCATCATTGTCAACAATTGGGATTCTAATTATATAGGTGGGGTTTTTAAAAAAAAACCCAATTTAACGGTGGTAGAACAGCTTTTTAACACTGTATTTCAACTGAACGCTAATGGCCCAATAAAATGTATTAGTTAGGAAGTTTTAACGTGCCTACATCTCTTTATTATTTACATCCAATTTGTTACAGGTTGGTGCCTGGGCCAGTGGTTACCAGAGATCTAGCTTTAGTGGTTAATATGCTCTTACGATGCTCCCGAGCTGCTTAGAAGCATGCCTCCATTTGTTATGTGACCGGGTCACCCAGTTTTCTGTAGCTCTAAAGCAGCTTCTTGGCAGGGATTTCTCTATCTTCATCGAAAATTATAAATGATATCCGATCGTTTTAAGCGATGACTTTAACATAATCCATTTACATATTATCTTCGACCTCTTCCCCCAACGATATTTCAATTACTTACAAAAAGCTATGTCCTAAATCTATATCTTACGATCATTTAAGCTTAAACCCTTAGGCTTTAAAACAGTTTCTCGACGCACGTATGAAATTCCAGCTTCAAAACGCTCTAGAAAAGTAATACAATTATTTTTATAATTAATACGAACGTTTTATCGAAACCTTACGTATAAAACGTGTTAAACGACATCAAACAGTTCGTCAGCATGTTTTACACTTAAAATAACGCAATTTCGACGTATTGATTACGTTAAAAAATACAATCAGATAATTCAAAGCCGCCAATACTTCTACGTCTTCGAATTAACCTCGCTCCTGAAAGGGTTCCCACTCTCACATCACCTACGAATGACATAATTACTGAGTCGCTTCCCACCGGAAACCGCACCGACTCACTCGAAGACAACGACAACTTGAGTTCCTCTGACTTCAACTACGATATCGATGCTCTTCCCAATACTACTAAGCATTGACGAATTAAATATAAACCCTTTAACTAACGGGTTAAGTTTTCCGAAGTTAAACCACGTTTTTGAGTATAAAAGGCTACGACATTACGCAAATTACGTAAGGACCGGAAATTTATTGGCACAAAAAACCCACTTTTATACTTTTTATCAATAATTTGAAAATTTTACAAGAATATTTATAAAAATGACTAAGCCCGCGGTAATAACGACGGTAATAATAATACCAATACCTTTATAATATTGCTTTACTCGTATTTCTATTTCTATAACCTAAATACGATCCGAACCATTATCTCCTGGCCAAAAAACCTAAAAAGAGGCCTATAAATAATTTTACGTTTTTAGCACTTGAAAGACTTTTCTCGCGAAAGATAACGAAAAAATATGAAAATCTACCGTTGAACTATCTTTTTTGAAAGTAGTTATTAACGAAACGCAAATTCATACTCTACTTCCCTTCAACGTAAATGTAAATTACAACGATGTCCCTCACACAGAAATTATCAATATGCTACTTTACAACCTTCTCCCTGAACACTATAACGCCAGCTAGGTTAATATTATTAATACTGGACATGATATTCACAACGGGAATGGCAACGGTAACGTGTCCGTTTACAATAACTAGGGATATATTATTATAACTAATGTAAACGCTTTTTAAAACGCTTGCAATCAACGCATTACCTAGGTTAACTACTCGAAACTCTCCCGTCGCAAAAACCGTAACTTATTCCTAAGATAAGACGTGAATAATTATTATATTAATACCTACCCACTGGATCCTGCGCAACACCCAAACGACTCTGGTATCAAAACTAACATAAACATATGTTCCACCTTTGCCAACGATTTTATCGTCCTTAAAGAAGGAAAAATGTAACTTTAATGTATAATCGTTTATAAGAATCAAAAAGACATTAATTAGACCTGGAAACTTCCCCCTTAATTTTAAACAGTTTCCAGTTTATATTCAATTTTCTGCGCAACTTCATTCGATTTGTTGGCGTTTTAATCAATTTTTATTATAAATGATATAATACTATGGATAAGTAGCTCCCCAATCGATTTAATTTACCATGTATTCCTATTCCGCGCCAACGTTTTAATAAAATCACATATTATATATTTAAAACAGGCCTATTACTTTTTTAAAAGTTTTATTTTAATATCATTCTTAATAAATTCCGATTATAGATTTGGGTTTTCTGTAATAAGACGCAATTTTAGGTGACTCTTCAATGTAATACAAATGAGTAATTTACGAAGTTTTAAAATATATATTACCTTCAAAAAAACAGTTGACTGTTATACATGAAAATAACGTTTTACACCGATATAAAATCTCTCAAGAGGTTAATACCGTTATTACCCACATTACAATACGAAAATCTCTAGGGGATCAAACCGATAACGAAATTTTCCTTTAAAACAAAGGTTAAAGTCGATATTTTTAATTCCTTTGAAGTTCATTCTACGGCATATTACGGGAGAATCCCTTAGTGTTGCGTGAAACGTTAACCGAGTTATTAAACCAAGGCTCTATTCGCGCCATCAACTCCTTAATAGAAATCACAGTGCTTTCTATTAAGAAACCAAAAAACGGTTTACGTTTTTATATCAACTACCTTAAACTTAATATCACTATAAAAGCCGACCGTTATCCTTTTCCCCTAATGAAAACAAACGTTGAAAAATATCATATAAGTTCAATAATTTACCAAAATGGACACTAAAGCAAGGTGTTTGACAAACTTCATATTAAAAAACCGACTAATAAAAACAATATTTCATATATATTTTGCGTATTTTGAATACCTGATTACCATTTATGGTATTTGCAATATACTGGTTATATTTTGAGGATATATATAAAATTGAATACGCATATTTTTCCCTATGTTTCATTTCTTTTATCTCGAACATATTTTAAAATATTTCAATGGTACATTTGACGATTATTGCGTTCAAGTTTAATGGGGATTAAATGCCTTAAACAACTTCAATTTTAATTTTGATACATTCGAGTAAAAATTTATCGTTTGAAGTACTAAGTATATGAGGTTCGTTACCGAAGTCGGAGTCGCAGTACGTATAAATCCGAAAAGGCTGCGCTTTATCCATAAGTGAACGCCTTCAATGTTTGTATTAGGAATATAAGGTTTGTTGTATTTGTTAATATTTACCGGCAATTTATTTGAGATTACATTATATTCGGTAGGCTTTTAATTCGATAGATTAGAAACACCATCTCATTTTGTTGGGGATCCGAAATAAAAGCTGTTTTCAAGAGGTTTAAATTTTGACTCCCTTATGAATCAATTTTTGTTTAGTAGAACCACAACCGAAATACCCTTTTAAAAGTCGATTGATTTCATTAAAATTCTGTGGTATTGGAATAGTAGTATTTACAGTGCAGTAGGTAAACTTTACTTACAGTAAAGTTGACTATACTGACTGTAAGTATAGCGTATTATTTTGTGCGGACCTACTGTATTGGCTGCAGAGAAAGTACAGTGAGTGCCCACTTCACACTAGGGCACAAGCCAAGCAATTGTCCATACAAATTACAGTGCAGACCGGCTGGCGGCCTGCCAAACCTAAAACAATACATCCACCACTTGATCACATAATACTACTATTACTTTGACCAATCGAATCGACAACGTTGCAACATCTAAAGCCTTACTAACACTAATCAGTGCTTACTAGGTTAAAAACAAATAATACAAGTAAAAGAAAAGGCTACTTTCTGGTTACTATTTTTAAAAGATCAAGGTAGAGGAAAGATTTTTACGAAAGGCCCCTACTGCTGCACCGCTTTTCACTGCAGTCAGTAAAAAATACTTCTAAGCTACATCTATTTTCACGGCGGTTTAAAAGAAGCGACGGTATCGCTATCGAAAATACCAAAATGATCTTTACCAAAATTCTTTCTCAAAAACGTAAAAATTAACAAATAAAAGTCTTCAAGTTTGGCAAATTAACAAACGACTAAGTCATTACTATTACGGGTACTACTAATACAAGAAAACCGGCTAAATCCCACGGCCAAAACAACGAATAACATTCGCTTTCTACTAATAATAAACAACCTTCAACCTTACCCTTTACACCAAACCTTTGCCTCTACTCCACTATTTTCACTTCCCCTACGCCAAACTAGTCCTAAAGATCTCCACTCTAAACGAGAACACGAAGAATCCCTAAGTCGCGCCAAGAAAATTACGCCGCGCGATCCAACGACAAATTACTAAGTTTCCACGCAACTTCACGCCAAAAACCCAAATCCCCCGCGCCCAAAATTATCAAATCCCTCGCTCTACGCGCCCTACACGTCTTATACAAACCAGAACGGCAAGATGGCTACCGCAAGTATTTAATTTCAAGCTATCACCGACCCCACCTGCAAAAAACAACCAAAAACCTCGAAACAGTCTTCGTTAAACACTACGTTGAACAGCTTTAGATTACTAATATTAATAAAACTTCAATTAAAGCCTTACTAACCAACAACGTCAGCTAGTATAACCACGACGTAAACCTTAGCGAAAACTACGGCTATAACACCCGCGCCTTTGAAAATTTCCGTAGGTTTTTCAACCACTAAACTCCTAATATGTAAAAGATGTAAAAACGTATGGTAAAGGCCATACTATAAGAAAATCACCCGCCGTAATATTAACGTCCATACAAACACCCTTTAAAACTAGCTAAAACCTTTTATAAATTAACTTAACGGTAAAACCCCCCTTAAGATCCTTCTCTTTAAGATCTCTAAGGAAAAAGCAAGAGAATTAAAGACCTTTAACACTTTGACACGAGATTCAAGAAACTTCTCTTCCACCCTCTGCTAAATTAAGCCTCTTTACACATTAAAGATAAAAAATCTATTAACTTGCATAGTAGCACAACACCTCTATGTAATAACGCGGAGTATGCTTTCAACGGCGATAAGGTAAGTAAATCAATAGTCTCCAATACAGTCATAGGAATTAACGTTAACACCCTAAACCAATTAATTAAACAAGATCGCCAAATTCGTTAAAACTTTTAAACTCTTATTACCCTATAGCCCTTTAATCGCCAAGTATCTTAAAAGCCTTCCCATGGCAAGTTCGCTTATACACGAAAGCCTACTACATTTCCTACCATGAAACTTTACCCCTTGGGCTGAACGACTAGCGATTACCTTTAACATTGTATTTCGAAAGCTCCCAAACTAAAACTCCTAGGAAATACCACTAATTAAGATTAAGATAACTATATCGAACTTCCCCTAAGACCTGTTAAAATAGTTAACTGTTGGTAGGGCCTTAGATTGTTACAATGTTGTCGATTCAAATCGTGGTCGAAGTAACAGTAGTATTGCATTAGTCAAGAAGTGTATGTATTGTTTTAGGTTTGACAGACCGCTAGCAAGTCTGGACTGTAATTCGTTTGGCCAATTGCTTGGCACGTTCTTTAGTGTGAAGTGTGACCTACTGTAATCGACTTACACTTAATACAGTAAGCTCACACGAACAATACAATCAATTAACTGTCAGTATGGGAAACTTTACTACAAGTAAATATGACCTACTGCACTTTATGTAACATTATTCCAACATTCACATTAATTACAAACTTTGTACGAATTTCTCTAAAATATGAAACGACGTAAAAAAGTATAACGAAAAGCCCTATAACCTCCTCGACACGAAGATAATACTCTTCTTAAATATTTACAAGTATATAAAGGTTTCCCCTTCTGAATTTCACTTACTATTACCCAACATCCTTATAAGGCACGCCAAGCATTACCACTTACCTTTCCTAACCTAAACAACTACTTTTCGCGAAGTTTACGATAATATAAAGAAACACTTCGAATACAACGTCCACTTTACCTAATACCATACAAATTGTACCACTATACGGTAAACCATAATAATAACGATGAAAAAAGGAGAAGAAAACACTAATAGATATGATTAACCAGATGTTTAACAAATTAATATTACATCAACAAGAAATAGGGAAAGCCCACGCTAACGAAGCTACACTTTGCGAACAAATGTAGGTAACTATTACGGGTATTAACTAGTTTAAATACGCTTTATGACGCCTAGATATCACTTGTAAAAGCTTTTTAAACTAGTTACGCTCCTCGATTACAATTGTAATAACATGTATACTAAACTCCTTTAATATATACCCCTAATATAGAAACAACTCTAACGTAAATAAAAAGACCTTACGATAATTAATTACGTCGACCGTAAGTACGGTTACGGGCGCCCTTAACACCCAAATTATGGCTTATTAACAACAAAATAAAGGTAATAGTTAAGTTGGCATTGATAAAAACAAAAATAAAACGGACCTATTAACCCCAAGTACTATCATCGTAGAATTGGCAAAAAATATTGAATTTATAGTAAGCCTAACTATTGATGAACTCGCCACCCTCTGGCAGAATAAAACAACAAAAAGATCATGTACTATATCTAATACCTTGCCACTTTTCAATAGAACTATTTAAATTATATTATGGACTTCGAGAACTATAAGCTAATTAACAACGATAATACCTTTAAATAAATGAAGTTGTATTACAATACAGCTTTTAAAGCGGTCCAACAATTAATCAACTATGTCTTTGTATATCGCCTGGAAAGTAAAGATCCTTACCTTTACTCTAACTAAACCCCTAACCACTTACATACATTTAACCTTCTCGATTATTATACGGACCACATGTTTTAAGGTATTATACCTATTGGAATAGTATTACATGCAGTTCAGTAGGTCAACTTTACTTACAATAAAGTTGACTATACTAAACTGTAAGTTGAGTGTATTGCATTGTGCAGACTTACCGTATTAAGTGTAGGTCGAGTGCAGTACACTGCACTTTACTCTAGGGCAAGGGCCAAGCTCATGGCCATACAAATTACAGTGTAGACTGGCTAGCAAACTGTCAAACCTAGAACAATATATCCACCATTTGACCATGTAATACTACTGTTATTTCGACCAATCTAATCTATAATATTGCAATATCTAAGGCCTACCAACACTTATCAGTGTTTGTCTGCCTATTAGGTTAAGCACGGATAAGTTAATGAAAAGAAGAAACTACTTTCGGGTTACGATTTAAGTTAAACGATTGTTGGGATCGAGGAAAGATTTTTATGAAGGGCCTTTACTGCTGCGTCGGTTTTTATGGAAGTAGGTAGAGAAGATTTCTAGGCTGCGTCAGTTTTTATGACAGCTTAGAGGTAGCGACTGTATCGTTATTAAAAACACTATTAAATCTTTACTCATTTTCTTAAAGACGTCTGGATTGACTATTAGAAGTCTTAAAGGTCGGCAAGTTGGCAAACGGCTAAGTTAGTACTATTGCAGGTGCTACTACTATAGAAAAACGACTAAGTCTCTGCGTCAAACAACCTATACTAATCGCGATCTCGAACCTTACCCTCTATATTAAACTTCTACCCTTACTTCACTCTTTTCACTCCTTATATCAACTTAATCATTAAGTTCTCTGCTTTAAGCAAAAACACCAAGTTGTGTCAAGAAAGCTACGTCGCGCTACCTCACGCCAAGTCACCAAGTTGCCAAGTTTCTATGCAACTTCACACCAAAACATCAAGTCCCTAAGCCCAAGATAACTAAGTTCCTGACCTTACGCCCGCGTTATAAGTTAAACTATAAATATAGGTTTAACTTAAGAATATATAAAGGAATTTAAAGCCCTTGGAATAATCTTTGTTAACCATTACAACTAATAACTTTGGATTACGGATTTTATCGAAAACTTGACCAAGGCTCACTTAACCAATTAAATAGGCTAGTATATTATTGAGATGGATTTTGGCGAAGATTACGGCCGCAGCGCCCGCGGTTTCCAAAACTTTCGCGAGTTATTTAATTCCTCGAATCTTAACATATGAAAGAGAATTCAACGCTCGATTAAGGCCAGGCTGAAAAAGGAGGTTATACGCTGTAGTATATACATTCCTAACAATTTACTGATAGGACTAGCAAAAACATTTTTTAAACTATCCTAATAAAAAGACTACCCTTAAAATCCTGATTTACAAAACCTCCAGGGAAAAGGGAAAGACGTTAAAGGATTTCAACGCTTACATACACGCTTTAAGGAACCTTCGACTTACTCTTAACTAAGTTAAACCTTTTTATGAACTAGCAATAAGGAACCTATTAACCTACTCGGTAGTTTAATACCCCGACATGACAGCGCGGAGTAAGCCCTTAGCGTCGGCAAGGCACGTAAAGTAACGGCTGCTAACGCGGCTAGAGGTATTGATATTGGCGTTCTCTACCAATTAATTAATCAAGATCGTCAAGCCTCTCAAAAACTTTAATTACTTATCTTCCCTTAGCAATTTGGTTGCTAAGTCCTTTAAAACCCTTTAAAACTTTCCCCCTACAGATTTGCCTACGCGCGCAAGCTTATTACAGGTCATATTACAGGAATTTACCCTTTGGGCCAGGCGACTAGAAATTACCCCTAATATTGTATCTCGGAAGCCCTGAAGCTTAAACTATAAAGAAACACTATTTAGGACTGGGATAATTATCGCGACCTTTTCCCAAAACCTATCAAGATAGTTAATATTAATGACAAAAGTATAAAAAACTTCTTCAAAATCTGAAATAATATAAAAAAGTATGACAGGAAGCTTTACAACTTTTTCGATACCAAGATAATACCCTTTCAAAATATCTATAAGTAGAAGGAGGTTCTACTTTTTGGATTTTATTTACTGTTTTCCGGAATCTTTACAAGTTACGTTAAAGACTATTAATTAACCTTTTTAACAAACGCCATTATGTTTCGCGAAATCTACGATAATATGAAGAGCTACTTCGAGAACGACGTTCACCTTACGCAATACTATATAAACGAGGTTATTACTAAGTGAATTATAATAATAGCAAAAAAGAAGAAAAGAAATAATTAATGGATATCCTTAATTAAATGTTGAATCAGTTGATAATTTGTTAAAAGGTAATGGGAAATTTTTCCGCTAGTGAAGCCACACTTCTGAAACAGGTACGGGTAATAGTTACGGACGTTAGTAAGTTCGAATACGTTTTATAACGCCCAGATGTTACTTACGAAAGCTTTTTTAGCTAGTTACGTTCCTCGTTTGCCACCGTAATAGCGCGTAAACTAAATTCGCTTGGTATATACTCCCAAGCCAACAACTTCCTCAACGTGGATAAGGAAAACCTTACAGTGGTTAATTAAGTTGACCGTAAATACGGGAGTTTACAACGCTTAATATTATGCCTATCAACCTTAACTTTAGACTAAAGGTAATACTTACGTTAATGCTGAAAAGGTTAAGATTTAAGCGAAATCAGTAACCGCTAACATTAACGTCGAAATAGTGGTAAGAAATTTTAAATTTATAATAAGTTTGATTACTATTTAACTTGGCACCCTGCTATAACCTAGACAACGGTTGGGTCAAGAAACAGGCCAGCATGCAGCTGAGCTACGGAGAGCCTGTAGTTCAATACATCAAGCGGGGAACATCTCTTATGTAAGCAAAGTGACTAAACAAGTCATGTGATGGATCAGTATGGATCAGTTACTGATCTAAGGTGAGGCTACATGGTATTAGTAAGGATCAGCCTCCGATCCAAGGTAAGGCAGCACTAGATTAGTGGGATTAGTGTGGTGTTCCAAACAATCCAGTACTGAAGACGGTATGAAGGCACAGATATATAAGGACACGGTCATCACCACATAGATAGTATTTCCTTCATAGCTCTTCAGTTGTCAATCTAAGTATTCAGTCTACATACCTGAATAGCCTCACGGCTTTTGATCATTACTCGCACGGTTGCAATATTATTCACTCAGCACCTCTGCTACCTTCTATATACTTACGGGTATTTAGTGAGATCATTACACAACCTTTTTTCGAACGTAAAAATAAAAGGATAGTATACTACGTTTAATACCCTATTGCTTTTGAACAGGACTATATAAATTAAATAGAAAACTTCGAAGATAATGAGTCAATTAATAACGCTAACGCTTTTAAACAGATTACGTAACACGAAAAAAATATTATTCCTAATACGGTCTAGTAACTAGCTGACTACATTTTCCTATACCACTTAAGTGGTAAAAACCCTTACCTTTATTCTAACTAAGCCTCTAACCCCTTATATACCTTTAACTTTCGCGATCGTTACGAGAACCGCACGTTTTAAGGCATTATACCAGATATAGGGGTAGTAAGGTACTTAATAGGAGGCTATTTATAGTATGTAATACTACGGAGGGAAAGTACTATAGCTACTAAGATTAATCGTTACTATACAGGCAAAGCTAAAGTAAGCTTTAGCCTAGACGAACAGCTATAGTTATAAGGGATGACGGCAGTTTAAACTATTATAAGAGCGATTAATTTTTATATCCTTAAGTTCTGTAGCACCTTTTTACTTTACTTAAAGGATATAAAAACGCTCGGTATTAACGTTAACATTGACCTAGACGAGCTGATTATAAACGACTAAAGGTTTTCATTCGCCTTTAAGTAGGGGTATTTATAGTTTTACCTTTAATATTCGGAAGTAGTTGTATTAAATCTGACGAAGCCAAGGACACGTTAACTACATAGGCGTTTTAACTACCTAACTATTAACAGGCTATACAAAGTTCAAAAGCCTGTAGGGCAGGACGATATGGAATGCTTTGCCCTAAAAGCTATTTGAAGGTTATAAAACCACTGTTAAACGCATGTATAATCCTTCAGGAAATTTAAATTTACATTAAAAGACGACAAAAACTTTAATTACGAGATCTTTATTAATTGAGTTTACTTGGATAATAACCCTATCCTTTACGTTGCTGATTCCGCAACCTTTTTTTATAGGGGTAAGTTTTTAAAGTCCATTTCGATAAAATATACGTAGGAAACGTTAATGATACTATAAATTAATATGTACCTGAACCTTCCTAACGTTGTTGTTCATAATGCTGATATTAACATTACGATGGTGAAGTTTTAAGAAAATGTTAAAATAATGGGTATTTAGTGTAAATAGGTATTTGTAAAAGCTTACTAAAGTATTGGAAAGATTAATAGGGTATATGCCTTACTTAGCCGAGCGTATAACATCCTTACGTTAGAAATCGAAAGTTTTATAGATCTGGAAACACGTTTACAAATGGTAGTAAAAGGTTTAAACGATATTATAGGCCTTAATGGCTTAGTGCCAACGTTACTAATTTTTAAAGATTATGTAAAACTAACGAGTGAATCTCCGTACTCAGCAAGTACTTAAAAACGTATTACGGCTTTTAATAAAGCTTTAAGGGAACTACGAAGAAAATCGGCACGCCGCTAGGTTAATAACTTCCTTAATACCTGGAATAGTCCATTAACTATCAATGTACTTACTTTACCATTATGAAGTAAAGGCTTCGTGTAGTGGGAGACAGGGAAATATGAGGGATCGTATAAGATATTAAGTATTACAAATTTCGAAGTAGTTGTCGAGACTATTAACGGTCTTATACCTTTTCGAACCACTTAAGTTAGGCCTTACATTAGGGATATTAAAGACGAGGATCCTTAAGCCTTTTGAATCAAGCGACCGAGTTAATACGAACTTCTTTACCAGTAATCGATAGGCCGATAAAAAGCCGCCCGCACGAACGATCCCTTAAGAAAGAAAACTTTTAAAAGGAGGAATATATACCAGGCTGTATCTATAATACTACTGGGCTAAATAGGAAAGAAAAGGATAACAAAAACTTGGTAATAAAGTTTAAGGTATAAAAGGTTATGAAAATTTTCGGTAAACCTTTGAAGGAAACCAATAGTGTCGAAATCGACAGCCTATTAACTCAAGGAATTATATAATTCGCACCGCAAACCGACTTTAACATTTAAACCACAAACTTTGCGATTTTCAAATTTAGGATTATCTACGAGATTAAGGGTAAGACCACGGGGCGGCCGTACGAAAAAATATAATTAATCGCTTAAGGATACGATGATAAAAATGAAAACTGGATCTTTACGTAGTCGTTACCAATTTCATCGATTAGTGATCGTTTAATAGTTGTTTTAATAAAAAGTTTCTTAGCTAGACCTAAAAGCAGGTTGCAACTTAATAGCCGTAACATTACGTAAACCTATACGTAATTAGCAACAGAATTGCAAAGGATTATACTTCTAAAAATACCACTGAAGTTACGTCCTATGTATTCTTTAGAAACGGTAATTCGGTATGTTAAACCACCATATGACGTATCTAACGAAAATATTTACTGGTTTTTAACTTACTAGTCGTATTTTAGATCCCGGCTAGCGATAAAGTCTTTAGTACACGATTCGTATTTATTATCAATATAAAAAAATATTTCGGCATAATAGGTATACAAATTCATGATACCTTTTTCGTCGAAATGACTAATTTTGTGGCATTTGAATAGTAAGCTATTAAGGACTCCAAGTTTGAAAATTACAAGCCGATGACAATGGTAACAAAAAATGACAAATTTAACCTTAATGGATTGTTAATCTGTATACTTGGTATTAATGCCGGCATTAGCTTTGGCTAAAAGGATTAGGGCGTTATTTTTACCATAATCAACAAAATTAAGGATGTTATGACATAAAGGTACTTGGAATAACATACCCGAAGTAGTTATATTGTTACCCTATGTTAGCTGAAAGCCTTGTACAATCTTTCCATCGCTGCGCAAGTATGGGAACCGATAAATAAAAACTTTAACTGATTGAATAAGAGAATGGAAAAACAAATGTAAAATCTTGATCGTGGGATTAATATAGTTTTAATTGAACTGTTAAAGGCAAAACTAATAATCTTTAAGGATAGTTCCTTTACAAATAATACCGACCTGTCTTTATAAATCGGGTTTTTAATAACCTTCGATAACAATGATAAGTGGAAAAATCAATTTAGTATTACTAGCAACCTTATTTTTTAAACCTATGTCAAGTATAAAAGAATAACATGAAGCGTATTGGTATCGGGGGTCTATAATATAATATTGGGCTTTAACGTAAATATAGAATTATAAGAGACCCTTAACCTTATTACTAAATAGCTGCGGATTCCATCTATCCTAGTAGTAATTTATACCAATTTAAGGAACCTTTTCGAATACCTTTTCAAACTCGGAACCACCAGTGAAAAGCGCCTGATAATCGACGAAATAGAATTCTTTAAAGCCTACAAAGGGAAGGAAATCGAGAAGTTCCGATAAATCGATAGCAAAGATAACTCTGCAGATGTTATGACGAAGACGGCGCCAAATAAAGCCCTAGAACAGTTTGTAGATAATAATAGGCTGACTGTACGTATCGAGGGCTACGTGGATAGGCCGCCCGGAAAGCCCAAGCCACGTAACGATGGACAGGGATGTGTTAGGAAACTGGAAGATTGCCAGGGGATTAATGATAGCGATCTGTTTAAGTGGTAAAGTTGAAGAGGAAGCTTGTAAAAGATTGTGATAAAAGAACTTTTCGTAGGAATTAATAAACTCGGACCTCGGAACGCTGAAGCAATTGAGGTCAAATAGGGTCAATTTGCATGCAATTTGATATAATATAATATAGAAGTTAATCGGAATTGACCGGGGATACGAGGTTGTTGTTTAGCGCTAACCAGAAAAGATTAGTCAGCTACACTGGCGTACGCGTAAGAACTAAAAAGTCGCTAATGTTGGAATACTATTACATACAATATAATAGGTTAACTTTACTTACAGTAAAGTTAACTTTATTAAACTGCAAGTTAAGCGTATTGCGTTCTACAGACTTACCACATTGGTTCTAAGTAGAATGCAGTACACTGCACTTCACTTTAGGGTACGGGTCAAGCACTTGGCCATACAAATTACAGTGTAAACCGGCTAGCGGTCTGCCAAACCTAGAACAATATATCCACCATCTGACCATGCAATACTATTGTTACTTCGACCAATCGAATCGACAATGTTGCAACATCTAAGGCCTACCAACAATACCAGACATAGGGGTAATAAGATATTAAATAGGAGGCTATGTGTAGTACATGATAATGCGGAGGGAAAACACTACGACCACTGAAATTAATCGTTATAATATTGGCAAAACTAAAGTTAGCTTTAAACTAAGCGAATAACTATCCTTACTAGAAATAACGGTAACTCAAACTATTATTAGATTGATTATGTTTTACATCCTTAAGTTTCTTACCTTTTTACTTTTTTATTTAGAGGATATTGAGACCCTCGATGTTAACGTTAATATTAACGCCGACGAACTGGTTAAAAACGGCCAAAGGTTTCCCTTCACCTTTAAATAGGGACACCTATAATTTTATCTTTAAAGCCACAAAGCAATAGTATTCAACTTAACGAAATCAGGTATAACTTCATTATACCGACGATTTTATTACCCAGCTGTTAACAGGTTGTATAAAATCCTAAAATCTTTAGGGAATGAAGATATAGAATATTCTACCCTAAAAGCTATTGAAAAACTTTACCATTACTACTAGACATATGTCTAAGCCTCCCGAAAATTCAGTTTTACATTAACGGACGACAAGTACTTTCATTACAAAGTTTTCATTTATGTATTTTACTTAATTAATAAGCCTATTTTTTACGTTGTTAATTCCGCAACCTTTTTTTACAGAGCCAAGTTTCTAAAATCTCTTTCGGTAAATGATACATAAAAAACGTTAACGATATTATAAATTGACACGTACTTAAGCCCATCTAACGTCGTTATCTACGATACTAATACCATCTTGGGGACGTCGTAATTCCAAGAAAACACCAAGATAATAGATAACCAGTTTAAATAGCTGCCTATAAAGGCTCACTAAAGCATTGAAAGGATTAAAAGGGTACACGTATTAATCCGCCAAGAATACAATATTCTTACGTTAGACGTTAAAAGATTTACGGATCCGAAGGCACGCTTTTAAATAGCGGTAAAGGGTATAAACGATATTATAAGCCTTAATAGCATAATTCTAACACTATTGGTATTTAGGACGTACCTACACCTGACGAGTAAGTCTCCAGCATTAACAAATACCTAAAAATGGGATATAGCCTCCAGCAAAGCTTTAAAAGAACTACAAAAGAAATCGATACGCCGTCTGGTCAATAATACCCTTAACATTGGAAAGGACCTGCAACAATCGACGTATTTACTCTACCATTATAAATTGAACTCCTCGTATAGCGGGAGCCGGTCAAATGAAAGAGCCTATATAGAACCTTAAATATCGCTAACTTCAAAGTAGTTTTTCAAATTACTAACGGTTTTATATCTTTTTGTAATACCTAGGTCAAGTCTTGTATTAAATCTACTAACGATAAAAACTATGAAGCCAAACGATCGAGCTAACACGAACCTTCTTTACCTATTATCGATAAATAGATAAAACACCGCCAGTGCAGACGAACCTCCGAAGAAGAGAAACTATAAAAAGTAAGAATACATACCAGATCGTATCAATAATACTACTTAAGAAAAGAATGACGAATATTAGACACTAAACCTTCAGGTATAAAGCATTATTAAAACTTCTGGTAAACCTCGTATGGAAAACGATAAGATCGAAATTAATGACCAACTAACTTGAAGACACGTATAATTTATGTCGAAAGCCGACTTTACCTTCCAAAACCTAAATATTACGATCTTGAATTGGAAGATTATCTACGAATTCAAAGGAAAGACTACGGGGCAGTCGCACGAAAAATTACACCTACTCGTTTAAGGATACAGCAATAAAGGCAAATACTAAAACCTTATGCAGTTGCCAATGATTTGGAAAATTAGCAATCCCTTATTAATCACTTTGAAAATAAGTTTTCTCATTAAAACCAAAGGCAAGTTTACGTTTAATAACTGAGATATAACGAAAGTTCATTTATAATTAGCAAAAGACTTAAAACGGATCGTATTACGAAGTTTACCACAGGAACTACAGCTTATCTACCTTTTAAAACCGCTAAAAACGATATATTAAGCCTTTATATCAATTAGAACAAATAAACGTTTACAAATTTCTCACCTACCAATCGTATTTTAACTTATAGTTCGGCATGAAGTCTATAATATACGACCCGTATTTACTAGTAACGTAAGAAAACGACATCGGCTTAGTTGATATATAGACTAACGATACCCTTTGAGTTTAAACAACTGACTTTATGGCATCGAAATAGCAGTGAATTAAGAACTCCAAGTTTTAAAACTACAAACCGGTTACGACGTTGATGAAAAACCGCTAACTCAACTTTAATAAATTTTCAATACGTATATTTGGTATTAATACTAGCCTTAGCTTTCGCTAAAAAGGCTAACGAACTAACTTAACCATAATCGACAAAATATAAGGTAGATAAGGTCTAACGGTATTTGAAACAACGTGTTCATAACAGCCATATTACCACCTTATGCCTACTGAAAGCCATTTGCAACCTCTTTATTACGCTATAAGTATAAAACCCGATAGTTAAAGACTTTAACCAGCTAAATGAAAGGATCGAGTAATAAATTCAAAACCTAAAGAGAGAAATTAATATGATTCCAATCAACCTATCGAGAGCAAAGTTAATAATCCTCACAAATATGGTTTTCGTAAATAACATTGACCTATCTTTACAAATCGGCTTCCTGATAACCCTCGTTAATGAAGAAAAACTAAAAGACTAGTTTAACATTATTGGTAGCCTAAATTACGGAACCTTTATTCAATACAAAAGGATTATATAAAATATGCTAACTTCGGAGGTATACAGCATTATGATAGGATTTAATATAGCCATATCACTATGGAAAAGCCTTAACGTTATTACTGGGAAACTAAGGATTTCTCCTATCCCGGTGGAAATCTGTACCGACTCGAAAAGCCTATTCGAATACCTTTCGAAGCTCAGAACCACAAGCAAAAAAGGCCTAATAATTGACATAATAACACATCACAAAACCTGTAAGAAAATGGAGATTAAGACATTCCAATAAATTAATGTCAAAGATAATCCTACTAATACTATAACGAACGCATCGCTGAAAAAGGCGTTTAAAAGGGGTTTAAATAACAATAAGCTAACTATACGTATTAAAAGCTATAATAATAGGTTTCTTAGTAAGGCTAAATCATGTAACAATGGCGTGCAGGGATATACTAGCAAATTAAAAGACTCTTAAGGGATCAATAATGGCTATATATTTAACTAAGACGATTAAATTTAAATCTTACATAAGCTTATGACGAAAAAAACCTTTGTAGGATTCGATAAAGTCGGACTTCAAAGCCGTTAGGTAATTAATGGCAATTGGGGTCAATTTAAATACAAATAGACGCAATTCGATGCGGAGGTCAATTGAAATTAAGAGGGGTCTAGCCAGTTAACGAGGTTGTAATTTAGCGTTTATTGGAAAAGATTTGTTTATCACACTAACGTACATGCACAAACTAAAAAGCCGTCAGTATTGGAATAGTAGAATTTGCGGTGTATTAGGTCAACTTTAATTACATTAAAGTTAACTATACTGACTGTAAGTATAGTGTATTGTTTTTTGCGGACCTATTTTATTAACTACAAAACTAGTACAGTATGCGCCTACTTCACACTAGGATACGTTCCAAGATATTAGCTATACAAATTACAGTGCAGACCGGCTAGCGGTCTGCCAAACCAAGAACAATACATCTATCACTTGATCATACAATACTACTGTTACTTCGATGAATCGAATCAACAACATTGCAACGACTAAAGCTCTCCCAACAAACGGACTATTTATTCTAACGGAACGATTTCGTTATTTTAAAACTAAAAATATATTACTGTATTCTTTTGTTGTCTGCGGAATATAATTACAAATTTTACTTCAACTTACTATTTGGGATTATAAGTAGTTTAAAAGTATAAAACGTGGGGTTTCAAGGTATAATCCACCTATTTACTATCTTTATGGACTATAAGAACGTAAAGTACTTTATGACTAGTCGATAACTTTCCGAACAATATGTTCACTAATCGGAAAACTATTTCTTGTTTCGCTTTAAATTTATTAAAAATAAAGAGACTAATTATATATAGCCCGATATATCACTTTAAAAAAGCGAGGGTATTATGAATAACCTTTTTAACCTCCGTCTTTCAGTCCAGAAATTATAGTTTTTACGCTCTGAATAGGTTACTATGAAGTAGATCCTGCGCCTATATTTTTTTTTTCAATTGTCGTTTATGAATTTATTATGAAAGTCAAGAAGGTTTTATAAATATCGACTTTAAAAACAATAAAGACGCCATTATTACTCGGAATACCATTTATTCTCGTCTAGTTTATACGGTACGAATAAGGAAGAAAAGTTATTTTATTAATATTGAAATTAAAGACGATTAAATACACAACATATTTATTTTAAAATGTTTAATGAACGACAATAACATGTTAAGGTTGAGTAACCGTATTGGAGTACTCGTTTATAAGTCATTTACTAACTCTTTTATTTGAACTATATGAAATTGAATTTTTGATAGCTATTTGAGTTGCAACATTACTACCGTTATTATATTAAAAATACACTTTTAACCTGAGTTATACCGTGCAGTCTGGATTTTCTATCGAAATCGTAATATTTATAGATATACGACTTGTTGATAATATCGTCAAAAGGGACTTTTCAAACCTTAATCAATTCTAGAACGGTTTTATAACGAGCTTTCCGTCGACTTAATATTCAATTTCCTTTGGAAATAACGCGCTACTTACGTTACCTTATGGTTATGATAAACCGTTTGAATGAAGCTATTACTTTGAAAACAATATATATTGTAAACGCCCAAATTTATGTGAAGCTGTTTTTAAGTTGTTATTAGCGATTTTACGGATTTCCTCGCGCCATCATCAGTAGTCGAGGTTGGAATCAAACCGATAGGTTTCGGAAAAACTTTTACAACCTAATAGGAGTAGAGTTATGCCTGATTATTGTATTTTATCCTGAAGAAAACATTGTAACAAAACGTATTAATGAAAATATTTTGATGTATTTCCGTTTCTTTGTTATTTATACTTAATTAGATTGAATATATTCGTTACTTGATTACTCAATTGGCGTTAAATTATAAGGATATAACTAATATCGGTATTATTTCGTTTCTTATACTATACGAATATTATATTCACCGTATATCAATCGTTTAACATTTACTGATTCCAACCATAACAGTGCGTGCAAAAGCTAAGAACTTCGTTTAACATATTCGCAACGTAACGAATTTCGTATAAGTTGTAATAATAACTACATAACAACATATAAAAAAGCCGTTGATAAACAACACTACACTTGAAAATGGTTTGTGTTTGGCATAAATGTTTAGCTTCTTTTAAAAGAAATAAACTAAATAAGTTAAAAAAAAGATTTAATTATATAGAAAATACTGTATTACACGTATTATCAATTTCCACATTATCGAAATTAATATTCTGGGATAATATCACCCCCAAATCCACGTAAACTAACTTATCAGAATTGTTTTAATTCTGCTTTTTGAGCCAGAAAATCCGTAATTATCAATCACTTACTATCAAACTTTTTAGAAACGATAATGAAACAGAATTCGAATACTACGTTAAAAACTTTTCAAAAATCTGAAACAAAATCTAAATAAACCGTGTCTATATTAACGACCCTCTAAAATGATAAGGTTCAATTAAATAGTTAAGTTATATATATATCATTTAAAAGTATATTTTAAGATTTCTAAATACCGCGGCTCTCAAAGTTTTGATATTTTGCGGTAACTCGATTGAAGATAACGACTGGCCTTCCCGCTATTTCAATAAACGAGCTCGAAATGAATTTCATTTTATATTACCAAACTATATGAAAACCGCTACCTCACAAATATAAAAACATGTAATAAATTTGTATTACTATTATTATTACGACCATACCTACTCAACCATGTTTTCATACTTGCTGTTATTCTAGTCGAACTTTAAGCTATGCACGGCCAGGAACATTTTACCCGTATTAATCAATGTACTAAGTTTGTCATCAATACGCTTAACCATCTTCACCAATTTCTTTGTTAGATTCAATTAGGCTTCGTATCAGCTTATTAACCGCGTCGCCCACGCTTATTACCAAGATATTTTACTCATTGAAAAAACAAGTTTTTTATTAAAACGCTGTACAACGTTAAAGCCGTAAAGTTGAATGAGAGTAAAGGGTACCAAACTGGAAATAAAAAATGTATTTATTTTACGTTAAATAACTCGGTGTTCCTTTACTACTTGTTTTAGCTACAATCACCTAAATTTACACGTCATCTATCCGTTTATGAACACTGAAAAAATATATCGAAAGCAGATAAATTACTCTGATTTTAAACGTCAGAACCTATATGAGTCTTGAAAAAACTTTCAATTACCTCGTTAATGTTAAGATTCCAGCCTAAATGAATATAAGTGTAGTAAAAGATTTTTTCAGTAACGATAACACCATACAAACTATATTTAATACTAATATTCAATTATTTATTAATAACTTCCTAGACTTTATCTTGCTTTATACTTTCCCTCGATTTTATAGCACAACTTATGCGGATAATATACCATTTTGTGAAATATTGAAAATATGTTTACTCTTCAATATCGTTTAGTAACATCTTAATAAGGTGTAACACCGGAAACTACATGCTTATTATTAGGTACTAAATAACTCAAGAGATGAAAATTTACGTCTTTGATAACCTTGTTGATCGTAATGAACAAACTTGGGATTATCTTTGCAATAAAATCGTTTATAATAAAAAGAAACTTCAACTAACAACTTCTGAGAGGTTAGTATACTATAGGGAAGATATACATTGCTATTGCGGTGGATGAAACGGTTATTATAGGAAGGAAAAAAAAAATTTGAAAGAAGACTTACAACGACTATTTATAAACGGAGCGGCAGGAAGGCTAATGCTGGAGCCTTTTATTCTATATCATAACGTTCGGCGGCTGGAATCTTTTCCATGATACTACAACATTTTAACCGCTTTAAAGAGATTGTCATGTACCTTTTGCAATATTCTACGGCAAGGAAACGCCATCTACTACCCTTTACGTTCCGCCAATACCTTTTACTGTCTTTTATACGATTTCAGAGTAAGTCGTGAATAATGTTATAAGCTGG
This sequence comes from Anisogramma anomala, assembly GCA_038502455.1. Lineage (NCBI taxonomy): Eukaryota > Fungi > Ascomycota > Sordariomycetes > Diaporthales > Gnomoniaceae > Anisogramma > Anisogramma anomala. The sequence continues at coordinate 18,984,394 of JASMMZ010000002.1, forward strand.
TCTCTAAGCTAGTAATTACGAGTGTTCTAGCTCTAGTGGTTGCCATGCTTCTACGATGTTCCCGAACCGCTTCAAAGAATGCCCTCACCTGTTATATGACCGGGTTACCTCCTTTTCAGTAACTCTATCACCGCTCCTTAACAGGGGTTTCTCCTTTTCTACATCGAGGATTATGGACAGTATCCGACCGCCTTAAGCGACAGCTTTCGCATAGTTTCTTCACACAATTCAACTTAAATCGATTGATGATTATTGATGACTTGACGTTAAAGAATACAAATACAACCATTATTGGTATCAACTCCTGATTGATAATATATATCTATTAATTAGATATTATATAGCCCGTTCAATATTTGAATCACTCAGTTACAATTTCTTAAGTGAATTTTGAAAAAGAACTCAGCGTATTTGTGACGATGAAAAATTCGTATAACCTATAAAAATGGCTACGTAATGAAAATTTAAATAAGTTGCTACCAAATATCGCTTTTTATTTGAGCAATTATGGATTGGGAATAATGTTTGGCTTTTTTTAAAAAAAATATAAACCGGATTCATATTTTTAAGAAATTGAGTCAGCTTACCGATAAGTATTGTGTTACGTGTATTATCAATTCTTACGTTATCTAGTTGAATGTTTCTGGTGGAAAAAATCCCCGATTTTACGTTCATTAGCTCGTTCAAAGTGTTATCAACCTGTTTTCCGAGCCATTAGGTTTGTAATTATGAGCCACTTGTTATCAACGTTATTAGAGATGATAGCGATATTGAGCTTAAGTATTACGTTAAAATTATTTGTAAAATAAAATTGAAATTTAATTAGGTAGCATTCGAATTCGTAATTTCCTATAAGGATAGGTGTTCGTTAAATGAGTAGGTTATATTCGCCTAATTTGGGAGCTGTTTTCCCATTTTTTAATATCGCGGCTTTTGATATTTTTCAATTTCGATACGGTTCTGCTAGAAGTAATGATTGATTATTTCTTTTCACTTTTAAATGGATTGAATCCGAGTCATTACCATATTGAAGTGGTTTAACGCGGTTATTTTATTAATAATAAGTATAATGTATCTACTTCGATTTTCTTTGCGGTTTTTATTACCGTAAGCTATTCAACCGTCTCTTTATACTTTCCAATACCGTCTAAAACGTCTAGGTACATATTTATTTCCTCCTATAACTTGTAATTTATGTTAGCATGATTTCTTTATTTTTTGGTAATATTTTTAACGACTTTAACAAGCTTTTTAGTCGTATTTAATTTGGGGTTTTAACTACTCTTTAACCGTTACATTTATGCTCCACGCTAAAATAATCTATTTTCTTAGTTCATTCGCTTTTCTTTGAAACCCTAGATAATACGAAAGTCGTTTGAGAGAAAGTTCGTCGACGAAATCGAACCACCATTACATATACTAACCCTACTTTACGTAATGCGTCGAACTTTTGTAGCTTATTCTTACGACGATTATGCAAACGAGTACGTTATTGAATTATTTATTTGTAATTAAGGAGTAATTTGGGAACTTGGTGGTCTACTTTAGTTTTAAACGTTAAATGTAAGATAAACCTTAAATAGTTTTTCAAAAGTTTTGTGAATGTCAGGATTAAAATTTAGAGACGTATAAATATGATTCTATTTTTTGCCGGTTTTCTTAACAATGTGAACATGATATCATACGCACATATTAAACTATTAGTTAGCAAATGACAAATTACAGTGATATGCCTTGCAGCTTACTTTCGATAATTAAAAAAATGATCCAAAAACCAGTAACTATATAATAAATATATTGGATATAGATTTTGCCGCGCGTAACAACAAGATACGCTTGAACAGATTCTATATCAAAGAATTATATATTTGTTAACAAGATTTCAATAATTTCGAAGTGAAGAAAGTTATATTACAAATGACTTTATCGATGGTCTTAACCATATTTACGTTCATTTTTCTGGGTGAATAGATTAAGAAAATGAGTTCAATTGGAGATTAAGTTTGATTAAATAAAAGGGGCTTAATACCATATTAAACCCCAGTATTGGTTGAAGGTTATTGTTGGAATAGCAGTCAAGTGCAGTACAGTCAAGTCAACTTCACTTGCAGTAAAGTTGATTGTACGTACTGCAAATTGACTGCAATTTGTGGGATTTTAATACGCTCACTGTAATTATAGTTCAGTTAGTGCCCAATTCAAAGTGAGGCACAAAATGAAGCGTTTATCCATACAAATTAGTGTGCAGACCGGCTAGCGGTCTGCCAAACTTAGAACCTATACACATCAATCAATAATATTAACGCAACACCAGTTACTTCGACTACAGTGATTCGAATCGACTACGTTATAACGATAAAGACCTATCAATACTGATCAGTGCTTATTAGGTTAAGTACAGATTGGCTAAGTAGAAGAAGAAAGCTGCTTTCTGGTTACGCTTTGTCCTTTTTAGGCAAGGTAAAGGAAAGGTTCTTGCGAAGGGCCCCTATACACTGTGTAGTTGTTCGCGGTAGCAAGTAGGGAAGACTTATAGGCTGTTCAGTTGTTCGCGGCAGTTTATAAGTAAGCGAAGGTATCTTTACTTGAAAACACTAAGAAATATTTATTGATTCTTTTTGAATACATTGAGATTGACTGTCAGAAGTCTTGAATTTCGGCAAGTTGGCAAACAGCTTAGTTAGTACTACTACGGGTACTACTACCGTAAGAAAAACGACAAAGTCCCTACACCAAATAACAAACAACCTCCACCAACAATAACGACCTTCTACTCTACCCTTCTACGCCAATACTTTGCCCTACTTCACTCTTTTTACTCCGTTACGCCAGATCAATCGTCAAGGTTTCTGCCCGAAACTAAAATACGAGGAATCGCCAAGTCTAGCTAAGAAAACCACGCCGCGCGACCTTATGCCAAGTCTTCACGCCCCCAAGATCACCAAGTCTCTCGCCTTACGCGTTCTACACGTCTTACACCAGCCAGAACGTCACGATTGCTTTGAAACACGCCGGAATTAATACCGTTAACGACTCCGAACAAAAAAAGGAAATGAAGGATTTCAGTATTGTTTTTGCGAATAATTGCGATGAAAAGCTCTGATTTGCTGATCCTATTGAAGACTTGGCCTCAAAGCATCTAACTAACGCTATCGAACGCTTTATTTTCGATATAAGCTCTGATAAAGTCGGCCGTAAACCTATGGCCTTCGATATCTTTCAAAACTAGTTTCGCCACTTGAGCCTAAACGTGTGGAAGAAGGTAGATGGGTAAGTAAAAACAAATTTAAGGATTAAGTTGTTTACTCGAGGCATAGAATTGAATGCGAAGAAAGGGAAGAAAAGTAATTTGGCTATCTTACTTTACGAATATACCCCGGATAAAGACCCTGGGTAAACTTTAGTTAAAGGAAAAGAGATTTCTACAGATAATAACCCTTAATTCCTTTACACTCATTCGTAAGAACCTACCCAAACTTAAATAAGTAAACGTAAGAAAAGTCATTAAATCCACTAGTTAATCGAATAGAAACTTCGACAAACTCTTTAATACCAGAGCGAATACCAATAGGATGATAGATAAGTTTCCCGCGATAGAAACCCTCAAGCTTATTTCTCTTAGGCTCCATAACAAGTCTAATACCAGTAGCTAAATTAAGGAAGAACCGGATTTATGCGAGAGCCTATTATAAATACAACCACTGAATTTTTCCTTTCAAATTGAGTTAAAGATAACTATTCTTCCTATTAATACCAGTAATAACATTAGTCTTTTCACTAGCTAGGAAACATAAAAGATACCTACGACTAGTACATTACTCTTACCCTACGACGCGTTTTAATAGTGGATACGGACTACACAACTATTACCACGTTCGTTAAGATCTGTAGAGGAAAATAAAAGTACAAAGATAAGCCGTATAACCTCCTCGATGTTAAGTTACGTCCATTCTTTAAAATCTTCCGCCAAATAAGCATTAAGTTGCCAGGATTTTACTCGTTATTTCCCAGTATTTTTACCGGCTAAGCTAAGTATTATTACCTTCTATACCTAAGAAGTTGTACCTTTTCCCGAAAGCTTTATGATACTTTGAAGGGTCACTTCAAATACAATTTAAATTTTACCTAATATTATACAAACTGAAATATTATTAAGTAGCATTATATGTTAGATTATAAGAAAGTGTCGGAGAGTAAGATAAACCTTTTAAACCAGATAATTAATAGCTTAATGCTTTGCTAAAAAGTAATGTAAAAAGTGAAAACTAACGAAAGCACCTTATGTTCGCAGATCTGGTAAATAGGTATAGGTTATAAAGAATTCTAATACGCTTTACAATATCTTAATACTACCTGTAAAGAGTTTTTTTTTTTGGCTAATTTCGTTTCTCGTTGACGACCGTAAATATTCTAGTTTTAGGCGCGACTGGTTTGTACCTTTAAGATACATAATTTAGTAATGAATAAAAAGATCTTTTCAATTCGTACTATATTAATTGACGGTACGGGAGGCGCGGCCATTACGGTTAACGGAAGGTCCAGACCTCTACCTACAGAGTGGTATTCCTTTTCTTTAAGGTCTTTAAATTGGCTAAAGAAGTTTATCTTAAACGCTAAAAGATATTGGATTTACGGTAAACAAGTCTATTAGTTAATACGCTATATTGCCGCCGAACGTGATGTAAATCCGGTGATATACTATATGCATTACCCCTGTGATTTTAAATAGGACTATATAAAGAAAGTAATACATTTTAAAGGAAGTAAAGTTAAAGAGGAGAAAAATAAGCCAAAGGTTATTGTCTAGTACAAAGATATTAATACTAATACCGATACTAGCTTGAAAGTAACATAATATCTAGCCGACCACAACTTTCTATACCGCTTTACAGGTAAAGACCATAACCTCCGCCACGACGATAAAGACTTTAGCCATATACACTATTTCAATATCTAAAACCGCTTCGCGAAGTAAGTATTTTAAGGGATTATGCCTGATACGACAGCAATACGGTACTTCATACGAGGCTATTCATAATATATCGCGCTACAAAGAGATACTAATATTACGAAAAATTTGACTACGTGGATGCTAGCAAGGCTAAGGTCGGATTTACCTTTAAAAAAGAGCTATTTTTATTGGGATCGACGATGGTTAAAACTGTTATTATCCTTATTGTTTTTTATATCTTGGATTCCCTTACCCCTTTCCTTCTTTGCCTTAAAATATGAAAAACCTCAGCGTTGACGTTAAAGTCTAGACTAACGGATTAATATTAATTAAGGACGGCAAGAGGTTTCTAATTAGCCTTAAGTAAAGGCATTTTCGGTTTTATTTTTAAATACCGGAAGTAATGGTATCAAACGTAACAGAAATGGAACTCCCTCAACTATATTGTAAGTTAAACCATCCGGCGACCGACAGGGTTTATAAGTTTTTAAAGGCAATTAACTACGAAAATATGGATTTATTAACATTGAAAGAAGTTAAGTGCCTTCACTTCTACTATAAAATACACTTCCAAGCCTCTTGAAGGTTTAAGTTTACAGTAAAAGAAAATTAAGACTTTAATTCAAAAGTTTTCGTAAACGTGTTTTACCTGGATAGCAAGCTAGTATTATACGTTATAAACTCTTGTACGGCTTTTTATAACGTTAAGTTCCTTAAGATAAATATAATAAAGGAAATATAAAAAGTACTGCGTACCTTGTAGATTAACATGTACCTTAATCTATTAGACGTATTAGTTTACGATGTCGTCACCAACTTTGCCACGATAAAATATCAAATTAATGTAAAATTAATAAGTATTTAGTATAAATAGGTTCCCTTTAGAGTTCATTATGGTATTAGCAAAGTCGAAAGGGTATATGCCTTTTTACTAAAGGCTTACTATATTTTTACATTGGAAATGAGAAGCTTTATAAGTTAAAAGGCACGGCTTCAAATGGCGATGAAAGGTTTTAACGATAATATCAACCTTAACAAACTTATATCAATTTTACTAGTATTTGGGGCTTACCTACATATAATATTTAAGTCGCCATCCTCATTAAACACACAAAAACGTGTTATGTCATATGGTACAGCCTTGAAAGAAACTAAGGATAGAATCGATACGTTGCCAGGTTGATAATGCCTTTAATAATATAAACGGACCTTTAATACTAAACGTGTTTTGACTCTCCCTTTAAATTAAAGTCCTTATATAACGCGAACCAGGCAAATGGAATCGGCCATATAAAATCCTAAGTATTACCAACTTAAACTTAGTGGTTAATATTACTAACGGATTTATAACTTTCCGAGTTATACAGGTTAAGCCGTACCGAAAACCTATCAGGTACCTTAAGTTAGATAAAGATCCTAACGTTGATAATCTCCGAACAGAACGAATTAGTTAATACAATCCCTCCAAGTCGATTATTAATAAGCTAATAAAATGTTGGCGACGTAAATAACCACATGGAAAGAGGATACATACTAAAAAGAAGGACGTCAACGGGGATTATAAACCCAGAAAGGCATATATAACGGTGTAGGTCTCTTAAAACTAAAAGTCAAACAGAAAACTTACCTTTAAATTACATACCAAAGGCATTATTAATATATGAGGCTAGCCTTTTAAGGAAAGTAACCAAGTGCAAATGAACGGTCTTTCATTAGGAAGGGTAATATAATTGATACTATTGACGTATTTTAAAAGCTAAAACGTTATTATTTTTGAGTAAAAGATAATTTATGAGTTTTAAGGCAAAACTTCGAACCGGCCGTACGAAAATTTACGTCTGATCGCTTAAGGATACGGTAATAAAGGTAATGATTAGATCCACACTTAATCGCTTATAATTTAGAAAATTAACTAGCGCTTAATCGTCTCTATTTTTATTAATTGAATAATTAACATATAAGGAAAGTTTACGCTTAATGGGTGGGATGTTAAGTAAGCAAATACATAATTTATTACCGATCTTTAGCGGATTATATTATTAGAATAGCGAAAAGAACTAAAGTACAAGTTTCCGACCGGTACGGTTATATGTTATATTAAGCCTATATACAGATTAATTAATGTGGGTGTTTACTCATTCCTAACATACAAGGAATATTTTAAAAATAGGCTTTGTATAAAGACTTTCAATTTTTACTCGTGCCTATTAATTATAATAGGTAAGAACTTTGGTTTCATAGGTATATAAACTAACGATACCTTTTTTTCCAGCGATATTATGTTTGTAACGGCGAAATAAACTGCTATTAAGGAGTTAGGCCTTTAAAAGTATATGAAATTTAAAACGTTGGTTAAAGATATACAACTTACTTTAATAAATCGTTAATCTGTATCTTTGATATTAAGGTTGAAAATAGCACTTACATTAACCTACAATAAAAAGGGAAATCTACGAGCCTGATAATTATGGATAAAGCCTCCGAGGAAAATTTATAAAAATACCTGAAATAAAGGGTCCATACGTCTTATATCGTTTCTTTACACTAACCAAAATTATTATACGACTTTTTCATTATAGCACAGGTATAAGACTCTTAAAAGGAGGACTTTGACAAGTTAAATAAACGGATTTAGTAATAAATAAACTATGTAAAAAGAGAAATCAATATGGTTTTTATAGATTTGACGAAGGCGAAGCTAATGATCTTCGCGGACGAGTTATTTTTTAACAATACTTACTTGATATCGTAAATCGGCTTCCATTTAATATTCGTTTATAAGGATAAGTTGAAAAGGTAATTTACAGTTACTAGAAACCTTCTACATTGTATATTTGTTAAATATAAGCGCGTAATCTAGAGTGTATTAGCTTTAGAAATTTATGGCATGATGGCAGGTTTTAATATTAGTATAGTAACCAACGGCACGTGAAGGATTATTACCAAACAACTGGAATTGCCACCGATACCACTAGTAATGTGTACCGACTTCCGAAGCCTTTACGAATATTCATCAAAACTAGGTACGACCAATGAAAAACGCTTAATGATGGACGTAATAGCGTTAAGGAAAGTATACGAAACCCGGGAAATCGATAAGTTCTAGTAAATAAATGGTAAAGATAACCTTACTAATGTTATAACTAAGGATACTTTCAATAACACCTTGAAAAGGTTTGTGGATAGCATTACGTCAATTATTTGAATCGAGAGATACATGGAACGCCCAGCACGTAACGTGGATGAATAGGGTTGCCCTGACAAATTGGAAAACAGACAGAGCAATGGTAGCGACGACAAAGGTGGCGACGGCAGTAATTTAAATTACTAGCAAAGGGTATGCAAGTGGTAGCGTACCTGATTTGACTTACGTAGGTCTGTGGCAAAAGATCTGTGTACGGGATTTGGGGAACGGAGGCCTTGGAAGGATGGAGCAAAAGGGCTATAAGGGACTGTAATTGAGGTTGATTTTAGTACAGATCAATCGGAATTGACAGGGGTCTGGCTTGTGAATTGAGGATAGATTTCAGAGGTTGCCACCAATCAATGGCAGGTCATGCTGGCATGTAGGCACAAAATCAAAAGCCGCTAGTGTTCGAATAGCAGTCAAGTGAAGTACAGTTAAGTTCACTTTACTTATAGTAAAGTTGATTATCCGTACTACAAATTGACTGCAGTTTGTGGGATTTGAATACACTGTACTGCAAGTGCAGTGCTGTAGCTGCCCACTTCAAAGTGGGGCACAGGACAAAGCGTTTGCCCATACAAATTAGTGTGCAAACCAGCTAGTGGTCTGTTAAACTTAGAACCTACATACATCAATCAACAATATCAACGAAGCACTAGTTACTTCGACCACAGTGATTCGAATCGACTACGTTGCAACGATAAAAGCCTACCAACAGTAATTGATATTAAAAAAGTTTACGTTTTGAGCTTTATAAAAGAAATTATTCATAGAAAGATGAAATGATACTAACGGAATTCACACCAGTATATTCCAAGATGTGTTATAGCGCTCTATAATAGGATAATATGTTTCAAATTATGTTATGGCAATTTAAATTGTTCGTAAATAAGTAAATAGTCACTACAAACTTCTAGTATCTTTTAAAGAGTATTAAGGCGTTTTTCGATCGGTTGGTACCTTTTATAACTTAATTGAGAAGCATTTTCGGTGAGCCGAGGATAATGTTATAGGTTAGTCCTTTGGTTAGTGGTTTTTAAGGATCTAACTCTAACGATTATCATGCTCTCACGTCGTTCTTAAGATATTCCTGAACATGCTCATACCATGTGATTAACCATATAACCGAGCTATTCCATATCGTTATCTCCATCACAGCTCTTTAGCAGGGGCTTCTCTTTTTCCTTCATCGAGGATTATATATAGTATCCAACCACTTTGAGTAACAACTCTGATCCAGTCCCTTCTTATTACAAAGTTAACAATGTGAAGTATAGGATTACCATTCAAGTAAAATGCATCAACAAAAACTTCACAGTTTGAGCTTTGGTTGTCTTTCAACTTAACTTAAATTTAAAAAGGGTTTGGGAGTATGATTGACAGTAATAACAAAACCGTGCAATTGCTGGCAAGAAAAATAATTACACTTTTTCATGACCAACTAACTTGGAGACATCATACAAATTATTGGTTACAGGACCCCTTGTCATACCTTTAATTAAGACATTAGGGTACCCCGCAATCCAGAGACCCGTAATTATATGGATTGTAGCCGAGTTTTGGTAGCGCGATGCGGCCGTTAGAACCCCTATCTAATGTTTACTCACGCCCGAAATATGATTGACTGGGCTTTGAAAAGTAGGGGTTTGAAAAATATAATAGTAGAAGAAAAGCCCGTAAAAAGAGCGGAAGTGAAACGCGTAGAACGCGTAAAGTCGCGTGTACGCGTGTGTATGTATATGTATATACGTATATGCGTTGTGATGTATTGTTGAAACGTGTTGTAGAGGGACCTTGATACATGAGGTAGTCTTTCCGTTAATTCATAATATACATAAAAAGAGCCTTTTATTCAAACAAACCCTAGTCTCTAACCCTTTTTTGAGTAATAATAGAATTTCGCCTATATTAGTAAATGCTCTTACGCCTTATACTCGATGTTTAGGGTCCTTATAAATCGAATTCATATAATTCAAGGTCTTCTATTAACGTATATAGTATCTTCTTTTCGTAAAAACTGATCTTTATAAGCCGCACGCCGTTATTCGCGTTATTAGGCCGCCCTTAAATGGTTTATTACGTCAAAAATAGACTTTTACGACTTCATTGACCATACCTCCTCCTCCTTTCCCTTTTACCCCTTTGCTCCCCTTCCTTCAACCACCAACCGCCTTGTAAAACCCCGCGGGGAAGAGCTTTATATGAGTCATATAAGCTCCTTTTTTTACAGGCTAATAACAAGGTTTATATCATAGATGGAAGGTCGGATATTTGATACGCTCGTTATACACGTAAATATTTTCTCGTTTAATGAAAAATGAAAAGGATTCAATGTATAGGCTGTTGTATACCCGTCGACGTTAAATCTACAGGGTTTTTGGTTAACTAACACATTGCAGTCATTGTAAAGACACCTTTCGAACGTTTAACAATTTGATGATAACCCCTTCATGCCGCCGTTAAAACGGCGTAAGGTAGTGCGACTTAAGCTAATATTGTAGCATTAATAGGTCAACAAATCTTTATTAACGTCGGAAAAGGGGTTAACAACGAGGATAACGATATAAGTATCAATAGGGAGACGGGTTCTATTGCAAATAAACCCGTATCCGTTACTCTTATCTCCGCTCTTACCACCCCTTCCGCTGCCGGATCCTCCTCCGTCCCCGATTCATTTCCGAGCCCTATCCATTTTGATTAATAAAAACGCACTCAAAAAACCACGGTAATGAAAAAATTAATAAGAACGACACTAAAGTTATTAAATTAATAAGGCTTTTGGTTAAGTGTTATATGAAATATAAACTGCCAACGAGGAAATATAAATATCTGTTAGTAGGCCTTTATGGTTACAACATAGTCAATTTGAATCACTGTGGTCGAAGTAACTGGTGTTAAATTGATATTGTTGATTGACGTATTAAGTTATTAGTTGGGCAGACCACTAGCTGGTTTGCACACTAATTTATATAGCTAAACGCTTTGGTCTATGCCCCACTCTGAAGTGAGCACCTACTGCACTACACCTTCAGTGAATTCCTACAAACTACAGTCAATTTGCAGTACATATAATTAATTTTACTGCAAGTAAAGTTGACTTGACTGTACTGTATTTAATTGCTATTCCAACATTAATAGCTTTTTATTTTGTGCCTATATGTTAGCGTGGCTTGCCATTAATTAGTAGTAACTTCTGAAACCCCTCCTCAATCATCATTTCAATAATAAGCCATACCCCTATCAATTCCGATCAAACTGTATTGCAACTAGAATTGATTTCTGCCCTTCGTAGCCCTTTTACTTCACCCCTCCGAGGCCTCCATTCCTCAAATCCCGTGTATAAGATTTTCGGTACATATTTGCGCAAATTAGGTACGTTACCACCTACGTACATTTTGCTATTAGTTTTGATTACTGTTATCGCTACCTTTGCTCTCGGCACTATTGCCCTTTCTGTCTTCCAGTTTACCAGGGTAACCCTGTTCTTCCACGTAATGTATAGGGCGGTCCACGTATCTCTTAATTCATATAGTTAGCATATTACTGTTTACAAACCTTTATAAGGCGTTATTAGGGGTGGCTTTGGTTATGGTATCATTAGGGTGATTTTTGCTGCTAATTTACTCCAACTTATCGATTTCCCAGGTTTTATATGCCTCCCTTAAAGCTGTTACGTTTATTATTAGACGTTTTTCATTAGTTGCACCTAGCTTTAATAGGTATTTATAAAGGCTCCGCAAGTCGTTACATACTATTAAAGGTATCAATAATAGTTCCAAATGTTTGTTTATAATCCGGAATATGCCGTTAATCACTGTTCCAATGTTAAAACCTATTGTTATGCCGTAAACTTCCGAGGCTAACACATTCCGAGTTATGCGTTTGTATTTGACAGATTTCCAGTGTATAAGGTTTCCGGTAATCGTAAATTGCTTTTTAGACCTATTTTAGTTAACGAGTATTGTTAGGAAGCCGATTTTCGATATCAGGCTATTATTGTTGGCAAATAACCCATTCGTAAAGATTATTCATTTCGCCTTCGTTAGATTTATAAAGACCATATTAATTTCTATTTCTATATGATTTATTTGCAACTAAATCCACTTGTTCAACTTATTAAAGTTTTCGTTTTATTGGTTTTATACTTGTATTTCGATGGAAAAGTCGTACGATATTTCCGGTTACCTTAACGTGGCAATATACGTCGTACAGGACCTTTACTTTAAATATTTCTGTGATTTTCCCTCGTCGGTTTATCGATAATTGTCAAGCTTATAACTTGCTCTTTTTATCGTAAGCTAATATAATTGCCATTTTTAGCTTTAATACTATAAATACGAAGTGACAATTTATTAAAGTTAAGTTGTATGCCCTAAGATAATGTTTCGACAGGTTTATAATTTTAAAGGCTGAATTTTCAACACTATGTTGTTTCGCCATTATAAACCCAATATCGTCGAGGATAAGGGTATCGTTTGTTTTTATACCTATGATACCAAAGTCTTTGCCTTTTGTGATTAATAGGTACAGGTTAAAGGTTGAAGTTTTCATACTGAGCTTATTTTTAAAGTGCGTTTAATACGTTAGGAAACATTATATGTCTGCCTTAGAAAGTCCGTATAAAAGCTTAATATAAAGTATTATTGTGCCGGCTAAAAACTTGTCCCTTAGGCTTTTTGGTAGTTTTAGCAATATAATCCGCTGAAAATCGTTGACAAATTACGTATTCGTTTACGTGATGTCCCGGTAAATAAGTGTGAGCTAACCTTTTACGTTAGTAGTTAAACTAATAGTAATAGCGATAACCAAACTTTAGCTGATCTTTTGGATTTTAGGCGATCAGGTAAAGATTTAGTTTTTACCTTTATTATCGTATCTTTAAACGATAGACTATGACTTTTCATACGATCGGTCCGTGGTCTTGCGTTTAACCTCGTAAATTATCTTCGGCATAAAGATAGTAACGTTTTGACCTTGAATTTACGATAACGGCATAAATTATATAACCACCCGTAATTAAAGGCCGTTCATTTTCATTTGGTCGCTTTCCTTATACAGCTTTCTTGGAGCATTAATAATTCCTTTGCCAAGTGACTTGAAGGTAAGTTTTCCGTTCGACTTCTTCTTTCAAGATACCTATTCCGTTGTATATGCCCTTTCTGGCCTATATTCCCCATCTCCGTCCTCTTTTTCAACATGTATCCTACTTTTAGGTGGTCGTTTACGCCGTCGAAATTCTATTAGCTTGTTAATAATCGGCTTCGGAGGGTTATGTTTTCTAATTCGCTTGGTTCGTAGGTCATTTACTTTGGGATTTATATTAGATTTAAGGGGCACAAGGGGTTTTTGATACGGTTTAACTGGTGTAACTCGGAAAGTGACGAGGCTGTTAGCAGTTTTAATTATCACGTTTAAGTTGGTAATATTCAAGATTTTATACGGCCTATTTTATTCACCTGGCTTACGTTAAGTAAAGATTTTACTTTCAAGAGGTAGTAAAAATCAGTTCATTGCTAAAGATCCGTTTTTGTTATTAAGGGAATTATTGATTTGACGGCGTGCCGATTCCTTTTTTGGCTTTTTTCAAGGCTTTTCTATATGTTATTACACGTTTTTGGGTACTTGACAAGGATGACAACTTAGCTGTTATGCGTGGGTAGACTCCAAATACTAATAAAGTTGTTATAAGTCTTTTAGGGCTAATAGTATCGTTAAGACCTTTTACCGCTATTTGAAATGGTGTTTTTTAACTAGTAAAGCTTTTTATTTCTAATGTAAGGATATTGTAAGCCCTTCGTAAAAGGAAATATGCCCTTTTAACCTTACCAGTACCTTAATAAACTTTACCAGAGACCTAGTTACATTAGATTACTGTTAAATTTATATTAATTCAATACTTTATCGTAATTAAGTTGGTGCCGATATCGTAAACGAACTCGTTCGATAGCCTAAAATACGTATTAATTTATCATTCACGTAGTGCCTCCTATATTCTTTTGCCGTAATGGGTTGAAGGAATTTTGCGTTGTAAAAAGCTATAGTAGAGTTTATAAAATATAGTACTAGCTTGCCGTTTAGGTAAAATACGGTTACAAAGTTCTGGGTTAATTTTTGGTCTTTTTAACGTGAATTTAAACTTTAAGAGAACTGTGGAATATATTTGGCATTGGTGGCAAAGCTGTTTCATTGCCTTTCGAGCTAGCAAGTTCATATTTTCGTAGCTAGTCACCTTTAAAACCTTGTAAAGCCTGTTAGTTGTTTTGTGGTTCAACTTACGATATAGTTGACGAAGTTCCGCCTCCATCAGATTTAATACCATTTCTTTTAGCCCTTGAAAATGAAACCAGAGATGACTCCACTTAAGTTCAAGTGAAAACCCTTTATTTGCCTTAACTTGTATTAGTTCGTTAGTCTAAACGTTAACGCCGAGGTTTTTTATGCTTTTAGGCAAATAAAAAAGTAAGTAGGGTATTTTTGGATGTAGAAAATAATAGGGTTAATAACAGTTTTAACCGTCATCGATCCCAGTGAAAATAGCTTTTTTCTAAGGCTAAAGCTAACCTTCTCCTTACTAGTATCCGCGCGGTCAAGTTCTGTAATAGTATTAGTATCCCTTCGTAATGCGATGTATTACAAATAACCTCCTATTAAATACCGTGTTGCCCCCGTATCCGATATAATACCCTAAAAAACTTATTTTGCGTATCGGTTTCGAATGGTAAAAATGTATATAAGGCCAGAGTCCTTATCGTTATATCGGCGGTAGGGGTCTTTATTTGTAAGGTGGTATAAAAAGGTGTAGTTGGCTAGTTATTACGTTAACTTCAGACCAGTGCTAGTATATTTGTGTTACTTAATCTGCTTAATGGTATCATCACCGTTATTTGGCTTGTCGCCTATAAAGTTGACAATTTAATCCATGTAATACTGTTTAAAAGTGGTAGGGTATTAAATGTAGTATATTACCTTTTCGTTGTTTTGTTTAGCGGGGGGGTGCCTAGTTGACAAGTAGCCAAACTTGTTATAGATTTAATATTTTTTGTCACTATTATAACGATAGTATTTACGGTTAACAAGTCCACCTGAATCTTAGTTTTGTTGGCGATAACGTGGTTTTTGCCTTTAGTTTGGGGCTAGTGTGCCAGACCTTAGGGGTTGTAGTCGCCCGAATTTTCGGTCGATTTAATTAATCACCATAAGGTCTTTTTTTACGTTAAGTAAGTTTCCGGCTTAGGGGTATATACTAGTTGAGCTAGAAACTCGAGTAGTTACGGTCGCTAGCGAAAAACTTAGTTGGCCAAAAAAACCTTTCACAGGTGGTATCGGGATATTAAAGGGCGTATTTAAACTTCTTATAACCCGTAACTATTTTCCGGACCTGTTAACATAAGGTGTTTTCGCCAGCTACTACGTTTCTTATTACTTGTTGACAAAGCATTAACCTGTCAAATATCTAATTAAGGAGGGTTCATTATGATTTCCGACTTTTTTTAAAAAAAATCTAACATGTAAGACTACTTGATAATATTCCAGCCTATGTAGTATTGGGTAAGGTTAACATCGTATTTGAAATAGCTCTGTAGGCTATTATAGATTTCGTGGAAGGAAAAACAGTTCTTTAGGTACCGGAGGTAGTAATCATCGGCTTAACCAGTGAAGATATTAGGAAATAACGAGTCAAAACCTGGTAATTTAACCCTTATTTTACGGTAGATATCAAAGAATAGGCGTAACTTGACTTTGAGGAGGTTGTACGACTTAACTTTATACATCTCTTTTCCTCCCCAAATCTTAAAGAACGTGGTGATTTCTATACAGTTTATATTCACCCTGGGAACGCGTCGAGGGAGAAGGGTAATATACTAATTATAAGAACCTTTTATATATTTTGGCAGGGGAAAGGATTAAAGTTGTTAGTATCAGTGGGTAGGATAATTACCTCTAGTAAAGTTTGGGGGAAAAAAGCTAATAGTCATGCCTACGGTCAGCTCGCGTGTGAAGCCAATCTTTTCTTAATTTAGCAGTTGAAATTTCACGTGTTAAGGAACTTAGAGGAAGTGAGCTTGGGACTTTTGGGAAGTCTGACGATTATTCTTAATTGATTGATACAAAGCGCTAACATTAATAACTTTATCCGTGTGGGTGGCCTTTATTTTACATGCCTTACCGACATTAAAGGCGTACTCTATGTTGTTACATAAAGTTGTTAAGCTTCTGATTAGATTAATGGGCACATCGCCCGCACGTGAAAAAGTTTGGCTTAGCTGGGGTGAAGGGGAGGTTTTCTAAATCGCATATAAAGGTGGTAAGGTTTATTAACAGCTTTTCCCTTGGGCCGTAGGTTTTAAAGGTTTTCTTTAAACTGAGCTAAGTCGAAGAGGGCTTGATCTAATATCGTGGTACACTGTACTTAAACGAAAATCCCTCGTTCCTTTCGTTTGAACCTAAGTTTTAAATTAAACCCTGTTCAAATTGTCTTCCACATATCAGTTATCCAATCTTTAAAAAAGTTGCGATATTTGTTCAAATTGCGGTTAGTCTTATCGCTGTTATTATGTTTAACGATAAAGTATCCGACGAAGTCAGTAAGGTGTTTTTCGGTTAATTCTTTTTCAATATCTTATCCCCAGAGGTTTTCGTCGTATAAATTCGTAAAGAGGGTTCCCAAGGCGTTAATCTCTTTCTGAATCTCTTGAATTGGTGTCATTTTGAGATCTAAGGTGATGTAAGACTTGGTTGAGCGTGTAGGGCATGTAAGGCGAGAAACTTGGTAATCTTAGGCGTAGAGACTTGGTGAAAAGTTGCGTGGAAACTTAGCGACTTGATAACTTGGCATGAGGTCGCACGACGTGTCTTTCTTGGCGTAACCTTGTGTTTTCGCTCAGGGTAGCGATCTTGATAATTAATGTGGCGTAAGGAGTGAAAAAATTGAAGTATAGAAAAGGTTTGGTATAAAAGGTAAGGTCGAAGGTTGTTGTTGGTAGTAGAGAGCAAAGGTTATTTATTGCGTTAGTTTATTTTGTGTGTGGATGTAGTCTTTTTTCTTGCAGTAGTAGTAACACCCACTATAATACTAACTTAGCCGTTTGCTAACTTGCCGAACTTTGAGACTTCTGATAGTCAAGTTCAACGTCTTTAAGAAAGATTAATAAAGAATTTTTGGTGTTTATCAGTAGTAATACGGTCGCTTACTTTCCAATTACCATTAGGAACTGATGTAGCCCAAAAAGTCTTCTCTTTTTTCTTGCCGTTGGGGACTCACGCAGTACTAATAAAGGCCCTTCTCAAGAATCTTTCCTTTCCTCTAGCCTCCGTTGCCGTAAAGCGTAACTGGAAAGTAACTTCTCCGTTTACTTAGCTAATATGTGCTTAACCTAATAAGAATTGATCAGTATTAGTAGGCCCTTATCGTTGCAACGTAGTCAATTCGAATTACTGTGGTTGAAGTAAATGGTGTTGCATTGATATTGTTGATTAATATGTTAAGTTCTTAGATAGGCAGACCGCTAGCCGGTCTGCAAACTAATTTGTATAGCCAAACGCTTTAGTTGGTACCCCACTTTGAAGTGGGCACCTACTGCACTGCACTTGCATTACAGTCATACAAACTACAGTCAATTTACAATACATACAATCAACTTTACTGCATGTAAAGTTAACTTGACTGTACTCCATTTGACTGATATTCCAACAAAATCTCCAGTAGAAGTAAGACGTAATCGTTACCAGCTGCGAAAACGTAGGCTTTTTTAGGCCACAATTCTAATTTTCACTATTTACAGAAAGAAATCCTTAATATAAATGAAAACACGGAAGTTTTTAAGGTCCAAAAGAACCCTACATATATATATTTCGCGTACATGCCTAATTCTAGGTTTTTCAAGACATTATAATTATAGGTTTTAGACTTTTTATAAGATGGGAGAATAAACCAGATAAATGATATTTCGTTTTCCGTTGTAATAAACATACAATGCATTCGTACTTGAAGGGGAAAATTCCGGTAATATAACGTAAAATCCCTATAAGCGTAATTAATTGTTTCAAACTGATAAAAAAAAATAGTCTGGATGATAGTGGTAGAAAAAGAAACAGGTTTAAATATCTAAATTCGTAGTATTTTGTTCCGGATTTAGTAAAATACGTAAAGATCTAGTTTTTATATTAAAATGAAAACTTAAATTTACTTTAATTATAGCATCATCTTTTAAGTACCATTAAACCTAGAGTAAGGTAAAATCCAACGCCGTTAGAAAAAAGTTAATTATTATCGTTTCATCAAGTGGAAACCTAACGCTAATATTTATAAGTTTATCCGCAACTTCTTTACCATTGATATTTTTATACTCTCAACTTTGTTTTACAGTTACAAGGTTTACGTAAAACTTGACTACAATTTACAATTTTTAAAGGCTTATTAGAACGAGGTAGCTGGATGGCCTTTCAAACTTCAAATCACAAAGATACTATTAACGCACACTGTAATCTCACCTATTATGATATAAGTAACCGCTTCCAAGCTTCTAAACGCGCCAATAACCTTCGCTTCAAAAACGTCTGTGGTGAGGATAAGGTTACTAGACCCTTTCGTAATTACGTAACCGCTATGATAAACCATATAGTAGAACTCAACGTATCATTACTTTTCTATAATTTACTTGACTTTATTGATAAACATTATGATATTATTTTCGTTAAGGTTCAAATATTAATTTTCAAAAGGAACTATATTGAAGATTATCATCAAATTACTTGTGAGATTTTGAAAACTTTCAAAATGAATTTTAATATCAATAATATAAGTCTCGAAAAACTCGAAAATTTTCTGTTAATCGTTAATAAACGTGGCTAAAACCCAACCAAAGTTTCAAGTCGAAAATGCAGTCAAGAAAGGTCCCTGAAATCGATAAGACGTATTTTGTTAGTACCGTCGGTTAAAGCTATAAAAATAGTTGGAATTCATTTAAATTTTGTGGACCAAACGTTTAAAGTTTAACAAAGACGGAGCGGCCTATAACGTAACATTAGATAATATAATAACAAATAATGACGTAATTGAATATATAAAGGGGTGTCTAAATTTAAGAGTTTTTGAATGGGAAGCTAAGCATAAACTTAATTACTTTGAAATAACATTTCTAAGGGCAAATCGGAGTGTTTAAGGTTGACAATGTTGAACCAATTTTTGTGAAAAGATGTAAATGCTTTTACCGTAACATTTAAGAAAAGCATAATTTATTTTTGAAACCCCTTTCATTCAAACTTACAATACATGATTTCAACGTAAAAGATATACATAGGTATAGCTTCTATGGAGACAATCATTCGTTATATATGTGGTACAAGTTTATGTCTGGTACTTACAATTCCCTCATAATATCAGGAAACTTCTAAAGCTATTTCTACGCGTTTTACAACGTATATTCATTCTCATTAGGCTTAGTATAATTAAAATAAAAATTATAGAATATTACAAAACTTAGTATTTAGAAATGAACTTGTGAACAAGTAGCTTCACCTCGTAATGGTAAAGACAAAAAGGTTTCCACATTTCGCAAAGTTAAAGAACACTCATGTTAGGTAATTTAGAGTAGTTCAAAATTTTTGGAAGCAAATATACGTTTATTATTAAGCGCCCAAAAATCCGCCTTCCATAAGTCGATTTTTAATCCTTTAGATTAGACTTTCTCAAATCCAAAATCCGTAAAAAAGGGACATCGTTGACATTGATGAAGGGACAAATAAAACGAAACTTCACGAAATCTAACATGTAAATTATGTAAATGATACGTAAAAGGTAAAATCCCTATAACGTACAGTAATTAAGGTTTGTAAAAGTCGTAATTACCGTCTAATATCGAACCTTTCTTACTTGATATATTCAAAATACTGAATTGAAGGCGAGTAAATTTGGATAAAACCCTAAACCCCTTATTTTCAATATAAATTCATTGTAAAATAAGCCGCTAAATTCCCCTTGTACGTCTCATAAAAAGATTGATACTATTTAACACTAGTTAAGGTAGATTTGATATCGTAGGTAAAAAACGTAATCAGATTATTAATAAACTATTCTAGCGTCCCCTTATTTTACTAAATGCATATAAAGCCTCGGGTAATAAACGATTGAAATATTCTTCGGTTTATGATATACTTGAAAACTTGTAAATGAACCGAAATTAAAAAGATAAATCTTTATAAACGTAATAATAAAAAGTTCTTGTCACATAATTGCTCCATAATGAATACCTCCAATCGTTGTTATACATATAGGAAAACCTGTAATCTTAAACGATTATTATAAACATTCGAAAAGAGCTTATAATGAAATCTCAGTACGCCTTAAATAGATATATAATTATATTGACAAGTCTTACCAGTAATTCCGAATTCCGATAATATTACGAAGAACCTTCCTGTCGGAAATATCGGACCTTTATGGAACGATACATTGAAACCCGTCTTAATTAACCAAAACGTCGTTAACGATATCTTTAATAATCAAAATTCTATAAAGGATATTATTTCGGAAGAAAAAAACCGGACTTATTAGCGGGTATTAAAAACAAGGCATCCTTTTACCTTAGACGAAAGAATATAAAACGAAAAAGAAAGACCTATTCCAGTTTATAATTCCGTATACCTTTATAATGTCGGAGGCTTAATTAGGTTTATTTTTATAACTTGATGCGGTCAGAGGTTTTGATGTCAGTGTTTTACACCAGTAAATTAAGTAAAATCGTCAGGTTTCCCAAAACCCCCAAGTACTTATCGACCCTTAATATAATCGCCAAACACCTTAAAACCTCGTTCCCTTCCGGCCTGCCTACGTATAAAAGCTGACCATAGGCTTTACTACAAAACTATACCCTTTGGGTTAAACAACGGGTAATTAACCTAAATACTGTGTCTCAAAACCTTTAAAATTTAAGCTGTTAGGAAATACCAACTAAGCCTAGAATAATCATCGCGACCTTTTTTAAAAACTTGTTAGGATAGTTAATATTAGCTATAAGTTAATAAAGGACTTCATTAAGATCTAAGATAATATAGAAAAGTATAACGGAAAGCTTCATAACCTTTTGAATGCCAAAATAATGCCTTTTCGGAATATTTGTAAGTGGATAAAGATCTTACTTTCTGGTTTTTACATATTATTTCCTAAAATCCTTACAGGTTACGCCAAAGACTATTAATTAACCTTTTTAACAAACTCCATTACGTTTTACGAGATGTACGATGGTACAAAGGGATACTTTGATACGATGTCCACATCGCGTAATATCATACAAATTGAGCTACCATGCTGAAGATTACAGTAATGACAAAGAAAAGAAAAAGGAATTACCAATGAATGTTTTTAATCAGATTTTTAACAAACTGACAATATATTAAAAGGCAATGATCAAAGCTCATTGTAACGAAGTTACACTTTACGAACAGGTACGGGTAAAAGTTACAGGCGTAAGTAAATTCGAATACGCCTTATAACATCTAAATACCACCTATAAAGGCTTTTTTAACTAGTTACATTCCTCGTTTACCACCTTAATACCACGTATACTAAATTCGTTAGGTATATATCCCTAAGCCGGTAATTCCCTTAACGTAGATAAAAAGGACCTTGCGGTAATTAATTGCGTCGACCGCAAGTACAGATGCCTATAACACCTAAGATTTGGCCTATCTACATTAGCCTTAGACTAAAGGAAGTACCCACGTTAGCGCTAACAAGATATAGGCGGACCTACCGACCGTTAGCACTATCGTCGTAATAGTGATAAAAGATGTTGGATTTGTAGTAAAACTAATTGCTAATTGACTTGATACCCCTTTGTTGAGCGAAATGAAAAAAAGGTAATATATTATATCCAGTACCCCGCCATTTTTAAATAGAAATAGCTAAATCAAGTTATAAACTTCGAGGGGTATAAACCTGTTAATAAAAATACTTTGAAGTAAATTAAATAGTACGAAGATATTAATTATAGTACGAGAGTCCAATAAATAGCCGACCATGCACTTATGTACCATTTGGGTAGTGAAAACCCTTAACTTTTCCCTAACTATACCCCTGATCCCTCAAGTACCTTGAACCTCCGTAATCGTTAGGCGGATCATACGTTTCAAGGTATTATGCCAGAAATAGAAGCAGAAAGATATTAAACAGGAGGCTATTCGCAATACGAGGCATTACGAAAGAAAAGCATTACAGCCACTGAAATAAATCATCACGATACTAACAAGGCTAAAGTTAGCTTTAACATAGGAAAATAACAATCGTTACCAAAGACAACAGTAGTTTAAATTATTGTAAAATCAATTACATTCCATATCCCTAAATCTCCTACCCCTTTTTTACTTTCCTTAAAAAACATGAATACTTATGATGTTAACGTGAATGTTAATGTAAATAAGCTGGTTAAAAACGGTTAAAGGTTTTTACTTATCTTTAAGTAGGGTTACTTATGTTTTTATCTTTAAAGCCCGGAAGTATAGTGTTAAACCTAATGGAGCCGGAGATACGTTAACTACACCGGCGTTTTAACCACTCAATTATTAATAAATTATATAAAATCCTGAAATCCGTAAGGTATAACGATGTAAAATACTTTGCTCTATAAGCTATTGAAAGGTTTTATTACTATTACTAAACGTATACGGAAGCCCCCCTGAAATTAAAGTTTACATTGAAAAACAATAAGGATTTTAACTTTAAGATCTTTATTAATGTGTTTTACTTAAATAATAAGCCTATTTTATACGTCGTTAATTCCGCAACTGTTTTCCATGAAGTTAAGTTTTCAAAGTCCCTTTGGGAAAAGGATACGTGGGAAACGTGAAAAATACTGTAAACTAACTCGTACCTAGATTTACCCAACGTTGTCGTCCACGATATTGATACCAACTTTCCGGCGATAAAGTTTTAAAAAGATGTTGAAATAATAGGTATTTAATGTAAACAGGTACCTTTAAAATCCTATTAAAGTATTAAGAAGGTTAAAAGGGTATACGATTTACTTCATCGAATGTATAGTATCCTTATATTAGAAATTGAAAGTTTTATGGATTCAAAGGCACGTTTACAAATGACAGTAAATGGTTTAAACTATATTATAGGCCCTATCGTCCTGCTGTTAACGCTACTGGTTTTTAAAGCATACCTACGTTTAATGAGTAAATCTTAGCTCTCGGAAAGTACTTAAAAACGTGTTACAACTTACAATAAAGCTTTAAGGGAATTACGAAGGGAATCGGCACTCCGCCAATTTAATAAAGCCCTTAATACTAGAAACGAGGTTACAATAATCGACGTGTTTACTTTGTTATTATAAAGTAAAGTCCGCGTGTAGCGAAATCCGGTCAAATAAAAGGAGCCGTACAAAATATCAAGTATTGTAAGCTTTGAAGTAGTTATTAAAACTAATAATAGTTCTATATATTTCCGAATTAATTAGGTTAAGCTCTATATTAAGGCTACTAATGATAAAAACCCTTAAATTAAACGACTGACTTAATACGAACCTTCCCTTTCCGTTATAGACAAGCTAATAAAACGCCGCTGGTTCGGACGACCACCGAAAAAGAGAAACGTTAAAAAAGAGGAATACATACCAGACCGCATCTATAATACTACTTGGGTAAATAGAAAAGAAAAGGATAACGAAAACTTGGTAGTTAAACTTAAGGTATAAAAGATTATTAAGACTTTCGGTAAACCTTTTAAGGAAAATAACAAGGTCGAGATCGATGTTTTATTAACTCGAGGTGTAGTATAGTTTGTGTCGAAGGCTAACTTTAATCTTTAAACCCCAAATTTCACGATTGTTAAGTCGAAAATTATCCACGAGGTTAAAGGTAAAATCATGGGGCAGTTGTATAAAAAGTTACGGCTAATCGTTTAAGGATACGGCGATAAAGTTAAAGACTAAATTCTTACGCATTCGCTAACGATTTACAAGATTAGCCAACGTTTAGTAGTTACCTAACAACAAGTTTGCTAGCTTAAATTAAAGGTCGGTTTACACTTAATAGCCGTAATATTACGTAAGCCTATATATAATTGACAACAAATTTATAGCGGATTGTATTATTCAAGTTGCAATAGGAACTTCGTATTATTTACCTACCAGAAACGGTGATACGATGTATTCAACCATTATATGAACTATTTAAAATAAGCGTTTACTGATTCATAATTTACCAGTCGTACTTTAAGTACCGGTTAGCGCTAAAGTTTTTAATATACGATCCGTATTTGTTGGTAACGTAAGAAAAGAACTTCGGCATAGTAAGCATGTAAATTAACGATACCCTCTCTGTTGAATCGGCTAGCTTTATAATATTAAAATAGTAAGCGATCGAGGACTTTAAGTTCTAGAATTGTAAGCAGATAACAACGGTGATAGAAAACAATTAACTTAACTTTAATAAATCTTTAATTCGTATTCTTAGTATTAATATCGGTCTAAGTTTTCGTTGAAAGGGTTAACGCGTTATTCATATTATAATCAACAAGATTAATAAGGTTAGAGCTTAACAGTACTTGGAATAACGTGTACCGGGAAGTTATATTACTATCTTATGCCAACCGGAAGCTTTATAATATTTATTAATTACGGTAGAAGCACAAATACCAACGAATGAAAACTTTAATCGATTAAATGAAAGGTTAAATGGAAAAAGACGGAACCTGGACCGTGGGATTAATATACTATTAATCAACTTTTTAAAGGCTAAACTAATGATTTCCACAAACGGGTCTTTTGTAAATAATACCGACCTGTCTTTATAGATCGGCTTTTTAATAGCCTTCGTTAACGAATATTAGCGGGAAAACCAATTTAGCATTATCAGCAATCCAATTTACTAGACTCCCATCAAGTATAAAAGGATTATACGAAGCGTATTAGTTTCGGAGGTCTACGGTATAAAGACAAGCTTTAATGTAGGTATAACGTTATGGAACATCCTTCACCATATTATTAGGCAGTTAAAGATTCCGTTTATCCCAGTAGTAATTTATACTGATTCGAGGAGTCTTTTCGAGTACTTGTCAAAGCTCGGAACCACTAAAGCAAAACGCCTTTTCTTAGGAAAGGAGGGAGATTGAGAAGTTCCAATGGATCGATAGCAAAGATAATCCTACAAATACTATGACGAAAACCATGCCCAATAAAGCCTTGGAAAAATTTGTAAATAGCAATAAGCTGACTATACGTATCGAGGGCTACGTTAATCGACAGCCGGAAAAACCACGCGACGGCCCATAGGAATATACTGGAAAGTCGGAAAACTACCAGGGGATTAATAATAGCGATCTATATAAGTGGAATAATTAAAGCTACAAAGGTTTGTGGCGAAAGAACTTTTTATGAGAGTTGATAAATTCAGACCTCGGAGCAACGGAGTGATTGAGGTCAAATAGGGTCAATTTTCATGCGATTGGCTGCGATTCAGTATAGGAGCCAACTGAAATTGACAGGAATCTGGCCAGCTAACGAAGAGGCAGTTCAATGGCAACCGGAAAGAATTGGTCAGCCATACTAGCGTCCGCGCATACAAACTAAAAAGCCGCCAGTGTTGGAATAATACTACATGTAGTGCAGTAGGTTAATTTTACTTACAGTAAAGTTAAATATACTACATGTGTATTGCTTTGTAGAGACTTACCACATTGGGTGTAAGTCGAGTGCAGTACGCTACACTTCACTCTAGGGCACGGGCCAAACAATTAGCCATACAAATTACAGTGCAGACCGGCTAGCGGTCTACCAAACCTAGAACAATACATCCACCATCTGACCATGTAATACTACTGTTACTTCGGCCAATCGAATCGACAACGATGCAACGTTTAAGGCCTGCCAATAGTTACCGATTTTATCGTTAAAAGGTTTTCATTATGGGAGGTCTTAGTCATTATAGTTAATATGAATTAAATCTTTATTTCTGAGGGCTTTGATGATTTAGGGTTGGTCTAAGTAATCTTAAAAAACTGTAACCGAATCGTAATCCATTTACATTTTCCAAACCACTTATTTACCTCGAAAAAATGAGAGTTTCCTAATGAAATAGGTTCCTTGTATAAAGCGGGAGTCCTGGGGCACATAATAAAATTAATGATGCTTTTATCGGTAGGGTTCCGTATAATAGCCTCCTTTTAACCAGTGATAACCCCAGTCGTCGTATATAAGGTGGAGTCCTGAAAAAAAAGGTTATGTAATGAAATAGCGCTAATACATGGGGTTATGTAACCACTGCACCAAAAATTACGTGCGGGAAACGCAAATCCTATCCCGTCCTTATTAACAATGGAGTGGCGAAAACGAATGTTATAAGGTTTTGCCTTACAGCCCCTTTTCATTGAGCGTATGCTTGGTACATTAGACCTAGTTGGAGTAACTACATGGGTGAAAGTATTGGCTGTTACTTTTATATTAAAATATATCTTGTTAAAAAGTGTTATCTTTTGCAACCGGCGCTCCGAAATATCAATATATTTCCCACGTTTTCGTTTAGGGGCGGAAAGAAACCGTAATGATTATAATACCAAAAGTCGTCTTATATGATTTTGAAGCGTAGTCTCTCACCAGGACCGCATAATCAAAACATGGAGCCAAGCGTATATATCGTATAATAATATACTATTTTAAACATCCGTTGTTATAAACCTAAAGCCGGTAACATTTATTTATCGTTTGCAACCACTAGTTATTAACGACTAAGCAGAGGAATTTAATAAATTTAAGAAGCGAAAAGATTTAGATGATCAAGTTTATATGAACGTCGTAACCGTATACCAATAAATGAACGTAGATTAATGAGGTTACTCAGTGTATCATAATCATATCTATTTATAATTTCGGGACCTCGATTGTAATTATTGAAAAAGGGTGTAAATTATGCGTAAAACCATTTTACTATATATATACACTAAGTGTTAGAATATTAGTAATTGCAGTGCAGTAGGTCAACTTTATTTACAGTAAAGTTGACTATACTGATTGCAAGTTTAGTATATTGTTTGTGGGCCCACTGTATTGGCTGTAAGTCAAGTATAGTATACACCCACTTCACCTTAGGGCACGGGACAAGCAATTGGCCGTACAAATTACCGTGCAAACCAGCTAGCGGTCTTCCAAACCTAAAACAATGCATCCACCACTTGCCTCTTGTAATACTACTGTTACTTCGACCAATCGAATCGACAACGTTTTAACATCTAAAGCCCTACCGATACTAAGACTAATAAAACGTAACGGAGAAGCCCTTGTTTTTATGGTCCGACCTACGATAGTATACCTAGTAGGTGCCAAATAGAGTTAACAATTGATGTACAGCAGAAGACTAAAAGAGACTACAGTGGTCCTTCGAGCAGGACTAATTTGTATGGTCTATATACAGCCCGTTGAGTTCCCTCGCACGTAATGCCTGCGGACCGCGCTCTAATCGCGTCCGGATTAAGTTCGAGCTGGATACTCTATATCTCATTACGTAAATAGTTACGTAACTTATAAACTCAATAGCTAATAGCCTAGGTTTATAATATACCGCTCCTTTTTTTAAAATGCCTTGAATATTATGCCATCCCGCCGGTTAAATATTAAATGTAAGCTGTATTGGTCTAATACGCAGGCCAATCGCGAGTTGGGCTCAAACGGTATAACGTGCGTTTTAATGCGACATATAATTTATAAGCCTTATCAATTCTTAGTCACCTTTATTATATAACGCGCCTCTTAACACGCCGTATAACGTATGACTCCTATAGATTCCGGTCCGCCTACGCTTATAAAATCAACTTTTACCGTAACTTATGAAACCTTCCTCCTTTTTTTGAATTCGTTAATTTTCTCCTTTTTACCTATTTTCATTACATTATTTTGTAACAACCTTTACTATAATCTTTTATTTTTTTCATTTCTATTATAACTTTTGTTTTTCAGTTACCGTTTTTTTTTTTATAATCATTTCACGTTATCGTAGCCGACGGTTACAATGATCCGAATATAAGCTATATTATTACTGATGTAATTAGTAACGACTATTTACTTTTTCGTAAGGTATACCGTTCTTTTAAACTTTAATACCCTTACCGTTAATTATATTATATAACCTCACGCGTTATAAGTGACGTTTAAGTATTTATAGATAACAAAAAAAAGGGTAAAATCCCAGCGTTATTAATCAAAATACTTATATATTTTATATTAATCGTATATTAAATTTTGTAATAATTTCAACTTAATAATATTTTACCATATCCGCGTCTATTTCATTCACCGCTGGATATAAAATAACCAAAGTTGAAAATAAGTTTATAGGAAACGCGATTATATATTGAATCTTTTTATAATATATTCAAAAAAACATCATTTGCAGTTCAAACAATTTACGCGTATTATCAGGTAATATATCGTATCCTCTTAAAACAGAGATTCTATTACATCTTTATCCCGTGAACATTAGGTTAATATTCCAGGTTATGAGCCTATTTTCGCTTTTACTTTTTCCGAATTAATTAATCAATTAACCCGGTTTTGTAATATCGCCCGTACCTAAAGTGCTTTAATTCTTCCAAGAATATAAGTTGTTATGCCTTCAATTATATGCCCCCATCGCCTCTTTTTTCCGCTACCGTCATCCCCGAAAAAGCTCTTATTCTCTTTGATTATCTTTTCTATTTACGGCGACCGAATGCCTTCGATTAATTATATATTAATGCAAAAGATCGTTACTTCCATTCCTGTCGATAATCGTCGTACATCTTTACATAAATTTAACTCGAGTAATTAAAATGATATAACTACATAAATTATATCTGGAATACTTAAATTTTGTTACGGATAATAAAATGTAACGGATAATATGTAAACGTTTACTCGTCAAAGCCTTTTATTTACCCGAGTTTTACTAACAAAGCATACATACAAACGGGTAAATCTAACTAATTGAAAACGGATTTAACGACCGTACCTGTATCGATTGCATTACCTAGGCGTGAACTGATATATTATAATCCTTTTTATTCCGCCTAAAATGCTTCTTCTCGCCCCGTTTCATGTTATTCGCTTTCGTCGTCATTTTTGAATACCCGCCTTACTTAACGTTATTCGCTCTCATCGATTTCGTCCAATACCTCCCCCGTCTCACGTTAATTACCTTTTTCGATATCGTTTAATGCCCGTCCTATTTCGCATCGTCCGCCTTCGTCGACCTCCTTTAACGTCTGAAACAAATTATAATAGGATTTTTAACGTTATCGATATTACTATTCGGAGGATTAGGATAATAATAATGATATTTCTTAAGTTAAGTTGAATAGGTTTTTAATAAATATCGCCTGACAGTCGTATATTCATTCGAAAAACTTGAGTAATATATACGTGGAATAATATATCGTATGATATTATAGTAATAATGAACTTTTCCCCCTTTTTACTAATATTATACTATTTACGAAAGAAGGGCAATTTGTCTGATAGAAGTTTTTTAACACCTGTTCGACTTCGACATCGAAACGCCCAACTATTATAAAACCAGATACCCTCTTATCTTGCTTGGAATTCAATCAAAATTATAATATATCAATAATTCTTGAGTAACGTTTACTATGATTTATTACCACCTTTTTACCTAATTAATATATAACGAATATCATACAATCCTATATTCGTAACGGAAATATCTCAAATTTTCAGTCCTTGTATATACCCTTTCCCGTATCGTTCGCGAAGAAAACTAATGTCAAGTGCTTGTCGAAAACAACCTACGAGAACAAGGGGTTTATAAACGCGTATTTTACCAAATTGAAATTGAATATAAACTATTTTTTAAGAAAAAAAATTACTATTTAACAGGTTCGAAACACCGATTACCCGGTATTAATTATACAATTAATTAAAGCTTTTATTGATAAGATTAGTTTCTTTATTAGGTGAAATAAATGAAATTCAATCGTTGGGCTTATATCGTTTCACCGGGAATCGTCAACGGTCAATCATTATATTTATGCATTATGAAATATATATTATATTTATTTAAGTTAATATTATAATTTTCAGTAAATACGTTAAAAACGTAGAGATCTATCCCGTCGAATTTATCGACAACATTATATCACTGTTTACTTCAGAAATAGAGAACACTTCATATTTGTTAACTGATCTAATCGTATTAAATTCCGTAACCATTGACTTTCGGTTATTCAATACGAATCAAGAAGTTAGGAAATATAGTATTTCATAAAATTACGAAAAGGCGACGATAATTCGAAAATGATTTTGAAAATTTTAATTTACTTCTTTGATATCGCCGTTTATTTACGTTTGGTACGTCGACGATTAAAATGATTAAACTGTTACTAAAAAATATAATGTCGTTTGAAATATATTTATGTAATTTGAATAGTAATCGTTAAAAATAAATGCCTCAAATTCATGAAATTGCTATTATATATTCCGAAAACGTTTCATATATGTTGCGAAGATTATGAATTATATTATCTTCTAAAAACATTTAAATACTTCGTTAATAAAACTTAATGTAGATATTACTAAATACCCTTATAGATAGTATACATAGGATAAGTAACGGTGCGCTGTATTGTAGGGTGCACTCCTGTAGGATGCACGATAACGTATCATAGTGCAAGCTGCACTCTTGCAAGATACAAAGTGCTCTACCCATGGATCGGTTTGGAATGATTATTCCAGACCGAACAGATATATATGGATGGGTTTGGAATGCCTATATCAGATCGAATGGCAATACAAGGAGCGGTTTGGAGTATTACGTTCCGGGTGAGGACTTATAAACTCCCACCTGTGGCGTATACCTTTAGATGCTCTTTTGATTTTTTTTTTACTATATTATAATACCAATCATTCTAATTACTTTTTAAAGAACTTAAATTACGTAAACGTTATAAGCTTAAACTCTTACCGATATTAATAAATGGTTCATTAGGTCGATTATAAACTGCTAAGGAAAAAAAAGGCAAATATAAGTTAAATACTTATAACGGGATATTATAACGGTTTTAACTGCCTGTACTTTAATACTACGACTTATAAAAACCATAAGAAAGTGTGGAATTACGCTGGAGCTCCGAAAAACCCGAAGCGTTATAAGATTATAAGATTCGAAGTGATTTTAAAAAGAATAACCCAGTTTTATTAACCGTTAACTTGTATTGATGTTTTGAACAAGAAGCTAAGACCTTTTTTAAAGGGCGTCTTATTACGTATCAGGCTACGTAAGCTAAAACCACCATGTTTCGGAACATTTTACTAAGACGTATTCGATTTTGGACAATCTATACCGATCGCTTTACCACAATCGATTATATATAAGCAAATAAACCAACTGCCTTAATAATATCAGTTATATACCAATCAACCAACCGATCCCTTTATTAAGTTTTACTACAGAACGTTAATACGGACCGACTGCCAAATACCGAACTAGATAATTATATTCCTTTTATCCTATTTACTTTTCTACGTTCACCTCGTACATTTTGAGTTTAATATTCGTAATGTTTGAAGTTTTCCTAACCGTTTAGCTAATGTTACGTTATCAACGCTAATAAAAACTAATTTAAACCGTTTAACTTGTTCATAGTTACGCTTTATTTACGTATCGTTCGAAACGCATTTGTATTCATAAACGTTAGTAAACTTTATTCCAACCTCTTTAATTACCTTGTTTACTTTTTATTTACCAAATTACTCTAACCTTTAAATTACTTCAACCTATATACAAATTATATTTTACGAATATATAATGAATCTACCAATAACGGATTTGGAAAAGGTTAACGAATATATAAAGTACCTCTTTATATATACTTGGTTTCGTAATAATATCCTAAAACATCTTCACCTTAATTTACAATATAATAAAATCATGGTACTAGTGGAGGATTTGGACCTTTATATGGTAAATACTTATACTACGAATATAGTTTATAACTATTATAATAACAAAATTTAAGGATGCAACTTATTTAAAGATTTTGGGGAAACCTTTACGGATTAATTATTAAATTTATACCGAATAGTAGATGGTATAATTATGAAAATCATATGGAAATAATTACGAAGTGAAAGCATTAATATACCTGGTAAAAGTAATAACCGAATCATGAAAGCCTTCTTTATAATGGCCTAACTAATACAGATACCAAAGTAAATGGATAATAAAGTAAAAAAAGAAAGTTTATAAAAGAATATTACTTAAGGAAACATTCAAAACGTTTACTTAAGGTTATAGGCCAAGGTTATAAGTATCTACTATAGGTTGAGATACATCGTTTAGCAAAACTAAACGCCTGCCGAGAAACGAAAATAAAACTGGAGGAATCGACGGAAAAAAAGGATGTATCGTAACGATCATTTACAATGAAGATCGAATACGAAACATCTCTGAAACGTAACATTAAACCGACATGAAGACGAGAATATACCCCGAATGCTAAAAACAACCCGATCTTATATAACAAGATCGGTCGAAACGCAAAAACCAACCAGTCCCAAAAAACGATATTTAGCTGAAATATGGAAAATAACCTGATTAAGGAAATGATAAGCGGCATAAAACGCTAAAACGTGTCGTATGAGCAGATGCTCATTAATCACGATCCCTACCGCGATCACCTACTATATCGCTTCCCCATAGATAAAAACGATCAGACGAAGTTAATTAACTTTACCAGGCTATAGGATGGGAATAAAAATTATGATAACGAGTCGTACGACGTATTGAATAATGAGATACGCGTTATACTTAATACGTGTGAAAAATAGATATTAAGCTATAATAATTCCACATTATTTTACCCGGTATATTTTTCGAGCAAGGTAAAAGTGGTATATTTATCAATTTACCTAAATGAATATATTCGCAAAGTATTACAACCGCCTTAAATCCTTGTTTAATACGGAAATTAACTACAAGTTGTACAATAAAGACTAAATAGGTACGACGTAGGAATTTGTAAAATATTAACGGTAAAATAACGATGAATACCTATAGTAAATCTTTACCGCCTTAGTAAAAAAATTGAAAGTGTTACGCAGCCATGAAACTAAAATATAAAAACGATAAACTATTTACTTAAGTTGTAATACAGGCTTGCCGTAGAAACTCGAATTTCGACCTTACACTTCGAAAACCGGAAAAGTAATTATAGACCTCTTGTATCAGCTTTGAATATCTCTTAAAACTTTGATACGCCTAAAGGCAAATTTTGGATCGGAATTTATAGTTTATAAGCTTAAAAACAATGGTTAAATGACCAAAACAAACCTCACCAAGAATATTTTCCATGTTTTGAATAAAAGGTTTCAAATATACTAAAAACAAAGTAATCGCCTTAAATATGGTTATTAGAAGAACAATTACAGGGAAACAAAGGGTAAAGTAGCTATAATTGAGGGCAATCCAACAGATAGAGATAATACGTATTACAGCCGTAGCAATACAAGTGAAAAGTTATACTGAGTTATATAAATATATAAAACCGCTGTATCATTTGCAGCAAATTTGGTTACTAACTTACAAACTACCCCGTTTACAAGTAAATTCGGACTAAACGATAATTTTAGGCCGATTGTGTGTTTAAGGATCGGATAAAAATTAATTTCGCTACATACGTAGCCGAATACAAAGGTACAAATAACGGACTTGATACCTATCCTTACGAAGATATATTCGAAGAAAACGACTTTAAGTATAATAATACCTAGCTATTAGCCTACGACGATAAAAACGACTAACGTATTTTCGCCGGCTTACACAACGCCTCCTTTATATATATTAAAAGCTTAGACTATGTAAACGAAGTGCTTAACGCCTATATAATGTCGTAATTTACCTTTTTTGACAGATATGAAACCAGGTTTTAAGGTATTATACCGGATACTAACGTAGCCGAAATCTTAGTGGCAGGGAAACGATAATTGGACATACTTGCGGCGAAATTTCCGAAGTTTTAGCTAAACCGAATAGGAAAATATACAAAGCTCTAGTTTGGTAAAGGTAAAACGATGTCGTTGGAAACGGTTGTTATGAATACGCGTTTCGGACCGATTAAGTTTTACTTAATGGATTTTAAAACGCTTTTTTTGCTTTTATTAGCTAATATAAATAAGCTTAGAATAAAGGTCTAGAATATGACTAATCAATTCATCTACGCTTTAAATAGTGAATCGGTACCGCTTCGACTTAAGTTCGACTACTTGTGGTTTATTTTAGACGTAAATACAATTGAAGTTATTTACTTAACTTTACTAAATTTACGTATTTTAAACCGACGATTCGGATACCTAATTACAAAACATCTGTTACGTTTACTTCACGTCGTAAACAATATAAACGTAGGAAAGAATATACTTAAAGATATCGAAAAGTTCGGTTATAAATTCCAACTCTACTTATAGGCCCTACGACAATATAAATTCCGCCTTTAAGGCGATATAGATTTTAACTACGAAATGATTATTGATAATATGTATTTAGATAGCTAACCGTTCCTTTACATCGTCTATACGGTAATATCATTTCAGGACGCTAAATTTATATAAAGCGTTTTTACTTTAAATTATTAGGATATTTTAATTTATTATTAGTTGAACGTTTATATCGATCCTTTAAATTGAATTACTTACAACGCCGGTACAGCTTTTAATTTTACCGAGTAATGTAAGAAAGCTCGGATAGCCGGTAACGAATGCAAATTAATCTTAGTATAAGCCCTATAAGGTATTAAAAAGTGTAAACAATATAACGGACCGCTAAAAAAGCGTATATATTATTATCGAAAACATTCAAGGGTATTAACTTTTAGAACTTTATCTTTTAAATCACAGTTGACGCCGTTAATAATACTTTTGGCTTAAGCGGACGTATCTCTACATTCCTTATTTTTAATACTTACCTAAGGATCCATATAAATTCTTCCCTATTACCATTTACAATATAAAAGGTTAATTTTATAGCTAATTTTATGGCGGTATTACGCTTATTACGAGTAAAAACCGATATATTGAAAAAGTTAGTAATAGGGAAAAGTCTACGTAAAACTGGAATCTTAAATTTACCATTGTAATTTATAGTTTTGGTTTGAAAAATGAAAAATGGATAAGCTAACCTTTAAAGGATGAACGGGTTGAAAAGACACGATATATTTATTAACTTAATTGACGAGACGGATTCGTTTCGTTAAATGATAGTACGCTAATATAAAAGATAGATGGAAAAGAACGACCCAAAATAGTAGGATATATAAAACTGTGAATAAGGAATTACTAAGGACGACGAATTTAAACCGAACCTCACTCTATCATTACCCCTAAAATGTGAATCCGTGCCGACTACATTATATAAGAACGGTTTATTTATACTAACTCCGCCAAAACCTCGCTGCTGAGGGCGCCTCTTCAACTCGAAAATGAAGAAACGCTTAAAAAACTTTACCACGGACTTTTTTATTACGTAAAAGGAAATAGCAAACCGCGAGTTTAACTTAAAGCTTTTTTGTAAAGGCATTATTATTACCCAAGGTACTCTATTAACATAATTTACTTAAATAAAAATCGTAACTCTAATCGACTAAAGCGTATTTTGTTTTTTAAGTTTTAATATAGCTATTTACGATACTTATAACATTTTTTTAATTCGCCTCGTCTACGAAATTAAAACGAAGACCCGAAAACCTTACGGGAAAAAAACCCGCTTAATGGTAAAAATATATTATAACCTGTTTACTAACGTTATAACGGGTTAGCTATGGTATAAATTTTGCGTTTATTGCCTTCCTTCACGATTTATATAACTTTTATATCGAATTTCAAAACATAACTTTAGCTTACACCTAATTTTAAGAATGGCTTAAACGACTAATTTACACCGATATATATAAAGACTTTAAGTTATACTACCTACTTAATACGATTTTACGTATTGTAAAACCACTTTATGATTTAGCCGAAGCCGGTATTTACTAGTATAATACCTATTAAGGATATTATAAAAAACGATTCGGAATAACTTACTTTACCTTTGATCCGTATCTATTAATATTTAAAGCCTGTTTAAAAGCCTTTATACTATTGGGTATATAAACGGACGATAATTTAATATTATACGGCTTTTCATTTTCCGTAAGTAAAAAGAGGAAACTTTGATGGGTTAGCTTAAAGGCTAAATTGAAAACATACTTAACGATAAACTATATAATTTATTTTAATAACGTTACTATTAACATTTGAAACGATACTTCAAATTTACGTAAAAGGGTTAGTTGAATAAAATTACTTTTTTTGTTTTAAATGACGTGAAAAAATCCGACGAATATGAATGTTGATGTGTAGGCGGCGTTTGGATTCCTTTTATAATATAACTAAAGACATTATTTAACCTTTCGGTCGTCGCGTAATATTAGACCTACCCGACGAACGATACATATAAAGCGTTTAACAATCGCCCTTTGTAAAAAAATATAATCCGAAACGTGGCTTACGATTCGTACCATTAGATATAGGTATTATAAAGTTATTTGTTTTTACTAACAGCTCTTTCGCTAAATAAAACGACTATAGATTACAAATCGACTTTGTCCTAATTTTATAAAACGAAATACCGGCCAGAAACTACTTTACGATTGGAGAAAATATTATTTATCAAATATTTACCAAATACACAAGGGTTATAAAAACCGTTTTAACTTTCGAAATCTGTAATATAATTAAAGGCTTCGATTTAGAAATCACTGGAGTAATAATGGTCCGAATAATTATTTTTAACTTTAATTTAAGTTCTATTCCTTTTTTTTTTATATTAATTCATTTTTACTTAATGAATACTTGGTTGAATCATGTATTACAAATAAAAAGCTATTAATAATGAATATTATAACATTATGCGAATCGTACAAACAATAGGAAATCGAGGAAATCAGATGTATTAATGGTAAATCGAACCCGGTAAACTTGATAATAAAGGCTATACCAAACGACGTATTATAAACTTTTATATTTATGAGTACGTTGTTTATTAAGGTTATTAAAAAGGTCTTACAACCTTAATAAATTGTTATACCACCCTAATTTTCGTCAACTCGATCGGCCTATCGATACTTTTCGCGCTAATCCACGTTTTGCCTCTATTTAAACGGACCATTCGCGCCGATCGCTAATTTTTCCTTTATTGGATACGATCAATTGTACTGATTCCCGAATTTTCTTTCTTTATTTTTTTTTTTTAATTTTACAACATGTCGTTAATTTTAACATATTACCCTTTTAATTTTTTCTTTTACGTTACGTTTATGAATTTAAATGATCATTTTGTAAAAACCTATGAAATTACCATGTAATATACTGTATTATAACCGGGTACGCCAATCTGGTCTAGGGGTATTTATCTACTATTAGAGGGAAAAAGCGACGTCGTCGCATACTTACCGTTCTCCCCATCATTTTCACCCTTTATATTAAAGTTACCGCTATTATCGCTAACGACCATATTAACAATAGCAAGGATATAGCCTTATACCTTATTTGTTATACCTTTAAGTAAAGGTGTAAGGAAGGGATTACCCTTTTCGCGGCGACGTACGATAACATCGTCGAATTTGTTTACATAATATATACGTACGCTCTATTTTCAGGCGGCGACAGCGGTTACCTTCTTTTTAATCCGCTAGTTAGCATTTATTACTAATCAGAATCGGCTTGTTTTGGTTATTTACGACGATTCGTTCTTTGGATCGCCCTAAACGTTATATTTTGGATAAAGAAAAATTTTGAAGTTCGGTTAAAAATTACTAAAAAGCCGGCGAGCATAAAACACGACCTCGGCTTACGGCCTTAAAATTACCAAAACGGGGGCGTATAAATCGCTAGTTCGTTTGTAACGATAATCGCGAACCGAGTAACCCCCGTTTTCATGTAAATAGATAATAAACTTGCCTGCTATCGCGGACGCAATATACGACACATAAGGTGTATCTATTAGCAGCCTAAGGCTACGGACCCGGGTACGTCGCTTTAACGCTTTACGCTTTGGAGAGGTCTTACGGCGTACCTTGGCGATACGAAGCTCGAGACGGCGAAGGAGATCCGCCTCTTACTTTTTTTTTATAAAGAAATATGTTTGAAAACTTATAAACGAAGTGATTAAGATATATGTACCCTAGTGTAACTGCGTTAGGCTATGTTCAAGGCGTAAAAAGGCCCCTACAGGTAACGGGGTTTTTACTCTTAAGGGAAGAATAAGGTTTATACTCTTAGAGGACCTCTACTCCTCTCCTTGCGAGCTGGAGAAGGGAGAGGAAAAGGGGGGGAAAGGGGGTGCAGCGGCGGCGAGACTTGGCGACGTAGCGGCGAACGGGGTGGCGACAATAAAAGAGATTGTGCCCATTAAGGGCGCGCTATTGCTACTGATGGTAGTGGTATTAATGGCGGCGGCTGCGGCAGTTACAGCGGCGGCGACGCCCCGATGCTTTCACATCAAATGGCGCTCAACCATCCTATTTTGGCACGGTATTTTTTTTAAGAAATAAGTTAATATATAAGTATTAATCAAAAACCTACCTATTAGAGTGGTTTTATTTTTATTTTTGAAAATAAAAGTTAATTTAGGATAGGGAGTTATATCTACATAGATTACGCGCCTTTAAAAGAAAAATTAAAAAGGGTTTACCTGGACTGATAGCGATATAACTTTTTATACCAACCTAATATATGTTTACGTAATTACCCTTATTTAATCACCCCTATATAATTATCCCTTCATAATTACCCCTGCGTAATACCCTTGTTAATAATAATGAAAGACGCTATTACTAACTATATTGCCTCTATTTAGCTATACTAACTAGGTATTATGACCCAAGAACATCGGAGGGTCAGAACTTAGGCCAGTATAGGGCTAAGCCACTAAGAACCTGATGTCCAACACATCAGGTGGGGATATCTCTTATGTCAGCAACCTTAGGGTTAGGGTTACGCACTAAGGATCATTGGGATCATGTTTCGATCCAACATGATCTAGCACTGAAGGCGTATGAAGGATTAAAGATATAAGGACACGGTCAGCACCACATAGATAGTATTTCCTTCATAGCTCTTCAGTTGTCAATCTAAGTATTCAGTCTCAGTATATTCTGAATAGCCTCACAGCTTTTGATCATTACTTGCACGGTTGCGATATTGTTCACTCAGCACCTCTGCTACCTTCTTGATAACACAAACCCTCTGACACCTTCTCTATACTCACGGGTATTTAGTGTGATCATTACAATAGTATTTCCTTCATAGTTCTTCAGTTGTCAATCTAAGTATTCAGTCTACACATCTGAATAGCCTCACGGCTTTTGATCATTACTTGCACGGTTGCGATATTGTTCACTCAGCACCTCTGCTACCTTCTTGATAACACAAACCCTCTGACACCTTCTATATACTCACGGGTATTTAGTGTGATCATTACACACTATATATGTTATCCTTTTAGAAGCAATAAGAGACTAAATGTAATACATCACCTGCTATTTGTATCTTCCAACAACTAGATAACAATTTCAATAACAACCGGACTTATTAAAAATCCAACACCTTTTACTACTATTACGACAATAGTTTTTCCTGTTACAATTAACATGTATGCTGAAGTTTTACTCACAATACTATCATCAATATAACCTGCAATACAAAGGTTTTGAACAAAATATTGGACGCAAAGGACTTCCATACTTACAGTTGATATAATACGTAACTAGAAGGTTATTGTTATCCCAATCGCAAAAAAAATTAACTAAAGAGTACATAATAATTAAGTTTAACATGCATACTATCATAGTTTCAAGCGAGAATCGCATCTAACTAAATAATCCTTCACTGGTAGCATTGGAGAGTTATAAAGCGTATTTAAACTCGCTAATGCCTGTAATGGATACTTGTACCTGCTCGTATAGTGTAACCTCACCAGCGTATACCGACCATATTACTTATTCGCATAACATTAATTTATTAAACATCTAAGAAATGATATATATTAGTATTTTCTCTTTTTCCTTCTTTATCATTATCTTTATCTACCTTGTTATCGCTTAATGAGATCGTTATGTTATCGGCCGTCGCCGTAAAGATGGGCGTTGCTGTGAAGACGAGCATCGGCGTAAAGAGGATCGTCGTCGTAATGGTTTTCTCCGAAATAAGCGTCGTGAAAATCGTGATAAGTATGGCGAGAATCGCGATACTTACCGTAAATATCACGATACTCGTCGCGAAGATTCTGGTGACTGGCGGGAGAATCGTTATTACAAAGATCTCGGTGGCAAATACAAAGATAAAATATGAAATGTTTAATCGAGTTATAACGGAAAAGACTTACAGGTGCCATCCTCCTACTTTGCAAAAACATTATCGGTCTTATCTACAAAATCTAAAGATATTTTGCGCATATTAACATAAATTTATACTACATTCGAACAGAGCTACATTCATGATTCTCATCAAGTTACCTTTCGCAAAAACAAAAAGTTCTTCATATACCTTTAAAAAAAAAATTCGATATTATAATAAATTCATATTAAAAAAAGAAAGAATACGTACCTAACCTCAGCAGACTAAAATGCTATGCTTGATGAAAAGACCTGGGCATTATTATAGCGCAATAAGTTAATAAAGATGTCGCCTTTATCATAAATAGCTTTAGATATATTTAAATTGTCATACGCGGTTTTCATACTTTACTAAACATCAATACTTCAATTCAAGGTACATAATACTATAGTTTGTATGCGTGAGGGAGTACTATAGCGGAATGAATGTTAATGGGTCACGGCTCAGGTGATAGCATCTAAACTGTCATCTGAGGCGTATATTCACCAGGTTCTTCTTCTTCCTCCTTTATTTATATTTATCATTACCTTTAAATACTATGTTGTATCATTTATATTTCAACGTACCCACCTATGCGACACTAATTAATAGCCGACTCGGTGGATTACGAAAAGTCTAGGGAGAAAAGACGAACCTTGGTTAAATATTTTCAGCGGGATACGGTAACAGTCCCAATTATTCCGTGTTTTAATACTACGATTTACAGAAACTACGCGAAAGTAAAACAAATTATGGAACTTTTAATTACTCTATAAATTATAACTTTAATTGATATCATTACCTCAGTTAATGTCTTAAATTATTGAAATCTCTAATTTGCTATTATTAACTCGATTAACGCTTAAAACGATATCTAAATACCTTTCAAAAACGTTTTATTACATATCGTCCGCGTAAGATGGTAGGTTTCGAACTCCTTCACTAAAACATATTCTGAAAATCACTATACCACACGGGTATTTAAGCTGTTTACATACATTTTAGAAACAACTACAATAGCTTTTAAATCGTTTATATTAACATGTAAAACGCCTCAAGTAATACCTGCCGTTCCTTTACAACACATAACATGCCTATATCATACGTTCACGCTGTCATACAAAAGCCTTTCCTACTTTAACATCTAATTCTTTCGCTATATTACATACCATTTGTGTAAATTAATCTTTATAACGCTTAAATTTACTAACTACTTAACTCATGTAACGCCTACAAACGTTGATCGTTTAATTGAAAATATTTAATTACATCGTTGTATACGTATATATAACCCATTACTATACCATATTCTGCTTAATTTCTTATATATAACAACCTCATTCGCTCAATCATAACATTATCAACGAAGAGTCTGAATAAAGCTAATGAATATATAAATGGTTTTTTTTAAAGCGACATTTCGAAAACTCTTTTCAAAATTTATTAATTAGAACCTGTAATACATTGTAATCAAAACGCCTGTAAAGTACGTAAACTCGTCACTTTCCAATACGTACGTTCAAAACATAATCTTTCGTTATTAGAAGAAAAATATTGAAAAGATCAATGTATTCAATTATTTTCAAGAAACGTTTTCAAATTAAACGTTGGTCATGTGGAATATGATGTACAATTTGATTTCAAAAGTGCTATGGATACAATGATGGAATAGAAGTATCGATATGCCTGGTAGCAAAAACAGTTATATCGTAGAAACATTAATTATTAGGGTTTATCTTTATATAATTTCGAGTTAAAATGATAGAATGGTTTTTAAGGGATATTTTGGAAGAAGATATTAGTTAGTAAAATAAGAGGAATAGCTTATCTAAAATATGTGGGATAAATTATAACGCGAACGTACTTTATACATATAAAGCGTGAAATAGTTAGCTAGAATAACCGCGTTTCGAAAAAAGTTCATAAAGCATAAGTAATAATTGACTAAAGTGAATGAAAAGCTGTAGAGTGTATAAACTACTCGGGTTTAAAGATTACTTACTTGAGTAAACATCCTGGGAAAAAAACAATATGTCAACCTACCCAACAAAGGATGGATTGAATGCTTACGAAAACATCTACTTCCTAGGAAGAAAAAAAAAACCCTTTCGATCGCATTCAAAAAGATTTAAAGAGTGAAACAGCGTTATTTTGAGGAAATATGAAAGGCGAAAAAATCATACGAGTTTCATCAACCAATACCTGTTGGTTATAATACATACTGCAACTTTCCGTCTTATAGATTTCTGAGTAATAAAAGAGACCTCATAAAACTTAAAAACTTCACCAAATTGTGCGATAAAGGCAAAAATTATGATAGCAAAAAATATATATGGATATTGTTATATACTTTCATTGATAGTATATTTAGGTAGTAGTACATTACACTATAAGGTACACTCCCATAGCATACACAATAATGTGTCATACTGCAGACTGTACTCTTGCAGAGTATATGATAACGTGACACGCTGCAGATTACACTCTCATGCATGGAGCGGTCTAGAAGAAGGTATTCCAGAGTGGTACGTTCTAGGCGAGGGCTTATAAGCCCTCACTTGTGGTGTGCACCTCTGGATACTTCTTCTATATAAGATCATCTTATATTCTACAATTAGAAATCATTCTGATTACTCTTTTGAAGACTTTATTTCACGTGAAATACCAAGGATTAAGACCTTACCGATACTGATTAGTAGCCGACTCGGTCGACTGCAAATAGCTTAGGAAAGAAGAAATAAACACAAGTTAAATATCTATAACGGGATATTGTAACGGTTTCAACTGCTTGTGCTTTAACATTACAACTTATAAATACCATATGGGATTGTGGAATTATGCGGGAGCGCCGAAAAACCCGAAGCGTTACAAGATTATAAGATCCGGAGTGACTTTGAGAATAACAGCTCCGTTCTGTCAACCGCCAACTTGCATTGGTGTTTTAAATGTACCCGGGCCGTTTTTAAAGAGCGTCTTATCACGCATTGGGCTACGTAAGCTAAAACCACCAAATTTCGGAACCCTTTATTAGGACCCATCCGATTTTCAATAATCTACACCGATCTCTTTACTAAAATCGATTATACACAAACAACCAGACCGATTACCTTGGCAACTTCGGTAACGAACTAAATAACCAACTCAATCCCTCCATTAAGTTCGGTCGCGGTACACCAAATACCGAATCATATATTATACAACACACTTCCTTTCGCACATTTCCTTTATCTTACCTACTTTTTTACGTTCGCCCTATGTGTTCTAAGTTTACTTGGGTTTTTTTAGCCGCTCGGCTAGTATAACGTTACTAAGCGTTAATTAATATTTCTACATTCTCCCTGTTTTTACGTTCGTATTTTCACTTCGT
Organism: Anisogramma anomala; assembly: GCA_038502455.1. Taxonomy (NCBI): domain Eukaryota; kingdom Fungi; phylum Ascomycota; class Sordariomycetes; order Diaporthales; family Gnomoniaceae; genus Anisogramma; species Anisogramma anomala. The sequence continues at coordinate 19,028,292 of JASMMZ010000002.1, forward strand.
ATATTTTGTTTATTTTAGTTTTCCCAGCCGTTTGGCTAGTATAGCGTTACTAAACGCTAATAAAGTTATTTCAAGACATTTAACTAGTGTATATATACGGTTTAATTTTTTGTATCAATAAGCGCTAATTACCTTATCTGAACTTACGATAGCTTTACTAACGGATTTGATAGAGGCTAAAGAATATATAAATTACCTCTTTACATATACGTCTTTTCGGAGAAATATTTTGAAGTATTTAGACCTTAACTTGTAAAACAATAATATCGAGGTACCAGTAAAAGAGTTGGACCCCTAGGCGGCAATTACTTATATTATTAAAATAATTTTCGACTCTTGTAACGGGGAATTTGAAGGACGCGACTTATTTAACGGTTTCAAGGAGGACTGTACGGACTGGACGCCGGATATGTAGCAAATAATAGATGATACAATTTTAAAAATCCTGCGAAAACAATTACGAAGCAGAGGTATTAATACGACCGGTGAAAACAACAGCTGCATTGCTTAAGCTTTAATAGAAACGGCCCATATTACTGAAATGCTAAAGTAAATAGATAAAAGGGTATTGTGGGTAAAGTTTGTAAAAGGATATTACCAAAGGAAATGCTAAAATCGCCTACTTGAAATAAAGGAGGAGGAAAAGAAAGAATCAGGTACGATATCGGGGCCGTACTTTTTTTTTAAAAAAAAAAGAATTACAAAGGAAAAAATGTTTGAGTATATAGTTTAAGCCGCAATTATATAAGAAGGAAAGCCCGAATACACAGTCCGTTCCACAGCCTTAAGGAGAAAAGGGGCTACAAGAAAAGGAAGGCCCATGTGCGTAACACAAACCACATCCTTAAGAAAATGAAAATCTAGGTACACAATCCGGGCCACACCTATAAGAATAAAGAGGTCTAGACATACTGTCTGAGCCGCAGCCTCATAAAGAAAAAGGGCTGTAGGAGGAAAAAGGAAAGAAGGTGCCAGATCGGCCGTAAATACAATTTCTAACCAATTACGAATTATAAAATCAGCCGTAAGTACAATTTCCAACCGACCACGAATCACAAGATCTGCCGCGAATACAATAGACGTACCGCTCGCTTAATTGAAAAGCGGTTATAACTACAACACTTAAACCGATCGTACTAGTAAAAATCGGCTACAACACATTAATCCGAGCTAATACTCTAGGAGGAGGAATAGCTAAATGCTTTATACGAAACTAGGCCTTTACAAAGAAATAAAAGCGCTCATATCACTACGAAAACAAGCTACTTACCCACGAAAAAAAGCTACCTACAATAGTATTTCACCGCTTCTATCTACGTAAAACGCTCTAGAGTACGTATTCAAAACATGTACAGTGTTTTTGATATTTACTACGACTATCAACGTTACGAGAAAGGTCACGTAACTTAATCAGCAATACCACTACTTTACTATAAGCAAAATAAACGGAAGGGAAGAGAAAGGCAAAAAAGTTTTGCCTAAAACGATAGCATATACTACTGTCACTACTAATAAAAATATCGCTACTATACAACTAATATGGACCACACTATAACAATACTGTTATTATTGAATTACGAATACAGACTAAAGTTATACTATTACTACTAAATACGGAACGTATAAAGAAAGAAGAGAAGACTGCCTGTGTAGATATTATTATATACCTTTATAGATAGTATATTTAGGTGGCAGTACATTACGCTGGAAGGTACACTCCTGTCGTATACATGATAACGTGTCATGCTGCAGACTGTACTCTTGCAGATTATATGATAACGTGATAAGCTGTAGATTACACTCATGTGTGGACCAGTCTAGAAGAAGGTATTCCAGAGTAGTACGCTTTAGGCGAAGGCTTATAAGCCTTCACCTGTGGCGTTCACCTCTGGATACTTCATCTATACAAGATCATCTTTTATACTACAACTTCCAATCTAACGATTACTTCTCGGAAGACCTTATTTCACGTGAAATACCAAGGCTTGGGACCTTACCGACAATATAATATCATTGATAAAAATTCGTATAATATTTGATACCTATAAACGACTAGATAAAAACCTTACTTATTTTCATATTATCTTACCCGTTATTCTTATCAGGTAAACTAAAACAAATACATATTTCATGTGGTATATGTGGATACGTAAGTGTTATAACCGTTTAAAATACTTCATTACAGAAATCAATTACGAATTGTATGATACGTAATGAGCGGAAATTATAGAGGAATTCGTCAACAGTTATAATAGTAAAACAGATAAATTACTATAAGGAGTTTTTATGATATCATAAGCGAAGGTAAGGAAATGTCCAAAAGCGTTTAGGCAGGAGTATAAAGACGATAAATTATTGATAAAAAAAGTTACTAAAATTTGTCATGTTAATATGTGTTTTAACCTAGCATTTTTCAAATTTCAATAGGATTTGGAAGATATTTATACTAGTTTTATATTTTTATTAAAAACTTTGATACATCAGTATACAAACATTTGATCAATATTCGTAACTAGAACGGCCAAGGATAGAAATTCAACAATTATAAAGGCAAACCTTATTTAAACGATTTTCTACGTTTTGAATCGAAGGTTCAAATTTCATCCGAAAAGTAGGGACTTTAATTCGAGTTTTAAATATAGATATTAAGGTAATAGAAACCAAAGATAAAAATCTGTAAACTGTTAATAAAGTAAATATTAACCTAAACGCTCTTATAATTAAGGATGAAACTTTTTACGTAGATTAGGTTCACCAAACCCTTACAGAAGTATATAACTAGTGCTGGAAAATTTAGGAAAAGGGTGTTTATTCATAATAAAATCGGTGTCAATAGACAGGTTATCCGATATATGAATGAATTCGTATCGAACAACAATTTTGAGCTTATTACCTACCTAAATACCTAACGAAAGGAAGTTTTACTATTTATATACCTGATTACAAAGGTATTAAAGATAAATTTAACGCTTTTATATACGAGTATATCTCCAAGGAAGATGACTCGGAGGATAATAAGATTTAAATAATGGTCTAGGGTAAGAAAACGGATAAGTTTGTATTTACAAGCTTATTAAATTCTTTCTTTCTATATAAAGCCAATTTTAATAGGCACGGTGGTGTATTGAACGCCTATATAACTTTATAATTATCATTATTTAATAAGTATTCAAGTCTATTGGAGAGTATATATTCAGTATCAACGTAATGAAAATTTCGACAACCGTTAACTAGTAATTTGACGGTTCTACAATAAAGATACTCTAAGTCTAATTCTACTAGATAAGAAATTATTGTAAAGTTTTGTTCGGTAGAGATTATACGTAGTAACTCGAGACGATAATAATAAATACGTTATTCGGATCAATTGAGTTTTATATTATTAAATTTGAAAGAAATATTCAGTTGTCATTAAATAATACAAATAAGTTCGGTATCAAAATAATGAATACAATAAATCAAATCGTTCGCGTTTTAAATAACTTATTAATATCGTGAAAATTGAAATTTATATTTTTTTGGCTTTCCGAAAAACTATAAACGATCGAATTTTTCTACTTAAAACAGTTAGAACTACGTATAATAGATCAACGGTTTAGATATCCGACCATAAAACGCCTTTCGCAGTTATTTCGTGTAACGGGCCACATTAATTTGGAAAGAAAGGCCTTGAAAGCTATGGAAAAGTTATGCCACAAGTGCCAATTACATTGGTAAACCCTTCGAAAATTCAAAATCCGTTTCCATAATCAAAAGGATTTCAATTATAAAGCTATTATAGATATCATGTACCTTACTAGACAACCCGTTCATTATGTTGTCTATGTTATAATATTTATCCAAGTCACTAAGTTTATACTAAACTGTTCAACAACGAATTACTAAAATACCTTAGTAATTGTTAACCGAATATTTCTTTGAAACAACCATGCTGAATAACCTATGATGTAAAAATAGTTTTTAACTCTAACAAATACCGAATCAGTTCCAGGATAACCGTTAAAGATTGTCAATAAATATCGGTGAAGGCGTTTCAAAGAATCGAGAAATATTAAACATAATATAACTCACTTACAAAAGCGTACACGGTACATTAAAAAAAAAACCTATTCAAATGAATCCAGGTTATAGATAGTTATAAATACAGTGAAAAACACGTTTAATCCGAGTAACCTTATTTCCACACTTGTTATTTTTGGTATTTACCCTAAGCTCTATATTGTTTCGACACACCATCAGATTACGATCCAAAAATAGAATGATGTTACGAAGATTATGACGACTTCACGTTTTCTAAAAGCTAAAAGTAATATATCAAAGTCTTTATCGACAAAAAACGGTCTGTATAAAACATGCGTTCTGAAACTACCGTTATAATTTAAGATTCTTATTTAAGAGATAAAAGAAATATAGACTAAACCTTGGAAATTAAAGGTTATTAAGTGAAATGATACATTTATAAACTTATTGAACGATACGAATTCCTTTCGTTAAACGATAAAACAAAATTATGAATAAGAAAAGTAAACTGAAATGCCTTAAAAATACCAACTAACGGGTAGCAATAACTACCCTATACTTACGATAACTTGAAAGTCCTTTCGTTAACTCCAATATATCCTCCAATAACCCTTAAATATTATTCGACTCCATAACCAGACAAATACCACAAACTAACAAAATAATATCGATGTAGCGGTTTATTTGAATCGAAGATTAAAAAAAGCCTCAAAAACTTTGTTTTGTACTCCTTCATCACCTAAAAAGATGTGGCGGACCGCGAATTATGAATGAAACTTCGCCGTAAACGCTTTATTACCGCTTCGAGTAAGCATTTTGAAGAGTCAACCTGGAGGAAAGTATTTGATTTAATCGAATATAACGTTTTTCGATTTAAAATATTAAACCCAACGATTCTTGAAAGTAATAATATCTTTCCCACGATGTTAATGTACAAGATAAAGAATAATATTGGTAATATTAATTATTAAAACCTATTTTTAATGAAATAGTATAATGAAGAATACAAAAAAAAAAATATTAAAACACAATTGCCCACTTTACAAAAAGCGAGCTTTCGCCTAATTTTAACGTTTATTATCTTTCTCTGCAAGCTCTATAACCTCCGTTCAAAACTTCGGAATATTACGCAGACTTATCCATAATCGGAGAAATGCCTTGAACAATGCATCTACATATACCTACCTGTGGAGTTCCGAAGACCCTATCCACTCAAAATACTAATGTATATCCTTGAACCGCTTTATGGCCTCGCGTATATCAGTTTATACGAATTTTATACATATAAAAGGCATTATAAGGAGCGCCCCGGAATACATAGATTCACTTTCGCCCCTTTTTTATTGGTTTCTATATCATAATCAAAGGGTTTTGTAATTGCTGGAATACAAACTAATGACACATGTATCCCATATAACGCGTTATTTTGCTCTTTAAAAATCGAATCTAAAAGCAAAATTAAAAATGTACATAATGAAAGATCGCTTGATTAATTTTAACGATGTGATAATTACATTTCGAAACGACATCTTGAATATTTCCTAAAAATAAAAGTTAAATATAGTTGCCTTCATTGATATGACCAGTACAAAACGTGCCGACGAATACCGATGTTATTATATACTTAGAGCCCGAGTAATATTAGTCGTATAACCGGAAGCGGTATTTCAACTATTTATCGTTATGCAATATTAAATAAAATCATCGAATAAAGAGTTCTGGACGCTAAATAAGCGTTTTAAGTGGCAAATAGGAAACCAAAGTGTAGTTTACGTTTCGTACCACTCGATATATGGGTAATGAAGTTATTTATTTTTACTAATAATTTCGGTGTAAATAATACTAATGAAAGCTTATCAATATGGTTTATACTTATTATCGGTAATAAGATACCAAAACGAAACGGATTTAATTGTTATGGTAATATCATTAATTGAAATGCGACAAAGTATAAATAAATCATATAACTCTTTCTCGCCTCAGAAATTTATCAAGTTATTAAAAGCTTCAACTCCGGTATTCTCATAGCAATAATGTTCCATATAATTATCTCGAGTTTTAATATGAAGGCTATCCCTTTCGTAGTTTACATCAAATTATTTTTCCTTAACAAATACCTCGTTAAGCTTGGAAAAACGAATGAAAAGCACCTAATAATTGATATGATAGCCTTACATGAATCGTACGAACATCGCGAAATTATGGAGATGAAATGGATCGATGGAAATCGAACCCAACAAACGCAACATCTAAAGGTACTCCGAATATTGTATTAAAAGCGTTTTTATCTACGAACAATCTCTTTAAAGGCGTTTCTAGAAAGGTTATACGACTTAGCCTCTGATATACTACTATAATTTCTTTTGCGTTTTTACGAATTTTACTTCATAGTTCACTTTTTGATTTTATTATTGGTTATTTACACCGTAAATTTCATTTCTTTAAATTTATCGTTTGTTATTAGCATTCGATATTTCATTCTTGGATTCATGAATTGTTACTTATATTACGATTTTTAATAAAAAAATTGTTATGTAACTGACTATATTCAAACCAGTCTATAACGGTGAACAAATAAGTAAGGGGAATTTATTTGATTCCAAAAGAGGAGAAGGAGAGGGAGAGTGCGTTGTCATTATTATTATTATTATTATTGTTGTTGTTGTTGTTGTTGTTGTTGTTGTTGTTGTTGTTGTTGTTGTTGTTGTTGTTGTTGTTATTTTCGTTGCTATCGTTATTACTCTTGTCGTTGCAGTCACGGGGAAGACTTAGCGCCTCCCGCGCCTTAAACCATATATATTCAGGTAAAAAGCGATGGGTCGGATCGTCCTCCTCTTGTGGATGAGCGAAAATGTCATCAAAATGACCTACGCAATAAAAGCGTAGATTTGCATACTATGAGGTAATAACTTTAACAGTATCGGTAGGCCCCCTATGAGTATTTAGTAAAAAATGAATACAAGCCCAACTTATATTTTGAAAAATTAAAATAACTTACCATAAATACGGCGGACGTGTACAAGAGCTTTTGCGAATGGGCTTAACACGACAGAAATGTGTATACACTCATTGCCGCCCCACTAATAATAGTATCAACGCACGAATACACCCCCAATTTAACAGTATTCCCCAAAAGACTTACCAGTAACATCGGAAGCTACATAAGGCATGTAAAACGTAGGTATAAAAGGGCCCAGGTAATTCTAGTTCTGTATTCTAACGCTTTTTGCATCAAAATGATTTCTCAGCGCACCTTATTGAGGCACACCTTCAAGCGGCGGACCCGCTTTGCTATATTGGCCTTGTTTACGTACACTTTAACATATATTCAGGTTGAATAGGCGAATGATACGTACCGCTTTACAAATTGTTAACAATACGCTTAAGGCACTTAACGAATGCAGCGGGCAATAACAGAGCTATAACCTTAAGCGATTTAGTAAATTTGATAACCTGCTACTCATGATATTACTACTTTTAATAATTATATTACTAATATTACTCCAGTTTGGTGAAGATGTAAAACGGGAAGCGAAAGATCGGGGTTAAAAAGTATAGGAAAAGAAAACTGGTGAAGAGGCTACTAGTAATTTTAAAGAGTACAGCGACGACAGCGACGGCCTTAACAACGCACGAACGCTACCGCGCCATACGAAATCGTTCGTTACGCGATTTACGGAATGGTATACTGTATAAGGTAATTAGGACTTAATAATAAAATGCGAAAACGCAATATGGTTCATTGAAAGTTTATCTGAAAATGGTGAAGCATTATGAGAAAAGGCAAAAAAAGTTATCCCTAAACTAATAGCAATACATCACTTTATACTAACTTTACACTACGTAGCATCGATAATTACGCCTTTATAAAATTCACCGACCTTTTAAAACGAGTCATAACCTATTTTTGTACCCAAAGAGCGGTACTTATATGTCTCGTGAGACTTCCTTCTCTCGTGACTGACTACTTATGAGTCATCCTTTTTATGAGAATTTATTGTTACGATGCAATGGTGAATTACTACCCTTATCTGTGTTTTTACCTTGAAATATAGACCAGAATACAATAATACGATCGCATATACAGATAGCATAATAAATATTAGCTATTATCGAAGATCTTTACTTAATACTAAACCGATTTAAAATTAATATAAAGCAATGATAATGAAGTTACTAACGCGGAGCTGTAATCATTTAGCTTTTTTACCAAAATATCAACTCTCTATTTTTTCTTTCTTTGATTTTTAACCTTTAACCTCTTTCTTTACCTTTTATATTACTATATAGAGTCAGCTTCTACACTACTAGTAAGAAATGTTAAATTTATAAGCAAGCGAAAGTTATAAACTTCAGGTATTGTATTAAATAAGCCGTAAATCCTTCTTCATACCAATTAGCAAACTCGTGTAAAAAAAACTTAAGAAAAAATATGCACCTGCGTTTACAGTTGCGCTTATACTTGTGCCTGCCACGCTAAAGCTAGTAACTGTTACTTTCCCTTCAGTTTCACCAATAATACCAAAAAAATCTTTACATTTATCACACTTTCGCCTACAGGTATACCTTTACCCATCTTGTTTTCGCATACGTCCTTACTCTTTTATACCCCTATAACTCGTTTTTTACCTATGTCTACCCGACACTTGTTCACCGCAATTAAGAGTTCGTTACTTTCAGTCGCTATCAAACTAGGAGAGGCATCTTCTTTAGCCGCTGGTAGCGCCGATACCGCGGAACTCATAGCAAGCCTACGTTGTAAGTTTGAGGAACGTAATGTTGTAAGACGCGTAAAACATAATGTTATTATATGAAGTTTAAACAGCTTGACTTTTAAAAGCCGTTATTCCTATAAGCCCACTCATCACTATTATCGGCAATTTTCACCTATTTCCATGACTTTATCGGATACTTTTAAGGGTAACCGTTATAGCCATCGTTACAAAGGGAAGGAAATCGACCGCCATAAGCCTTTTTATCGCTATTGTGAATCTTTTCGGAGCTGCTGCGAGCGTAATACATTTAGGAACCATTATTCTCGTAACCTCTACGAACGTAAACTCTATTGTCGCCGTTGCTTTCGTTTCCATTGCTCCCGCTTTCGAACTCGTCACAAACCTTTTTAAACCCCGAATACGATAGCTACTTAATACTTAGTTAGCGGCACTCTCCGTTTAAAACGTAAAGAGATGAGGGTGTTTAACCCCGAATATCTTAATCCTTAGGATATGTGTATTATTATTATGGGAAAAGATGTAATCTTTACCAACATATAAACTTTATGGTAACGATTAGATACCTGTATAGACAACTTTTTAGTATTGGAAAGTTAAGTCATGAAAATATTTTCAAATATGTTGCAGGGACTTTTGATATACTAGTGGAATGCAGAAGTTACTTTTAACAAATATTACAATATATTTCGCTGCAGCCTCGCGTATATTATCGATATTTTCGTCGATCGCTTTGCCATAAATCCTGAACGAGCTATTACAAAGTTTATGAAGGCCAAGTTCTCGTGACGTAATCTTCTCGAGGATAAGTATGGCCTGCAAAAAAACATTCATACAATAATACGCTACACTAAGTCTATGAGTACCTTTTACCGCTATAATAACAATTTGCATGGCGTTGTAATTAATATCTGATCCGCATTGAACCTATGTATTTAACAGTATTTGCTGCTTTTATATTAGAAACAAACCATAAAAAAATATTTAACCAGGGTTAAGGAGTTGAAAACTGTATTACTAACCGTAGTAATACAGCAATACTCTAATTATCAGCACCCTTTACAAAACGCTTACGATAGGTATAATTTCATATGTTCACGTAAAGATAACCATTATTGTAAAGATAAGTATTAACTCCGTAAGCCCGAGAACAATGTAAAGACGTACGATATACGCCCCTTAAAAGAGTATAACCGCAAATATTACGGCAACCATCTTCTTTACGAATATCTCAGCCGAAACCGTATTCTGGATGAACATAAACAAAAACGCGGTTATAATAAGTGAAAACGTAATAGATATCGTTTTCGTGAAACCCGCATTAACCGAAACCATAATTATAAGCATAAAGTTAACAATGTGTAACCTAAGGAAAGCGATATTAACCGTTTGGATTAGGACTATCTTAATTACTTACGAGCGTCTTTATAAGCAAGTTCATATTACTCGAGCAATAAGGTGAGCTATATAATGAAGTCTAATATTACGCCTCCTAGTTGTTGGACTTGTATATGCTGTAAAAAAAATACGACTTGCGTAACGCTTGATTTAAATATTTGAAGACTTGTACTAAGATAAACGTCGTTTCCTCAAGAGATAAAAAAAGCGTATACGATAATTGGACCATATGAAATCCGTAACTAGCCCGAACAATGTTGTATACAATACGGAAAATCTTGATATTATTATAGTTAAGCCTATAAACAAGGAGGTAGTACTCGCTATAAGTAGTTATCATTATCTTCAAATTACAGTACGTACCAACCTTATAGGCAAAAACTATACACTTTAACTCGATATTAGCGCCGATGAAGACCTCGTGTCTAAAACTTAGCTAAATATAAACTTCCCTAATTATTTTACGACCGATGTGTCTGTAGCCGAATGCGAGATAATTAGTGGTATAATAAACTCTTTTGTATGTTTATAATTAAATTTAGTTAAACTTTTTATACTTTTGGGTATAAATTTAACAGCACTTTTGTATTTTTGTCAAAAATAATCAGGGCTTGGTTTGTCGATCGCATGAATATAAGTGCTTTATTAATAAACTATTAAATAAAGTCTCGTGGGACAAATATATTAATATTAAGGAATGTAGTTTATTTTAAAAGTATTCATTTCGAAATTCTTTAGTGTACATAGTGGTTACGTAACCTATTATTTGTAAGGTCACTTTTGATATTAAGTTCGTTATTTAACCAAGACAAACAATACATATAACTGTTAAGTACATCGCACTCCTTAAAAAAAATATTTATATTTATCACTCAGAATTTATACGCTTTTAATACTCTGATCAACGCGACCACTTCTTATATGTTATTAATTTACAATCCCATAGCTAAGATAGTGTACCTCGTAAAGTATACGCGTTTGAAAACTTTTACGAAATTCGAAAATAATGCCTACTTTTAGGCAAACAAGAAGGGAGCTATACAAGCTCTTACCTGAGTTACAAGTATTGGTAACGTATATTCTGTGGTTACGAAACCTACGTAAATGGCTGTTGGCAACTATTAAGTCTCTTTTACTCCCACTGGAACTTTAGACAAATTTACCACCATATCTATAATTAGCACTAAATTCGAGTTGAATTTTCCAACTCTTCGCGTTGTTATCGCACCCGCGAGTACACCTCCTCTTATTAAGGCGCTTGTTATAACTTAATTAAGCACTCCTTTTTTTTGAATGCTATGGTATACCTGATTTGAAAATCTGGGATCCTTAAGGTAGTAAGTCTCACTGATAAGAAAGCAAATCTTGTTAAGGCGGGTTTCGTTAAGCCTTACTATAAGCTACGTTACCAAAACGCCTCGTTCGGGAGAAAACACGTCAAAATATAACTATATTGAAAACTATATAAGGTACCTGTTGAAATAGCAGTAAAAAATAGGGCAGTCAAGTCAACTTTACTGTAAGTAAAGTTGATTGTACTGACTGCAATATTGGCTGCAAATTGTGGGGCAGCACTGCAAGTGTAGTGCAGTAGGTGCCCACTCTAAAGTGGGGCACAAGCCAAAGCGTTTGGCTATACAAATTAGTGTGCAGACCGGCTAACAGTCAGCCAAACTTAGAACTTACCCATTAACCAACAATATCAACGCAACACTAGTTACTTCGACCACAGTGATTCGAATCGATTACATTGCAACGATAAAGGTCTACCAACACTGATTAGTGCTTATTAGGTTAAGTACAGATTAGCTAGGTAGAAGAAAAAAGTTACTTTCCGGTTACGCTTTGTTCTTTTTAGGCAATGTAGAGGAAAGGTTTTTGCGAAGAGAATCTATGCGCTATGCAGTTGTTCGCGGCATCAAGTAGGGAAGACTTATAGGCTGTATAGTTGCTCGCGGTAGTTTATAAATAGGCAACGGTATCGTTATTTGAAAACATTAATAAATCTTTATTGATATTTTTTTTAAGAGCGTTAAGATTGACTGCTAACAGTTTCAAAGATTACCAAACCGGAAAATTGTCCAACGGCTAAGTTAATTGTGACTACAGGTGTTATTACTGAAAATCGAAAAAAATAACGACTAAGTCCCAACGCCAAACAACCTAAACCAACAACGACTTCCTACCGTACCACTTACACCAAATCTTTGCCCTACTTTACTCTTTTTTTTCACTCCCTATAACACGTTAATCGTTAAGTTCGTTTTTCGGAGCGAAAACACGAGGAATCACCAAATCGCACCAAAAAAGCTACGTCGCACGACTCCACGCTAAAACAACAAATCCCGACGCCCTCAGATCGGCAAGTCTACCACCACTAAGCACTATACTAGCCAAATCTTCACAATGGCTTTAAAAACATAATGGAATCGATGCTGTTATCAATCACGTTTTAAAGGAGGCAATTATTTCCCTCGGTAACATCTTCGAGAGGAACTACAATGAAGAACTCTGGTATATCGATACTACTAAAGACTTAACCCCAAAGCACCTAACCAACGCAATCGGCCGCTACATTTTCGATGCACTCTAACCTAGTCGGCCATGGACCTATAACCTTCGATATCTTTCAAAAGTAATTCCGCGACTAAAGCTTGAACATGTGAAAAAAGGCGGATAGGTAGGTAAAGATAAAGCTAAGAGTTGATTTGTTTGCTCGAGGCGTCGAACTTAATACGAAAAGAGGAAAGAAAAGTAATCTCGCTATTTTACCTTACGAATACGCCACGGATGAAAACCCCTAATAAACCTTAGTAAAAGGCAAAAAGGTTGCTAGCAATATCAACTTATAATAACCATATACGCGTTCGTAAAGATCTGTTTAGGAGAAATCGATGGATTTACATCCTTTAAGCCCTTAAATCTACTAGTTCATTAAATAGGAACCTCGCCGGATCCCTTAATATTAAAAGGAGTATTACTAAGTCCCCTGCAGTGAAAACCCTTAAGCTCACTTCCCCTAAGTTCCTTAACAAATTTAGTTTTAGCAGTCAAACTAAGAAAGGACCGGATTTATACGCGAGCCTATTATAAGCGCGACTATTGGCTTTTTCTTTTTAAACTCGGATAAAGGTAACTATCTTGCCTATTAATACCAGTGATAACCCCAGTCTTTTCGCCGGCTAAATAAAAAAGGTTTTTATTACCAGTATATTACCTTTTCCCCTCGGCGCGTTCCTATGGAAGATACTAATTACTACGTTCATTGAGATCTGGGGAGAAAAAGAGATGTATAACGGTAAGCCGTACAATCTCTTCAGTGTTAAATTACGCTTTTTTTTAATATTTACTTTTAGATAAAAGTTAAGTTACCATGGTTTTACTTGTTATTTCCCAGTATTTTTACCGGTTAAGTTAAAGAATATTACCTTTGATACTTAACGAATTATACCTCTTTCTACGAAATTTACGATGGTATAAAAGGTTATTTCGAATACTATATCAACCTTACCTAATATTATACGAATTAAAATATTATTAAGTGGTCCTATATATTAGATTACAAAAAAAAATCGAAAAGTAAAATTAACCTTTTGAATTAGATGCTTAATAGGCTGATGCTTTGCTAACAAATAATAGGAAACGTGAAAGCTGGCGAAGGCACTTTATACTAGCGAGTCCGACAAGTAGTTACGGGCTTTAAAAAGTTCGAATACGCTTTACAATACCCTAATGCCACATGCGTAAGGTTTTTTTTAGCTAATTACGTTACTTGTTAACGACCGTAATCGCTCGAGTTTCCGGCTCAACTAATATATACTTTTAAACTTTAGAATTTAGTAACGAAAAAGAAAACCCTTTTAACTCGTATTATATTAATAGATGGTACGGCAGGCCCGGTAATTATGGTTAATAAATGGTCTGAACCTTAATATATAGAAAAAGGTATTTTTCTTTTTTAAGGTTTTTCAGTCGGCTAAGCAGGTTTAACTAAAACTTTTAGGAATATTGTATTTACGGTAAATAGGGCTATTGGTTAAAACGTTATATTGCCGCCGAACGTAACGTAAAACATGTGATTTACTATATATAGTACCTTTTTGCCTTAAAATATAATTATATAAAACGTGTTACTTAATTCAAGGGAAATTAAGATAAAGAGTAGAAAAACAAATTGAAGGCTATCAGTTGATACGAAAATACCAGTACTAATACCGGTACTAACTTGAAAACCACGTAATAACTAGCCGATTACGTATTTCTATACCACTTTATAAGTAAAGACCTCTACCACCGCTATAAAGATAAAAACCCTAGCTTTATATACCTTTTTACTATTCGAAATCGTTATTCAAAACAAGTTTTTTAGGGGATTATACCGAATATAGGGGCAACAGAATCTTGAATAGGAGGCTATTCGTAATATATCGCGTTACGAAAGGATACTAATACTATTACGAAACTTAACTATGCGGATACAGGTAAGGCTAAAGTTAGCTTTAGCTTTAGGAAATGGATATCTTTATAAGGATCAACAATAGTAAAAACTACCATTAGTCTTATTGTTTTTTAAATTCTAAAATTCTCTATCCGTTTTTTGTTTTACTTTAAAATATAAAAAACCTCGGCGTTAACATTAATTTTTGGATTAATAAGCTAATATATATTAAGGCTGGCAAAAGGTTTTTATCTAGCTTTAAGTAAAGGTATTTTTAGTTTTATCTTTAAAAACTAGAAGTAATAGTGTTAAACTTAACGAAGGCAAAACTTCGTCAATTATATCGTAAATTTAACAACCTGGCAACTAATAGGCTTTATATTATTTTAAAGGGAACTAATTACGAAAACGTAGACTTGTTAATATTCAAGTAGGTTAAACGCTTTTACCACTATTACTAAATACATTCACAATCCCCTTTAAAATTAAAATTTATGTTAAAGGAAAAGTAAGACTTTAATTCTGAAATCTTCATAAATGTATTTTACCTGGACGGTAAGTTAATACTATACGTTATGAATTCCGCCACAGCTGTTTATAAAGTTAAATTCTTCAAAACCATTACGGCGAAGGAAATATAAGAGGTACTACGTGCTTTGAAGATTAATACGTACCTTGGCCTACTAAATATGTTAATTTACGATACTGATATTACTTTCGTAACAATAAAGTTTTAAACTAATGTAAAGTTAATAGGGATTTAATATAAATAAGTTTTTGTAAAAGCTTGTTAGGGTATTAATAAAGTTAAAAAGGTATACGCTCTTTTGCGAAGGGCTTACAATATTTTCATACTTAAAATCGAAAGCTTTATAAGTGAAAAGATATATCTTTAAGTAAATATAAAAGGGTTGAACTATATTATTAGCTCTAATCGACTTATACCAAGTTTTTTAATATTTAAAGCTTACCCACGTATGATAATTAAGTCGCCACCTTTGTTAAATACCTAAAAGCGTGTTATAATATATAATAAGGCCCTAAATAAACTAAAAATGGAATCGGTACGCCGTCCAAATCAAGCCGTATGAAAGACCCCTTAAGTTCAATAAAGATTCCGATATCGATAACCTTCGAGACAAACGAATTAATTAATATAACCCTTGCGAACCGATTATTGACAAGCCGATAAAATGTCGACGTCGGAAAATACCACCTAAAAGGAAGATATATATTAAAGAGAAGGAAAATGAAAATTACAGGCCTGGCAAAGTATATACAACGACGTGAGTATTTTAAAAGAAGAAGTCTAATGAAAAAATGCCTTTAAGCTACATGCCGAAAACATTATTAACATACCAGGTAAATCTTCTTAAAAAAGTAACCAACTGAAATTTGACGGCCTTTTATTATGGGGGGTTATAAAATTTATATCTTTAACGTAATTTAAAAGCCAAAATATTACTATCTTCAAGTTGAAGATAATTTACGAGGTTAAAGGTAACAATATGAACCGACCGTATGAAAAATTACGACCAATTTCTTAAAGATACAATAATAAAGATAAAAGCTAAATCCTTATTCAATCGCTTATAATTTAAAATATTAGTTAATATTTCATCGTTATTATTATAACCAGTTAAACTAATGGTATAAAGAGTAAATTTACACTTAATAGCTGGAATATTATATAAACGTATACGAAATTTTTCACCGATCTTTCGTAAATTATATTATTAGAACTACCACGAAAAATAAAGCATAAGTTTTCGTCTAACACGATAATATACTGTATTAAGCTTTCATATGGATTAACCGAGTCTAGAGTCAACTTATTTTTAATGCATTGAATATATTTTAAAAATAAAAAGAATATAAAGACTTTAATATTTAATCCGTTCCTATTAATTACAAAGATCAAAGATTTTAGCATCGTAAGTATACAAACTAACAGTACCCTTTTTTTGATAATATTAGGTTTATAACGGCGAAATACCATGCCATCACAAAGTCAGGCCTTTAAAAGTGTAAGCCAATGACAATGTTAGCTCAAAGCATATAATTTATCTTTAATAAATCATTCCTCTGTATCTATATTATTGAAGCTAAAAACAGCACTTATATTAGCCTACGTTAAAAGTGGTAAACTACGAGTTTAATAATTATTGATAAGATTAATAAGGCAAGAGCACAAAGATATCTAGAGTAAAGGGTCCGTACGGCCTATATCTTTACGTTATGTTAATCGAGGGTATTATACAACCTTTCTATTACGATATAATCACAGGACCCGTAAAACAAAAACTTTGATAAGCTAAACAAATGGATTTAATAATAAATAGATTACGTGAGAAAAAAAAATCTTTATGAATTTAATGAAGGCGAAGCTAATAATCTTTACGGACAGGTTATTTTCCAATAATACTAACCTTATATCTTAAATCTGTTTTTTAATAATGCTCGTTAACGAGAATCAGTTTAAAAGGAAATTTATGATCACTAGGAACCTTATACATTGGGTATTTGTTAAGTATAAACGCAAAACTCGAAGTATATTATCCTTAAAAGTTTACAGTATAATAACAGGCTTTAATATCGGTATAATAACTAACGGCATATTAAGGATTGTCACCAAATCTGGGTTTACCACCGATACCTGTGGTGGTATATACCGACTTCCGAAGCTTTTACGAATACCTATTAAAACTAGGTACGACTAATGAAAAAAGCCTTATAATAAACGTAATAGCGTTGAGGGAAGCAAACGAAGCCCGGGAAATCGATAAGTTTCGGTAGATCAAGTGCAAAGATAACCCTACTGATGCCATAACCAAAGCTACACCCAATGACGCTCTGGAAAGGTTTGTGGACAGCAATACACTAACTATACAAATCGAGGAATACATGGATCGCCCAACACGTGACGTGGAGGAATAAGGTTGCCCTGGCAAATTAGAAGACCGCCAAGGCAATAGTGGCGATAGCAGTAGTTTGAACTACTGGCAAAGGGTACGTAAGTAGTGGCGTACTTGATTTGTACAGGTCTGTGGCGAAGGATTTGTATACGGGATTTGAGGAACGAAGGTCTCGGAAAGGTGGAATAAAAGGGCCAAAAGGGGCCGTAATTGAGGATATTTTCAGTACAGATTGATTGGAATTGACAAGGGACTGGCTTGTGAATCAAGGAGGGATTTCAGAAGTTGCCACCGATTGATGGAAAGCTACGCTGACGTGTAGGCACAAAAACAAAAAGCCGCCAGTGTTGAAATAGCAGTCAAATGCAGGGCAGTCAAGTCAACTTTACTGTAAGTAAAGTTGATTATACTGACTGCAATATTGGCTGCAATTCGTAGGGCAGCACTGCAAGTGTAGTTCAATAGATGCCCACTTCAAAGTGAGGTACAGGCTAAAGCGTTTGTCCATACAAATTAGTGTGCAGACCGGCTAGCGGTCTACCAAACTTAGAACTTACCCATCAATCAACAATATCAACGCAGCACCAGTTACTTCGACCACAGTTATTCGAATCGACTACGTTGCAACGATAAAGACCTACCAACAGTACCTATATTAATACGATTAATCTGGCTTAATTTGTTCAATTTCAATGAGTCTGCAAGCGATATCCTTCCATTTTAAAGGATATAAGTTCAATTAAAATGCTTTGAAATCAAATGATAAATACTTTATTTGTTAATAGCTAGAAATATGCTTCATTCAATCGTTATCTCTATCATATGTCTAAATTGGAAGAAAAACCTGTAAATTAATAGTTCTATATCCAATATAATTTAAAACGTATTAAATTCTCCAATGATATATTGATATTTGTATTGCCACTATTTGTGATAGGCAGAATGATCTAATAAGTCGAAAAAATTCGAGAAATTATAATCCCAAGATTATTTAACAAATGGTTTGTTTTAAATACCCGTTTTGTTGGAATAGTATTGGATGCAGTGTAATATGTCAACTTTACTTTTAGTAAAGTTGACCGTACTGCAAGTGTATTGCTTTGTGCAGACTTACCGCATTGAGTGTAAGTCGAGTGCAGTACGCTGTACTTCACTCTAAGGCACAGGCCAAGCAATTGGCCATACAAATTACTGTGCAGACCGGCTAGCGGTCTGCCAAACCTAGAATAATACATCTACCATCTGACTACTGCAATACTACTATTACTTCGAAGACCAATCGAATCTATAACATTGCAACGTTTAAAGCCTACTAATACCAATCTGTGCTTGCCTGCTAGGTTAAGCACAGATAAGCTAAGTAAAAGAAAAAGTTATTTTCCGGTTACGCTTTGAATCAAACGACCGTTAGGGTAGAGGAAAGATTTTTGCGAAGGGCTTCTATTAGTACTGCGATAGTCTTCCAACGGCAGGAAAACAGAGAAGACTTTTGGATTGCGTTAATTTTTTAACGGCAATCTGAAAGTTAGCGACGGTATCGCTATCGAAAACCCCAAGAAATCTTCATTAATAATTTTTGAAGAAAACTTTGAGATTGACCGTCAGAAGTTTTAAAGTTCGGCAAGTTGGCAAACAGATAAGTTAGTACTACTGCGTGTGCTACTACTGCAAAGACGAATAAGTCCCTATGCCAAAACAACAACCTTCGACCTTCACCACCAACAAACAACCTTCGACTTTACCCTTTACATCAGACCTTTACCATACTTTACTCTTTTCACTCTCTCCATTACCTTAATCGTCAAATTCGCTACTCCGAGCGAAAACACTAAGTCACATCAAGAAAGCCACATCGCGCGACCTCACGTCAAGTTACCAAGTCACTAAATCGACAAATTCCCATGCGATATTACGTTAAAATACCAAGTCTTGACGCCTAAGATCACCAAGTTATTCGCCTTACACACCTATTAATATGTCTGCTGTCAGCACTTACTTTAAGGTTTTTACCAACCTTGCAAGAAAAAAAGAAATTAAAGCGCTCGGAACTGTTTTTACCAAGTTTTACAACAAATAACTCTAGAATACGGACGTCGACGAGACCTCTGATAAAGCTTACCTTACCAACTACGTCGGCCAGTACATCCTCGAAACTAACGCCGGATAATAGTTTGGTTGCGGCGCACACGCTTTCGAAGACTTTCGCTAGTTTTTTAACTACTGGACTCCTAACATGTGAAAGATAACTCAACGTACAGTTAAGGCCAAGTTGAAGAAGGAGGTTACACATCATAGTATCTATATTCCTACTAAGATACCTATGGGATTAATAAAAACCTTTTTTAAACAAGCTGAATAAGAAAATTGCCTTTAAAATCCTAATTTTTAAGGTATTTAGGAAAAAGGACAAGGTGTTAAGTAATTTTAACACCTTCATAAACGTTTAAAAAAAAACCCTAACTTACTTTTAATTAAGTTGGGCTTTTCTACGCGTTAGCGATAAGGAATTTATTAATATATTCGGCAGTTTAATACTACTACGTAATAATGCGAAATACGCTCTTGGTGGTGGAAAAACACGTGAAGCGAGGGCTGTCAACACGGCTAAAAGTATTAACGTTAGCCCCTTATACCAGTAAATTAAGTAAGATCGTTAGGCCTACTAAAACCCTTAAGTATCCATCGACTCTTAATACTATAATCGTCAAGTACCTTAAAAAAAAATTCTTTAGATTCGCTCACGCGTGCGAACCTATTATAGGTCTTACTATAGGACTTTACCCTTCAAGCTAGGTGACTGGAAATTACCCCTAATACCGTGCTTCGGAAGCCCTAAGGCTTAAAATACTAAAAAACACTATTCAAGGCTGGGATAACTATCGCAACTTTCCTCTAAAACTTATAAAAAATATTTAATATTAATTATAAACTTATAATGGATTTTACTGAGATTGAAAATAACATGAAAAAGTATAACGAAAACACTTATAACCTTTTGAACACCAAGATAATGCCTTTTTTCAAAAATATCTACAAGTAAATAAAGGTTCTACCTTTTGATTTTCACTTACTATTTTCCGGAATCCTTATAAGTTATTCCAAAGACTACTACTTAACTTTCCTGACGAATGCCACTACGTTTCACGAGATTTACGATAGTATAAAAGGCCATTTCGAATACGACGTCCACATTATGTAATACCATACAAATTAAGCTATTATAAAGTGGATTATAATAATGGTAAATGAAAAGGAGAAATTATGAATGAATATTTTAATTAAATATTGAATAAATTAATAATATATTAAAACGTGATGGAAAAGGCTTATATCAGCGACGCTATATTTTTCGAATATTAAGAGCAGCAGTTACAGGTATTAACTAGTTTAAATACGTTTTATAACACCTAAATACCACTTATAAAGGCTTCTTTAACTATTTACGTTTCTTGTTTGCCACCGTAATAACACATATACCAAATTCGCTTAGTATATACTCCTAAGCTGACAACTTCCTTAACGTAAATAAAGAAAACCTTACGGTAATGAACTACACTAATCGTAAGTACGAACGCCTATAACACCTAAAGTTTAACACATTAACTTAAGCCCTAAATTGGAAATAATACCTACGTCAACGCCAATAAGATAAAGGCGGACCTACTAACAACCAATATTATCGTCGTAATAATGATAATAAATGTGAAATTTATAGCAAAACTAGTTATTAGTTAACTCGACACTCTTTTGCCGAACAAAATAATAAAAAGGTAATGTATTACATTTAGTACCCCACCACTTTTAAATAGAAATACTTGGATTAGGTTACAAATTTAGAAGAGGATAAGCCTATTAACGGGAATGCTCCTAAACAGAT
Source organism: Anisogramma anomala (assembly GCA_038502455.1). Taxonomy (NCBI): domain Eukaryota; kingdom Fungi; phylum Ascomycota; class Sordariomycetes; order Diaporthales; family Gnomoniaceae; genus Anisogramma; species Anisogramma anomala. The sequence continues at coordinate 19,049,673 of JASMMZ010000002.1, forward strand.
TAAATGGTACGAAGATACTTCTTTTGGTACGACAGCCTAATAACTAGCCAACTATACCTTTCTATACCGTTTGGGTGGCAAAAACCCTTACCTTTGCCTTAACTATACCCCTAATCCTTTACACACCTTTAACATTTGCAATCGTTACACGAATTATAAGTTTTAAAGTATTATTCTAAATATAGGGATAATAAGGTATTGAATGAAAAGCTATTTGTAATACGTAATACTACGAAGGAAAAGTATTACAACTACTAAAATAAATCGTTACTATGCGGATAAAGCCAAATTTAGCTTTAACCTAGGCGAATAACTATCGTTACTAAGGATAGCGGTAACTTAAACTATTGTAAAAACAATTACGTTTTACATCTTTAAATCTCTTACCCCATTTTTACTTTACTTAAAGGAAATAAAAACCTTTAATGTTAACGTGGACGTTAATACAAACTAACTGGTTAAAAACGATTAAAGATTTTTACTCGCCTTTAAATAAAGATACTTATAATTTTATCTTGAAGATTTAAAAGTAATAGCATTCAATTTGAAGAAGCCGAAAATACGTTAACTATATCAATTTTTTAACCACCTAGTTATTAATAAACTATATAAAATCCTAAAGTCCGCAGAATATAACGATATATAATAATTTACCCTAAAAGCTATTAAAAGGCTTTAACACCACTATCAAACGCATAACTAAGCCCTACAGAAATTCAAGTTAATGTTAAAAAACAATAAGGACTTTAATTACGAAATCTTTATTAATATTTTAGTTAAATAATAAGTTCATTCTTCAGGTCGTGAACTTTACAACTTTCTTTTAGAGAAGTTAAGTTTCTAAAGTTCTTTTCGGTAAAATATACGTGGGAAACATTAAGATTATTATAAATTAAAACGTAAATAGACCTAATCAACGTCGTATTCTATGATACTAATACTAATTTTATGGCAGCAAAGTTTCAAAACGATATTAAAATAATAGGAATCCAATATAAATATGTATTTATAAAAGTCTACTAAAGTATTAAAAAGGTTAAAATGGTATACACCCTACTTCGCCGAACTTATAATATTCTTACGTTAAAAATTGGAAGCTTTACGGATCCGGTGTAATGATCACACTAAATACCCGTGAGTATGTAGAAGGTGTTCAGAGGGTTTATGTTAGCAGTAAGGTAGCAGAGGTAACAAAAGGTGCAATATCAAGACTGTATTCGTGCGAGTGATGATCAGAAGCCGTGAGGCTATTCAGGGTAGACTGAATACTTAGATTGACAACTGAAGAGCTATGAAGGAAATGCTATCTATCTTGGTAATGAAAGTGTCCTTATATATCCGCGCCTTCATACGTCTTCAGTGTAGGCTCGACTGGCTCGATGTCGAGTCCATCGAGTCCCGGTGTGCAGCTCGACTGGCTCGATACCGAGTCCATCGAGTCTCTGTGTGCAGCTCGACTGGCTTGATACCGAGTCCATCGAGTCTCACACCATGCTGACCCTAACCCTTGTGTATGGTGTGTCTGTTGTGGATTCCTGGTGCCTGCCGAGAGGCTGTGTCCAACCGATTTCCTTCGTTATCTGCTGCGGGGCCGCCGCTGGTGCGCCCTGCAGATGTTGGGTCATAACATCCGGAAGCACGTTTATAAATAGCAGTAAAAGGCCTTAATGACACTGTAGGCCCTAACAACTTGATGCTAACGCTTCTGGTCTTTAAAGTATACCTACTCTTAACGAGTGAATCTTTGCCCTCAGTAAGTACTTAAAAACGTACTATGGTATATAACAAAGCCTTAAGGAAACTGCAAAGGAAATCAACACGTCTCCAGATTAATAACGCCTTTAACATCAGGAATAGTCCCTTAAAGATCGACGTACTTGTTTTACTACTATAAAGTAAAGTTCTCGTATGACGGGAGCCGGATAAATAAATGTGTTTATATAAAATATTAAGTATTACAAACTTGAAAGTAATTGTTTAAACTGTTAACGACTTTATATCCTTTCGAATAAACTAGGTTAAGCCTTATATTGGAAGTACTAAAAATAAAGACCCGTAAGCCTTTTAAGTAAAGCGACCGAGTCAATACGAACCTCCTTTACCCGTTATTTATAAGCTGATAAAATGCCACTAACGCGGGAGACATTCGAAAAAAAAAGGGAAACGTTAAAAAAAAGGAATATTCACCGTGTCGTATTTACAATATTATTTAGGTAAGTAACAAAAAAAAGATAACAAAAACCTAACAGTAAAACTTGGGGTATAAGAGATTATTAAGGTTTCCGGAAAACCTTTTAAAAAAGATATAAAGTTGAAATTGACGGCCTACTAACTCAAGGAATTATACAATTTGTGTTAAAACCCGACTTTAACCTTTAAAACCCAAATATTACGATTTTCAAGTCGAGGATTATTTAGGAAGTTAACGGTAAAATTACGGGACGGCCGTACGAAAGATTACGACTAATCGTTTAAGGATACGGCGATAAAATTAAGGACGAAATCCTTACGTAATCGTTAACGAATTAAAAAAGATAGCTAACGTTTGGCAATAACATTAATAACAAGTTTATTAATTAAAATTAAAGATAAATTTATATTTAATAGGCGTAACATTAAATCATCCTATATATAATTAATAACGAATCTATAAAGAATTTTACTACTATAACTACCATATAGGCTACATATTATTTACCTTTCGGAAACGGTAATACAGTGTATTAAACCACTATATAAGTTAGATCAAGCAAGTATCCACTAGTTTCTCACCTACTAATCTTATTTTAAATCCTGTTTAACAATAAAGTAGTTAATAAACGATCCGTATTTATTAGTAACATAAAAAAAGACTTCGGTATAATAAAAATACAGATTAATAATATCATTTTCGTTAAAACTGCTAGCTTTTGAATATTGAAATAATAAGTGATTTAAGACTTTAAATTTTAAAATTACAAATTAGTTACGATGTTAACGAAAAATAATCAACTTAACTTTAATAAATCGTCAATTCGTATATTTGGTATTAATACCAGCTTAAACTTTTGCTCAAAGAGCTAAGGCGCTATTTTTTCCACAATCGACAAAACTAATAAGGCTAAGGTTTAACGGTACTGAAAATAACGTATACGGAGTAGCTATATTACTACCTTGTGCCAATCGAAAGCCTTTTACAATTTATTTATTACGGTATAAGTACAAATACTAACGGATAAAAACTTTAATCGATTGAATAAAAGATTATAGTAACAAATGCGAAACCTAGACCGCGAAATTAATATAGTGTTAATCGACCTTTTAAAGGCCAAGTTAATGATCTTTACGGACGGGTCTTTTAAAAATAACACCAACTTATCTTTATAAATTGGTTTTCTAATAACCTTTATTAACGAAGATAGGCAAGAAAATCAGTTTAATATTATCAATAACCTAATTTACTAAACCTCTATCAAATGTCAAAGAATTACACGAAGCGTATTAATATCTAAAGTTTATGGTATGATAGCGGGTTTCGATATAGGTATAACACTATAGAAGACCCTTGATTACGTTACCAAGTAATTACAGATTCCTTGTATCCCAGTGGTAATTTGTACCGACTTAAGGTAATTTTTTGAATACATTTTAAAACTCGATACCAACAGTAAAAAGCGCCTGATTATTGAAGTAATAACACTCCGTAAAGTCTATGAAAGGAGAGAAATTAAGGAATTTCGATGGATCGATGGCAAAAAAAAATAACGCCATAACGAAATCATTAACAAATAAAGCCTTGAAAAGGTTTATAAACAATAACAGGCTAAGTATATGAATCGAAGGATACATGGATAAACCTCCCAGATAGTCCGGATCACGTGATGGCGAGCGGAGATATACCGCCAAACTAAAATATTGCCTGGGGATTGATAATAGCCTGTTTGAGTGGTATGATTAAAGTGAAAACTTACAAAGATCTGTGGCGAAAGAACTTTTTGTGGAAATTAATAAATCGGACCTCGGTACAACGGAGTAATTAAAGCCAAATGGGGTCAATTTTCATGCAATTGGGTGCAATGTAATATGAAAATCAACTGGAATTGACAGAGATCTAGCCAATTAATAAGGAGGCAATTTAGTGGTAACCGGAAGAGATTAGTCAGCCACACTGGCGTACACGCACAAACTAAAAAGCCGCCAGTGTTGGAATAGTATTGCATATAATACAGTAGATCAACTTTACTATTAGTAAAGTTAACCGTACTACAAGTGTATTGCTTTGTGCGGACTTACCGCATTAGGTGTAAGTCGAGTGCAGTACACTGCACTTCACTCTAGGTCACGGGCCAAGTAATTTGGTTATACAAATTACAGTGCAGACCTGCTAGCGGTCTGTCAAACCTAGAACAATACATCCACCATCTGACTACTGAAATACTACTGTTACTTCAAATACCAATCGAATCGACAACGTTGCAACATCGAAGACCTACTAACACATTCAATATTATTGCAAAAAAGAAACGTTATTAAGTCTATTTGTAATGAAAAATAGATTATAATTATAATTATTTTTAAGTTATCATTCCAGTTTATTATATACTTAAATTACTGTGATCGGTTGACTTTCACCAGTCATTATGGATTCAAACGATGTAAAGTTGTATTAAAAGGTTTTCAAAATTTGCTATCTTACGTTTAACGCTTGATAGACCTAATATTAAAAGAATTCCACCCTTTTTGTCGTGTATTTATCAACGATATAATTATCTTTTCCGATACGTTTGAAAAATACCTCTTATATTTGAGAGCTATTTTAAGCTTTTCGTTAATAAATGTATTATCTTATCGTCAAACTAATCCTATATCTATTTTTAATTGACTATTTTTTGTGGATTTTACGTAGACATTCTCGGCCATTAGAGTACTAAAAAGAGAACCCAGGGTTTTCGGAATATTTCGTTCCCTATCAATTCATAGGTACTTTCAATTTATTTAGAAGAAATGTGGTTTTTACAGCCAATAATACCCTATTACATATAATTATCAGGTACAATTTAAAAGCTTAAAAAGTTATTGGCATAAGGAATAAGAAAAAGGCAATTGGAAATTGGTAACAATAGAAAACAATTACGTTACACGCAATTTACAGTTATCTATTCTATATCTAAGTAAAAATATGTTTTAAGGCCATATAAGCCTATTTATATAAACAATTTCAGTTATATCATGAAGATCTAATACATTAACATTTTTAAATTTAATGGAAACTTCAACTATGGATTTGGAGTTATGCTTTTTTACCTCCAAAAAGCCTATTTTTAGTAAGTAGGATAACATATTTCAGATATTATTATAAAACCAATAGTATATCTTAATCGCAATCTAACTTGAACTTTATTTAATTATAGCACTTTAAAATATGAAATCGCTTATCTTATATGGGTATACAAATGTTTACAAATAACAATAGTTAATAACCCTATACTAACTATTATTTTCACTAATTACCAAGCTATAAAAAGTATCATAAAACATCACTAAATATAATATCTATAAATAAGGCCAATCGTCGACTTATTAATAAGTTAATTTGCCTCAATTCATACCTGTTAAATGTGGTTTACTTGTCGAAATACCTTCATTTAGTACCAGACATACTTAATTGCCTACATTTTAATAAAGATAGTTGTTGATATTATTATATACCTTCATAGATAGTATATTTAGGTGGCAGTACATTACGCTGTAAAGTACACTCCTATAGTATACACGATAACGTATTATGTTGCAGGCTGTACTCTTGTAGCGTATATGATAACGTAATACGTTTCAGATTATACTCTCATGCGTGAAGCGCTCTAGAAAGGGAGTTCTAGAGTGGTACGTTCTAGGTAAAGGCTTATAAGTTCTTACTTATAGCATACACCTTTGGATGCTTCTTTTTCATATCATAATTATCTTTATATACTATAATTACCAATCATTTTAATTACTCTTTAAAAAACTTAGTTTCACATAAACCTTAAAAGCTTAAGATCTTACCAACACTAATTAATAGCCAACTAGATCAATTATAAATAGCCAAAAAAAAAGAGATAAATATAATTTAAATACCTATAATGGGATATTATTACGGTTTAAATGTTCTATAATTTAATAATACGACTTATAAGAATTATACGGGAGTATGAAATTGCGTGGAAACGCTAAGAAACCCGAAACATTATAAGACTATAAAATCTGGAGTAACTTTAAGAAAAACAACTCTGTTCTATTAACCGCTAACTTATATTATCGTTTTACATGTACTCGGGCTCTTTTTAAAAGGCGTTTTATCATGTATTAGGTTATATAAGCCAAAAACACCAAGTTTCGCAACCCTTCAACAAAACCTATCCGATTTTCGACAATTTACACTAATTGCCTTACCAAAATCAGTTATATATAAATAAATAACCCTACCTTCTTAACAAAATAGGTTACACACTAAATAATTAACGGATCTCTCCACTTAATTCTGTTACAGTACGCTAATATGGACCAATGACTAAATATCAAACTATATAATTATATTTTTTTTACCTTACCCACTTTGTTACGTTTATTTATATATTTTAAATTTAGTGATTATAAATTTTTACGTTTTCTCAATCGGTTAACTAATATAAAGTTATTAACCTTAACATAAACTAATTCAAAACGATTAACTAATTTATAGTTATGCTATATTCACATATCGTTTAAAATTTATTTACATTGATAAACGTGACTAAATTCTATTCCTATCGCTTTAATTATTCAATATACTTAATATTGACTTATACTACCATTTTCGAATTACGATAGCTTTACTTATAACGGATCTAATAAAGGTTAAAAATATATTAAATATCTTTTTCTAAATATGTCGTTTCGCAATAGTATTTTAAAACATTTAAACCTGAATGTTTAAAATAACAAGATCGACGTATTGATAAAGGATTTAGACTTTTATATAGTAAATACTTATATTAAAAATATAGTTTTTTACCATTATCATAAAGAAATTAAAAGACGCGATTTATTTATTTCAAAAAAAATAGGAAAAAATTTACTCATTAGTTATTAGATATGTAAAGAATGGTAAATAATATAATTACAAAAATCCTACGGAAATAATTACGAAATAAAGGTATTAATACACCCAATAAAATTAATAACCGTATCGTCAAAACCCTATTTATAACGTCTTAATTAATATCAATATTGAAGTAAATGGACGATAAAGTAAAAAAATAAAAGTTTGTAAAAGGATATTATTTAAGAAAGCTTTAAAGATACTTCTTTAAATAACGTAACTGGGATAAGAAAAGTTACCGTAGCCTTAAGACGAGAGGGGGTTACGAAAGAAAGAAAAGAAAAGGTTAAAAACGTATTCTATACGTTTTAAGGAAATAAAAAGGAAAAAAAAACTATCTTTATACGCCTTTGAGAAGAAAAAAAAGCTAAAATCTTGTTTTATACGCTTTTAAAAAATGGAAAGCCTATATAAGCCGTAAAGAGAAAAAGGATCGCCAAGGAAAAAAGGCTTGTACAAGCTATAAGGAGGAAAAAAACTACTACAAAGAGAAGGCTTAAATATATAGTCCAAGCTATAGCCTTAAGATAAGTGAGGGCTAAAGAAAAAGGAAGCGAAAAAAAGCCTGGATAAGTAATTTAAGCCGCGATTTCAAAAGAAAAAAGGGCTAGATACGCAGTTTTCAACCGACCACAAATCCCAATTTCTGCAGTAAATACAACATTTAACCGACCACGAATCCCAAGTTCTGCCGTAAGTACAACATCTAACCGATTACTAATCCCAAGATCTGCCGCGAATACAATAAACGTACCGCTCGCTTAATTTAAAATCGGCTATAATTATAACACCTACACCGATCATACCAATAGATTCGACTTCACCATACTAATCCAAGCCGATACTTCAAAAGAAGAAATAGCCAGATGCTTTATACACAACTAGACCCTTACAAAGGAATGAAAACGCTCTTATTACTACGAAAACAAGCCACCTAAAATAGTATTTCACCGCTTCTACTTACGTACAATACTCTAAAGTATGTATTTGAAATAAATACGTTACTTTTAAAACTTATTACGACTATTGAAGTTAAAAGTAAGGTTACTTAACCTAATCCGTAACATCATTACTACACTAATAAAAGGAAACGAAAAAAAAAGAAAGAATAGAAGTTTTTCCTGGAATGATGACATCCACTGTCATTACCAATAGAAATATTGCTATTATACAACTAATACAGACCACACTACAACATGAAATAATAACATATACTACTATTACTACTAATAGGAATAATATAACTATACAACTAATACGAACCATATTACAACAATGTTGTTACTACTAGATTACTAACACAAAACGAAGTTATACTATTACTACTAGATACAAAACGCACAAAAAAAATATTTGTGTGGATATTATAATATACCTTTATAAATAGTATATTTAGGTGGCAGTACATTACGCTGTAAGGTATACTCCTGTAGCATACATGATAACATGTCATGTTGCAGGCTGTACTATTGCAGCGTATATGATAACGTTATATGCTTCAGATTACACTCTTATACGTGGAGTGGTCTAGAAGGGGCGTTTTAGAGTGTTACGTTCTAGGTGAGGGCTTATAAGCCCTCACCTGTAGCATACATCTCTGGATGCTTCTTTTTCATATTATAATCATCATTGTATACTACAATTACCAATCATTATAATTACTCTTCAAAAACCTTAGTTTCACGTGAAAATTATAAGCTTGAAACTTTACCGACAATAGTTAACCCTATAAGATAGATATGTCAGTATTGGACCAAATCTTTGATAAATTACCAATTGTAATCGAATATTATCTTATAATATACCTCGTTTAAGCGAAAATAGATAATCATATAAGACTCTGTTTCTAGACTATTTATCGTAAGAATAAGATTTGATATATAATTTTGTAAAATTTTGTAGGTAATAAAAACGATAAAATACTTTTTTATACGTCTAAACTTAGTCAATCATTTCGACTAGTTGATCGTTCATTATACAATCTTAATACAAGTGGCTACTAGAGAGTTGTAGTTCCTATAATACTCATATAGTAACTTTTTAACAAAGTATATAATGAAAAACAATATTTCGGACACAAAAGAATAATGGAAACGCTAAAAGGAATGCATTTTCGTTGGAAACATAAGTTTGTGAAAGCATACGTCAGGGACTATATGTAATGCAGAGAACTACATAACTATAGCCAAAAACCACCAGGCTGCCTTAAGCCTATTCAAGCACTGGATGAACTAATATATACAATTTATATAAACCTTGTGGTCGCATTGCTAATGGTACCATCTGAAGGTAAACCTTAGATGTTACCTAACCAGGGTTATTTTAACTTAGTAATTCACATTATATGCAAAACTTCCAAGAGAATACTTCTTATTTCTGTTAATACTATTTATATAGCAGAATATTAGGCTATTATTCTAATTCGGTCATTTTTGTTACATGTCTGGCATTATCCAAGATAGATTATTTTAAACTCAAATTTTAAGTTTGTATTAGCCTTTTAATAAAGTTGGTGGAACAGCTTCGGAACACAGCTAATGATAATGACAACTTATTATCTATAAGCTGATAGATAAGTAGAAAAAAAACCAATTAGTCTAACTGCCTTTACTCCATTTTATAGCCAATTATCTTAATTAACATTGTATTAATGTTGTATCGGCTTGACAATAAAACCTTAATAATATATACTCGTATATCTTAAATGCCAGTCCTTACTAATATCTATTCGCATGTAAGCTTATAATACCAATAGATTCTTTTATTATAATTCTGATACATAAACAGGTATAAATTCGGTTTATACGAAAACATTTGCGACTTAACTCTTAATTAACGATGGATATTATCTTTTCTAGGATAAAAAGCGATACAACTAAAACTATCGTTGGTATGAATTTTCTGTATATGATAAAGCGTGGTTGGATTTGGGAAAAGCCCATAAACATTTTTACAAAAAAAAAAAATTGTTGCCACCGCGTATAAGGCCATATACAATTATGAAAAAAGTAAACAATTTGGCTTTTACCTTGGATTTTCGACCCAGATTGCGTATTTACCTAACCGTTAGTATTACTTGATTATTGCCTTATCACGACTTTATACATGATCTATTTAACAGAATTTCTTCACTAATCAAATTATTCAAATACGAAGACGATTTGTAAAATATCAAGAATTTAGAAATAGAACTTATACTAGCTAAACGAGTGGATCGACGTTGTCGTAAAAGAGATAAGGTGTAATATCTTTTTAAATAAAAAAGCTTTATAGTTTGCGAAGATGAATAGAAATTAGTATTAGAGCTAAATTGTCCTGATTTGATTCAGGCTTTTAAAAAGAACAATTCAGAAAAGGTTATTACTAGTTGAGATAGTTATTGCTATAATAAGGATATTATTTTTCCTTTTGGCCCCTGGTATTTGTTATGCTTTAGGGGCTGTACCTACGTATCTTGTAAGACTGCTTCCTCTCAAGACTGACTACTCATAATTCATCCTTTTCATGAGTATTTATTGTTATGATGATCTGGTGGATTCCTACCTTTAGCTTAGTTTTTACTTAAGACACAGACCGGAATACCACAAATACATTCGCATGTACAGACAACGCAACACCTATACTATACTATCATTATTGAATAACTAATCACTATTATTACTAATCAATAACCACGATTATTACTAAATTAAAAATATTGGAACTCTCCTTACAATCAAGAATTACCAATATAGATACTATTATAGTTAGACAATGTAAGGAAACACGCTAGCGGAGTATATAGTAGGGGATCATGGCTAAGGTAAAAGTATCTAAACTTTCATTTGAGGCGTTCACTCTTCAAGTGCTTCTTCTCCCTCTTACATATATCTTTATTATCATCTTTAAACACTATATTGTCTTTTTATACGTTGATGTAAAGACCTAACCGATACTAAATGTTTTAATTCATTCAAATATTAATATTGGGAAAAAAATTCTTCTTTTAACTTTCCTCAAAATCAATTTCCACAAATACAATGAGCTTACTATTCATAAACCAAAAGTTACCATAAATTTATAGAACCTTTCATAAAAACTATAACCAAAATATAATGGAATTTCTACGCTCCCGGATATAAAACAAACGATTTGCAAGGCCTGCTACAAAAGCTACTAAAGTATAGCTAGTCGCAAAACTTGATACCAGAGAATTTTTTCCTAGTAATTGGCTAAAGTTAAGGAGTACCATCGTGTTAATATCTCGCTTAGTTGTCGTGTTGCAAAACAACAAATTCTATGTATACTTTACTATCCACAAAATCGTAAATAATGCATTGGCTACTGAGTATAATACTTGGTTAAATGAAAAGAGTTTAAAAGTAAAAATAATAATTGAAAGACTATAGAAGACTTAGAATATTGCAAAAAACTTATTAATAAGTATGAAAAAGAATTGAAATATAGTTCTCATGAAAAAATGTTTTGGTGAGACGGTTTACTCACGTGTCTTACAATGAGAACATTGTTATTTTTTTATTGGGTCGGTGTTTCTTGTACTAGCCTGGGGGGTAAATGCAATTAAATGAAGGAAGGGATGCCTATATCTATTGACTCCTGCAAATATTGCAAATGGTTTGTGCATTACTGTACATATTTAGTCTTTCTTATTTTTTTGGTCCTGTAGACCAAACTCAGACTTCTTTTCTTACACTTTCTACTACAACTGAATACTGTAATACTAACCTTTGGTTTGAACGCATACACTGCCCAATATATATGGTCTTTTTTATAATACCTTAACTTTCTATATATAAACATAATGGCTAGATTAGAGTTATCTATAGTGATTACAATAGTTTTTTGAGTAAAAAAACGTTGGTTTTTAAATGAGATATAACTGATTGTTTGGGTTTTTTTGTTCGCGAATTCGATTCTGATCACATTTGTATTCGTTTTGGATCCAGTGGGTTTATTCATTTGACTTCGCATCGTGTTATAGTTCCTAGAGTGATTTGAAAATCATAATATGAATTGATTTTACTTAAAGTGGTACAGTGATAGCAAGAGTATTGAGTATGGCCTATTTGATTGTTTTATAGTTATAAAATTTAAAATTAACTATGATTTATCTTATAGCAGCTATCGGGTTTTACCGTTTGACTTAATTCTTCAAAAACAAAAAGATAATCGTTATAAATTGTTACATTTTTAATAATAGATGGAAATAAGTAAAATGATTATATTGGGTATCTTTTGAAAGTCAAACAAACTTTGGTCTTTACTATATAATATAAACATGGTAATTGTAATACTATTTTTGTACAATTATTTTTAAAACAGATGGGATTATGTATGATATATGGTAGTTAAAAATATTTTAAAGCATTCCTTCTATTAGTTTCATTTATTGAAATTAATCAAAGTGTAATATTTAGTCTTCTCAACGTTGAAAATCTTAAACTAGATTATAAACACTCGATTTACTAATTTATTATAAAAACTCCAAGCGATTTATGAAAAGGTTTATGTTTTTTCAATTGGTTTAATACGATTTTATCAGTAGAGTTACATTTTAATATTACCAAAAAGTTACTATTTTTTTACTATATTAAATTTTAATTGAAACGTAGTATATCAAAATCGGTTTCAAGAATATTGTTTTATACGTAAGTATTTGTTTCGGATTTTAGTATATATATAAATTGGAATTCATTGCCTTGATATTAAGGGATTTTTTCCCAGTTGAATTATAGTTTATAATCTTAAATTTTGTATTTGTAATGTTAAACCTAAATTATCATTATATTTAGTTATTGATTGTTGAGTTTCTGGTTGTGTCAGTGATGCTAGAGGTAATCCAGGTGGTACTCATTAATAAGATGGTTTTAGGAAAGGTTTGTATGGTATTAAGTGAGGCTTAAGTGGTGTTAATTTACTTAATTTAATATTAGTTTTGGCTTTCAATTGGTCTTTATTATGAGTTATTGAAGATCTTATTAAATGGACTCCTGAAGTAACCTTTAACTAGTTTGGAATGATGCGATGTTTTTATAGATTTGGGAAATATTCGTTTGGATTAATTTTGTTAGTATGATGTTTGATAGATTTTATGTTGTAGCTATAAACTTAACTGAATTCTTTGTTGTTAGAATCAGTTGTTATAGGTAAGAATGAAGTGAAAATAACAGGTTTATATATATATATATATATATATATATCCATATATTTATTGTGGCAAGTTTCAACGTTAAAAATTAAATATGTATGATATTCAGACATATATATATAACAACAACATGGTTTTTTTAATAAAATGTATTTTTGTAATTGTTAGATAGGTTTTAGTATTAGATTTAACTTACTAGTATTGTAATGATAAATTGTTGAAGCTGATGGAACGTCCTATTTTCATAAGAAATGCTGAAAAGACTCCAGTTAAGGTTTTTGGACTACATATCATGAGGAATATAGTAGTTGTGCTGACTGTAGTTGGCCCGTGCATTCCGGACCTCCGGACTGGCTTGGACCCACAGGGCTTGCCACAGCCGTATGCCGTTGTATTGCATTGCACGTATCCGTTTACAAGATGAGCCACTAACCTCCATTGTCAGTAGCCGCACTTCAATCCCTGTCGGGTTTCGCTGTGGTGATACACAGTAGATGTCTCTTCAAACTTCAAGTGCCAACTTTATCCGCCTGCTTCCACCTTCTCCATTTTATGCATCGACGGCCGACCAGCCCAGGACTCAGCGCCTTACAGTCCTCCACGAACTGGCGCCTCATCCCCACCCACGAAAAGACGCGACTCCATCAAAGCGAAGCATACACTTTCACAATATTTCTTCTCGGCGCGTCGAAGGCGCGTTCTACCCAAAGTCTGCCAAAGCTTTCAACATGCCGCCGCGACCTAAGCCACAACCCGTCGACGACGACGACGGCGACGCGTCAATACACGACAGCTCCGACGATGGCAAGCTTGGCAACGACTCCATGGTAAATTCTCAGCTTTCACAAGTTTCTTCGCCCACTCTCCTTGTAGTGCTAATTCGCGACTAGGAGATAGACGAGACCCCTGATCACTCCGACTCTGACACTAACCCCAACACCGCAGCTAGCAGCGTGTATGGAGAGACGGCCGATGGCCGAAAGAAGCGGTCACAAGCCAACCAGCTTCGACGTAGTATCTTTGGAAAGAAGCATGACAGGCTTGGAGAGTCCAAGGTAAGTGCGCCCACAGTCACGTTGACGTTAAGAGTCCCAGATGGCCTCAAGCATGATCTGACATGCCGGTCTACAGGAAGACGACTCTGTCAGACGATTCCGCTACCTCCTCGGCCTCACCGATCTGTTCCGTCACTTTATCGAGACAAACCCAAACCCCAAGATCCGGGAGATTATGGAGGAAATCGATCGTCAAAACGCGGAGCAGTCCAAGGCTGCGAAAAAGAAGGCTGGCGCTGTGGGGCGTCACCGCCGGACCGAGGCCGAGGAAGATGCAGAGCTGCTCAAGGACGAGAAAGTTGGTGGCTCTGCTGAGACACAGTTCCGTGATTCCCCTCCTTTCATCCAAGGCAAGATGAGAGACTACCAGGTTGCCGGTCTCAATTGGCTGATCTCGCTCCATGAGAACGGAATTTCGGGCATCCTGGCCGACGAGATGGGTCTAGGCAAGACTTTGCAGACTATTTCCTTCCTCGGCTACCTCCGACACATCATGGGCATCACAGGTCCTCACCTTGTCGTGGTGCCCAAGTCTACCCTGGACAACTGGAACCGAGAGTTCACCAGATGGACTCCTGAGGTCAATATTCTGGTGCTGCAAGGTGCCAAGGAGGAGCGTGCGGAGCTCATTGCGGATCGGCTCAAGGACGAATCCTTTGATGTCTGTATCACTAGTTACGAGATGATTCTCCGCGAGAAGTCACATTTGAAGCAGTTTGCATGGGAGTACATCATCATTGACGAGGCGCACCGCATCAAGAACGAGCAGTCCTCCCTGGCACAGGTCATTCGACTTTTCAACTCCCGCAACCGCTTGTTGATCACCGGTACTCCGCTTCAAAATAATCTTCACGAGCTGTGGGCGCTCCTCAACTTCCTCCTGCCCGATGTATTCGGTGAATCCGAAGCATTCGATCAGTGGTTCTCTGGGCAGGATCGTGACCAAGATACGGTTGTGCAGCAGCTGCACCGCATTCTGCGGCCCTTCTTGCTGCGTCGTGTCAAGGCGGACGTCGAGAAGAGCCTGCTTCCCAAGAAGGAGGTGAACCTCTACGTTGGTATGTCAGAGATGCAGGTGAAGTGGTACAAGAAGATACTGGAAAAAGACATCGATGCCGTGAACGGTGCCGGTGGGAAGAAGGAGTCCAAGACGCGGTTGCTCAACATCGTTATGCAGCTGAGAAAGTGCTGCAATCACCCCTATCTTTTCGAGGGGGCCGAGCCTGGTCCTCCTTACACCACCGATGAGCACTTGGTCTTCAACGCCGGGAAGATGATGGTCCTGGACCGACTTCTGAAGCGACTACGGTCCCAAGGCAGCCGTGTTTTGATCTTCTCCCAAATGAGTCGTCTGCTGGACATTCTCGAGGACTACTGCATCTTTAGAGAGTACAAGTACTGTCGAATTGACGGTGGCACTGCTCACGAGGACCGGATCGCTGCAATCGACGACT
The DNA here is from genome assembly GCA_038502455.1 of Anisogramma anomala. Taxonomy (NCBI): domain Eukaryota; kingdom Fungi; phylum Ascomycota; class Sordariomycetes; order Diaporthales; family Gnomoniaceae; genus Anisogramma; species Anisogramma anomala. The sequence continues at coordinate 19,065,429 of JASMMZ010000002.1, forward strand.
ACAATAAGCCCGACTCGGAGAAGTTCGTCTTCCTCCTGACCACACGAGCTGGAGGTCTCGGCATCAACCTAACGTCAGCCGACATTGTCATTCTCTACGACAGTGATTGGAACCCCCAGGCTGATCTGCAGGCCATGGACCGTGCTCACCGGATCGGTCAAACCAAGCAGGTTGTTGTGTACCGATTCGTGACAGACAATGCGATCGAGGAGAAGGTTCTTGAGCGTGCTGCGCAAAAGCTGCGGCTGGATCAGCTCGTGATCCAACAGGGCCGTGCCCAACAAGCAGCGAAGGCCGCGGCTAACAAGGATGAGCTCCTGAACATGATTCAGCACGGCGCCGAGAAGGTCTTCTCGACCAAGGGCGCCACTGGGATTCATGCAGAGAAGGGTGGCGAGATGACCGAGGAGGACGTGGATGCCATTCTGAAGGCGGGCGAGGATCGCACCAAGCAACTCAACGCGAAGTACGAGAAGCTCGGCCTTGACGACCTTCAGAAATTCACCTCCGAGTCAGCTTACGAGTGGAACGGTAAGGACTTCACCAACAAGAAGAAGGAGATTGGCATGACGTGGATCAACCCGGCCAAGCGAGAGCGCAAAGAGCAGTTCTATTCCGTTGATAAGTACTACAAGAACGCTCTTCAGACCGGCGGCCGTACGGCGGACCCGAAACCGAAGGCGCCCCGAGCTCCGAGGCAGATTCCCATCCAGGATTACCAATTCTACCCCGAGAGGTTGAAGGTGCTCCAGGAACAGGAGACCGCATGCTACCGGAAGGAGATAGGCTACAAGGTCCCCTTGGCCGATGGCTCAGAAGACACGCTGGAGGACCGCGAAGCTGATCGGGAATTGGAGCAGCGTGTCATTGATGATGCCGTACCCCTGACCGAAGAGGAGCAAGCTGAGAAGGACGAGTTGGCGAAGGAAGGTTTCGAGAGCTGGAACCGTCGGGACTTCCAGCAATTCATCAACGGCTCGCACACCTACGGTCGCAGCAACTACGAGGGCATTGCGCTGCAATGCCAGAACAAGAACGCGGCCGAGGTCAAGCAGTTCGCCAAGGTGTTTTGGCAGCGGTACAAGGAAATTGCCGAGTGGCCCAAGTTTGTCAAGCACATCGAGGACGGTGAGGAGAAGCTCAAGAAGATTGAACACCAGCGCAAGACACTTCGCAAGAAGATGTCGATGTACCGGGTGCCGCTGCAACAGTTGAAAGTCAACTACTCCGTCAGCACCACCAACAAGAAGGTCTACAGCGAGGAGGAGGATCGGTTCCTCCTGGTGCAGCTGGATAAGCATGGCCTGGACAAGGAGGGCATCTACGACGTGATCCGCGACGAGATTCGCGAGAGCCCGCTGTTTCGCTTTGACTGGTTCTTCTTGAGCCGCACGGCAGATGAGCTGAAGCGCCGCTGCACCACGCTCCTGACCACGATTGTCAAGGAGTTTGAGGACAGCAAGCCTGGCTCGACTGGTCTCAACGGCAAACAGAAGCGCGAGCTGGAGGAAGATGGTGACGACGATGACAGTGTTGTGGGCCAGGCTCCGGCCAAGAAGAAGACGAAGACTAATGGTGTCAAGGTATGTCTGTTTCGGGTCTTTATGACACGTGTTAGATTCACATGCTGACCGTCTTACAGAACAAGGCTCTCGACAATGTCAAGTCCAAGGGCAACTCCACTGCGCCGTCCCGCGCATCGAGTGTGGCCTCAACCAACTCGGCTCCCAAGTCCAAGGGCAAGAAAAAGTAATTCCGATGGATCTTCAGCGGAAGGTCTTTCTATTCTTCCTATTGCTATAACGTCTGGACGGTCCCGCTCAGCCGGACAGGGTGCGACGCTTTGTTGTCCCGTAACGCTAGCTAGTCTCTTCTACTAGGGGACGGGCTTTCGGAGTTGGGTGTTGTTTGTGCGGTGGCTTCTGGTGGGGAAAGAAAAACTATTGCAAGGGGGGACGGGGGACCCAATGGCGTTGAAACATGTGTGGAAACTAGACGGAGATATATGGCTTTGGCTGTTGAGATGTTATGTTTCCGTGGCTGCGCATGTGTAGACTCAGCACTCGGAACTCGGGGCACAGGCAGAGAAGTTCAAGGAATTTTCATTAGACTGTTGTCCCGTCCGTAGGTTCAACTTTCCGTTTTCCATTTCCCATACCTGACCCGATCGCTTGGTGACGTTGCAACGTCAACGACGCCGCCGGATGGAGGCTCTGACCGCATGAGAAGAGCTGCACCAGGGGTAGTAGATATAGAGATGACCTTCGACTAACAAGTCGCCTGGTATCTCCAACAAGTCACAAGAACACAACACCAAACACGCTTTCATGTCGGAATTGGTTGCTCTTGACGGCCGACCGACCGTTCTGTCTCCTGCCCCTCAACACTTCACAAATGCCTTGCGAGCCGCGCGCTCGCTGCCAACATGTCTCTGAGTCGGCGTTCTTTTGGCTGTGGGATCAGAAAAACATAGTGTTACATCCCGTCCGCAGAACCGTAGGACGTTTTTGCCGAGAACGCCGTGTAAATTCTATGCCCCCCGAGACCTAGAGCCTTTACATAAGGGAGCTCGGTCTTCTGATTCCCTGCGTATCCTCTTTTCCAACAAGACGGGGCACGGCTCATTACTGCAGTTTGTTCTGTTGCTCCCGCTCGACCTCGTACAGGAAGTCGAAGTAGCCCTTGTCGAACAAGTGCACCCGGACGTAACCGTCCTCGCCCCCGGAGCAGTAGCCCTTGCCGGTGGGATCCGCAGCGACGGTGTTCTGGAGGAAGTCGTTAGCAGATAGGCTTGCGAGACACATGGGCACGCAGTGGACGTACCAAAGGACCGAAGTGGCCACGGACACGGCCGACCTCCTCCTCGAAGATCTTGTGGTAGAACCTGGCCTCGAACTTTCCCTGCCTGGCCGAGGTGGTGGTGACGTCGATAGCAGCCTGACCACCACCAAGAATGACAAACTCCTTCTTGGGCGTGATGGCGGCGCTGTTGAGGGGCGTGTCGGCGTAGTAGGTCTTGAGAACGTCGAGGTCGCGGGCGGACATGAGCTTGGCGGTCTTGTCCTTGCTGGCGGTGATGAAGTAGGTGCGCTTGGGCCCCCACTGCAGGTCGGTGACAGGGCAGTCGAGCTCGTGGACGGGCACGTTGTAGATGAGCTCGCCGTTCTTGCCGTCGTACTGCGACACGGACCCGTTCTCGTGGCCGGCGACGATGTACTTGGACATGTAGCTCCAGCCGGCGACGGTCGCCTTGCTCTCGTCGCAGACGATGACGAGCGCCTTCTCGGGGTTCTGCGGCGCGGCGGCGTCGAGCACGATGTCAAGCACGGCGATGGTGCCCAGGTGGCCCATGCGCTTCTCGGTCACGCCCAGCAGCTGGCTGCCGTCCTCGCTGAACTCAACGCGCTTGACGGCGGTCGGGAACTCCCAGGTCATCAGGCACCGGCCCGTCTGGACCTCCCAAAGCTTGATGGTGTTGTCGGCGGAGCCGGAGGCGAGGAGGGTGGAGGTGGGATCGAAGTCGACGGTCCAGATGGCGCCCTGGTGGCCGTGATAGGTGCCGATGCGCTCGCCGTTGTGGGAGGACCACAGGCAGATGTGCTGGTCTTTTGCGGTGGATGCGATGAGGTCGCCATCGCGGTTATATCTGCGAGGCAGCAGGAGGCTGGGTTAGCCGTTGGGGATGGATGGTTGGGGCCGGATGGCGAGCAGGGCAGGGTTTTCCACATACTTGACTTGCGTGAGGGCACGTTCGTGCCCCGAAAGGAGGATAGGTCTCATGGAGGGTGTCGCAATCAGTGGAAGGGAAATGATCGACGATGCGAGAAGGTTGGGAGGTGGGAGGCGGCGAGTTGGTGAGATGGCAGCTGGTGAATGATGTGTGGGTGGGTGTGGGTGTGTGGGTGTGGGTGTGGGTGTGTATGTGGGTGAGCAGAGACGAAGGTAAGTACTACGGTGGTAGGGGTAAATGAAATCGTCCATGTCATGTGTACATGGTCCGTGCAGCCACCCTAACAGAGATGCATTCTATCCCTGTCGATACCTGACAGGGATGATTTTATTTCAGCACGATGCCGAAGTTGGTAGTATTCCTTTCATTAGCGGGGTTATGGTGGCTTACATAAGATGGGCCGGGAGGTGATTCGGGCCGAGTCACATACCATCCAAGCATCGTTCGCCCATCGCCGCCAATCGCCGCCAATGATGCGATGCTGTGCTGCTCGATGAGAAGGCAAGCCTCGTCACTGCAACAGCATATTCACGGGTGGATCTCGACAACACCTGTGCTCACAGGTACTAGACTCGCAGGCTTCTGCAACCTCGGGCCCACATTTACATGGACCCCACCGTCTCGTCGCCACAAGGTCCGCTTCTCCACGTCGAGAACAGTCATGGGCGCCGTCAAGATTGATGGCACTGCCATCGCAAACAGGATCCGTGCGAGCCTCCACAGCGAGATCGGGCACAAGAAGAAAATCAACCTTAGATACATCCCTTCCCTGAGGATCGTCCAAGGTCAGTCAGCCCACATGCGTTCACATGAATTTCCACTTCCCAGAGCACAAATGCTGACATGGATGCCTCCAAAGTGGGCGACCGCAGTGACTCTTGTAAGCTCAGCCATTGCTAGTCTCGAAAACGCTTTCGCGCTTGTGAGACGAGCTTGTCACTGACAACCACGCAATCGATTCGATAGCCACTTATGTCCGCATGAAGCTGAAGGCTGCCCACGAGGTAAGCCCCCGACCTGACCGATCGTCGTGTTTGAGCGACGTGGCTTCTGAACGATCTTGTTTAGGCCGGAATTTCGTGTGAACTGCTTCGCCTTCCTGAAGACATCACCGAGGCAGAGCTGCTTCAACACATCACCAAGCTCAACAATGACCACTCCGTCCACGGCATCCTGGTCCAGCTTCCTGTTCCTCAACACATTTCCGAGTATGTCATCACACAGGCCGTCTGTCCCGAGAAGGACGTCGATGGCTTTGGTACCGGAAACATCGGAGAGCTTGCAAAGCGCGGTGGCAAGCCACTCTTCATCCCGTGCACGCCTCAGGGTGTGATGGTGCTCCTCAAGGAGACTGGCGTCGACCTCAAGGGCAAGACCGCTGTCGTGGTTGGCCGCAGTGACATTGTCGGCGCTCCTGTCAGCTACCTGCTCAGACACGCCGATGCCACGGTCACTGTCCTGCACTCCAAGACTACAGACCTGGAGGGCCATATCAAGAAGGCCGACATCCTCGTGGCTGCTATTGGTCAGCCTGCCTTCATCAAGGGTTCTTGGCTCAAGCCCGGCGCCGTGGTTATTGACGTTGGGACCAACTACATCCCCGATGACACCAAGAAGTCCGGCTCGCGCCTCGTCGGGGATGTCGAATATGAAACTGCCTCGGAGCTGGCTTCTCACATCACGCCTGTTCCAGGCGGTGTTGGCCCTATGACCGTGGCCATGTTGCTGCAGAATGTTGTCCATGCGACCACTCACTACTTTGAGACGCAGAAGGGCAGGAGAATTCTGCCTCTGCCGTTGAAATTGCTGGTCCCCGTTCCGTCGGACATTGCTGTTTCCAGGGCCCAAGCGCCCAAGCACATCACCCAGATTGCGGCAGAAGTCGGCATCGCCACGGGAGAGTTGGAACCCTACGGAGCTTACAAGGCCAAGGTCCATCTCGATCTGCTCAAGCGTCTGGACCACCGCAGCAACGGCAAGTACGTTGTCGTGACTGGCATCACGCCCACTCCGCTCGGCGAGGGCAAGTCGACGACTACCATGGGTCTGGCCCAGGCCCTTGGTGCCCACGTCGGAAGACTCACATTTGCCAATGTGCGCCAGCCCAGCCAGGGTCCCACGTTTGGAATCAAGGGTGGTGCTGCTGGTGGCGGTTACAGCCAGGTCATTCCCATGGACGAGTTCAACATGCACATGACGGGAGACATCCACGCAATCACCGCGGCTAACAACCTCCTCGCGGCCGCTATCGAGAGCCGCATATTCCACGAGAACACGCAGAAGAATGCAGCCTTGTACAAGCGTCTTGTGCCGGTCAAGAACGGCAGACGGGTGTTTGCTCCGATCATGTTCCGCCGGCTCAAGAAGCTCGGAATCGACAAGACCAACCCCGACGAGCTCACCGAGGAGGAGATTGCCCGCTTTGCGAGGTTGGATATCGACCCCGACACAATCACTTGGCGCCGAGTTCTGGATGTCAACGACCGCCACCTGCGCGGCATTACTGTCGGGACGGCCCCGACCGAGAAAGGCCAGACCCGTGAGACAGGATTCGACATCTCGGTGGCCAGCGAGTGCATGGCTATCCTGGCCCTCAGCGCAGATTTGAGGGACATGCGCGAGAGACTAGGCCGCATGGTCGTTGCGGCGTCGCGGAGTGGAGACCCAGTCACCTGCGACGACATTGGCGCGGGTGGCGCATTGACGGCTATGATGAAAGATGCTCTCAAGCCCAACCTGATGCAGACCCTCGAGGGCACCCCCGTCTTTGTCCACGCCGGCCCCTTTGCCAACATCAGCATCGGCAACAGCTCCATCTTGGCCGACAAGATGGCCCTGAAACTCGCCGGCACCGAGCCCGACGAGGACCACGAGGCCAAGGCCGGCTTCGTCGTCACCGAGGCCGGCTTCGACTTCACCATGGGCGGCGAGCGCTTCTTCAACATCAAGTGCCGCACCTCAGGCCTCGTGCCCGACGTCGTCGTCGTTGTCGCCACCGTGCGCGCCCTCAAGGTCCACGGCGGCGGCCCCCCGATCGCGCCCGGCACCGCGCTGCCGCAGGTCTACAGGGAGGAGAACGTCGCGGTCCTGCGCGCGGGCTGCGTCAACCTCCAAAAGCACATCGCGAACGCGCGCGCGTACGGCATCCCGGTCGTGGTGGCCATCAACAAGTTTGCGACCGACTCGGACGCCGAGGTGGCCGTCGTCCGCGACGCGGCCATCGCGGCGGGCGCCGAGGACGCCATTCTGGCAAACCACTGGGCCGAGGGTGGCAAGGGCGCCGTCGACCTCGCCAAGGGCGTCATTGCGGCCAGCGCGAAGCCCAAGGACTTCAAGCTGCTGTACAGCCTCGAGGGGTCGGTGCAGGAGCGCATCGAGACTATTGCCAAGGAGATGTACGGCGCCGCCGCCGTCGAGTTCAGCGAGCTGGCGCAGAAGAAGGTCGACACGTACACCAAGCAGGGCTTTGGAAATCTGCCCATCTGCGTGGCCAAGACGCAGTACTCGCTGTCGCACGACCCTGACTTGAAGGGTGCGCCGACGGGCTTTACTGTGCCGATTCGCGATGTGCGCATGGCTGCAGGTGCTGGATACTTGTGAGTTTGACATCCACTTGACTGCTCGGACAGCTCGCTAATTCACTGCCAAGATACGCACTCGCCGCTGACATCCAGACCATCCCGGGCCTGCCCACCGCCCCGGGCTACCTCAACGTCGACGTCGACCTCGAGACGGGCGAGATCGATGGGCTCTTCTAGCGCTTCCACCGTTTCTACTTCCCTGCTCGCCTCTTTCCTCTTCCCTCCTTTTTATTCTTTTTAGAGACTGGTGCATATGAAAACGCACGGGACGCATACAAGTCACTCAACGTGACAGCGGGTATAACTAGAGCGCGTGTACGTAAACCGGGGGCTGGGCGGCATCTCAACAGCGGACGGACGGATACATAGGACCTGCTACTTCTGCCTCTTGGACGATTTGGGACGGCGCCTTTTTGCTTGGGGAAACGAAAAATGTACACCTCACGTTACACATCTACAAAGGGGGAAAAGACGGCATAGAGTGGAACGAATGATACCTCGACGACGGATTCGGCATTGATTCATATATATACGTAGGTACGTATATATATATATATATATATATGCCTTGGACACAATTCAACAGAGATTCAACACTGGATCTGGGGCAGCGCCCTCCCGTGATTGAGGACAGGCCCCGCAACTGGTAACGCGGAGGCGACTGGCCTTGCGGGGGGGAGGCGGGGAGTGGAGGCAGAGCATCGTCTTGGGTGGTTGAGAGGCTCACGCTGCAGCCTCGCCGCCTTCAGTGTGTGTTCGTAGGTACATACAAAGTGCGATGAGTTTTTTATACACCCTTTTAGTTGCACATGGTTCATGACGAAAGGAGCTGCCAAGGTGGAAAGGTTCGTGCATTCATGTCACGTTTGGAAAGGAACGCAGGCCATGGCCAAAAGGCTGTGAACCTGACCTACGTAACTGACTGGCCCATGCCCCGAGATATACAGAACACTTCTGTGGATCCCCCACACCCAGCCAACGGCAGATCATTCCGAGCCCGTAGTAGCCCAAAGCCATGCTTCCTCCCCCTCGGGCTTGCAGCTCGTCGGCGAACCAGGAGAGATGGGCTGTGTGGCGCGGTCAGCTTGTGTTTCACCACATGTAAACTGTGGGTGGCTTAGATGGGCTGCAGAGCCGTGGTCGCACCAAGGGGTCGGTCCCCATCCGCCGATATGGACCTTCGGCGGCCACGTGCCTCGGTTCTGTCGAGCGATCAACGTTTGAATCCAGATGACACAGCAGCCGAAGAGGGCGCGGAGGCACAACGAGAGACCGGGAAGGTGCCCAACCACTCCAGAAAGAAAGGGAGTCGTGGCGAAGCAAGGGCGCGTGCTTACTTGCCATGCGTCTTGACCGACCAGACGAACACGATCTCGTTCGTGGCCTCCGGGCCCATCCGCGCCAGCATGCTGGCCGCCAGCCCACACACGCCGCATCAGCAAGAGAGCATGTGCCAGGATCTCCTCTACATCAACCCACTCACCACCCGCATCGGTTCGCTAGGTTGCCCGAAGTAATGGTGGTGTTGGTGAATGTGACTGCCAAGTTGATTGCCACATAGACAGCAACGATAAGGACGTGTCCGGCTGATGGAAAGCCAGGAAAACTCGCGTAATCAAGAGACTCCTCGCAAACCTGCTTCCCAGTTAGCGACAGGATCAGTGGGAACTCGGGAGAGCGCAGACAGGCCACAAATGCCCGCCGCAAAACATCTCATCTGCTGTTGGGTTACTGCTGTCCTGGCAGCAAACATGGCTTTCGATGCTCCCGCCATGTCGAATTGCAGAGAAGAGGCCTCAGAGACAGTCAGTATATTCCCACTTGGGCACCAGTCAATGAAAACGGAACTACCTCGCCCAAGTCATGAGTGTGACATCAACAGCAACAGCCAAGTGCCAATCAATGTGGCCAAGGGGCGTGTATGACAAACAGATATATTCGAGCAATCAAGCCCAGCGAGCAAGCAGCTGCCGCCGTGCGAATTCATATCTGCTGAGTCTTGCGCCTCCTGCATTCTGGTTCTCTACCGATATCTCCATGCACAAGCTGTTTCCCAAAAGGGCGCATGGCAGCCTCCAGGGTGATGTCATTGAGAATGAGAGGATTTTGGGATAAGGAATCGGATCGGATTGTTGTTTAGTCTACTTCTAAGCTAGTGTCTGTGGATCCCTCTGATCCAATAGTCATGCTCCCCATGACCTCGGGTAGCTATTTCCCTAGTACGAATCATCGCAGGTATTTATCCCGATTATTAGGCTACTATTTTCGCCCTTAATGAGAATATAGCTGGGTTTTCTAAAGTGTATATAAACAAGGCAGAATGAAGCAGGACGTAAAAAAGAGGTAAAATAAAATACGAAATAAAATAATAATGATATGAAAAAAGAAAGAAGCTAAAATACAAATTAAAAAAATAAGGGAGGGGGTTGAATAGAATAAAGTTAAAGTTAAAAGAAAGTGAAAAGAAGGTGGGGTTAAAAAAGAAGGTGGTTGGTTTCTTATACGAGTAACGAGATACGAAAAACGAGGCGCGTGTACCGAAAAGCAAGAAGCGAGATGAGAGTAGTGAGAAACGAGATGCGAGTACCGAGAAGTGAGAAGTGAGACGTAAGCAGTCAGTTTCGTTTATATACACATCGATAATTTAGTAACAACCTTAGTAATTTGCGTGAAGGTCGAAATCGCTATTCTATTTAGGTATAATGTCATCGTTTATAATATTCTTTTCCTTCCTCCTTGAATATATAATTCTAACGAATTAATGTGTGCTTTTCAGCGCTTTCTTTAAGTGATAAGAAAAATAATTTACAAGGAGATAAAGAAGGTAATTTAATCAACTTATGGCTCTGTTCACTATGGTTTTAAAGTTGGTGTATGGATATTTTTGAAGGGTTTTATTTTTGTTGTTAATAGTGAACCCCTTTAACTTAACGATGTAGGTCTTTGGTATAACTTCATTTACTTAATTACCAATCCGAAATTCGTTGTTCTTAGTATGATTGGTTTTAATTCACTGATTTATTCATCATTTGGTCGTTTGTTGTTTAGTATCTTTGCATTGTTTAATGAATTTATCATAGATTGCCTCCTTATTCGCTTGCAACCTAGTAAAAATTATTATTAACTGTTCTCTATTTAAGTTTAATACTGGCTTTCTAACGGTCTCTAAAGGTTTTACTAACTACCTTGATATAACTTACGATAATGTATATAATAGGTCTTTTATTAAGCTGTTATTAATAGCTTTTATAAAGTTAAAGAGTGCTTTGGGCTATATTTTAAATCATTTATATTTACTTTTGTAAACCCATTTTTACTTCATTTTTAACCAATTTTTCTAACCCCTCGATTAATCTTACTAAAATAGTTGAGTAAACATGTGCACTTCCTCCTCCCAACTTTTTTTTTTTAGTAAAAAACTATTGGTAGGGCTTTAGACGTTGCAATTTTATCGATTAGATTGGTTGAAATAACAGTAGTATTACGTAGTCAAGTGGTAGATGTATTGTTCTAGGTTGTCCAGACTGCTAGCCGGTCTATACAGTAATTTGTATGGTTAATTTCTTGGCCCATGCCTTAATGTAAAGTAGGAGTATACTATGTTTGCTTTGCAGCCAATACAATAGGCTCGTACAAAACAATACACTATACTTGCAGTTAGTATAGTTAACTTTACTATAAGTAAATTTGACCTAGTGTACTACAAATATTACTATTTCAATACTAGCGGCTTTTTAGTTTGTACGTACGCGCCAATATGGTTAACCAATCTTTTCCAATAAACGTTAAATTACAACCTTGTTAACTAGCCAAACCCCTGTTAATTTTAATTAACTTCCGTATTCAAATGCACCTATTTATATATTAATTGACGCTAATTACCATTAGTTACTTTACGGTTTCGAAGTCCGACTTTATCAATTGCTATAAAAAGTTCTTCCGCCACAAACCTATGTAATCATTTATTTCAGCCATACTAGTTAAATAAGTTAGCATCGTTAATACACTGGTAGTCTTTTAGTTTTCCAACACATCTCTAACCATTGTCACGTAACTTAGACTTGCTGGACAGCCTATTAACATAGCTCTCAATACGTATAATTAGCCTATTATTATTCACAAAACTTTTGACGGCCTTATTCGATGATACCTTCGTTATAATATTAGCAAGATTGTCTTTCCCGTTAATTTATCGAAAAAAAAAAATCTCTATCTTTCTGCAGGCTTTACGAAGTGTTATTACATCGATTATGAGACGTTTTTCGCTAATAGTTCCAAGTTTCGAAAGGCATTCAAACAGGCTCCTTAAGTTGGTACAAATTACTATCGGGATTTAAGGAATCTTAAGCTGACTGGTAATAACGTTATTGGTTTCCCACAGTAGTATACCTATATTAAAACCTGCTATTATACCGTAAACCTTTAAAGTCAATACGTTTCGTGTAATCCTTTTATATTAAACAAAAGTCTAGTCAATTAAGCTGTCGATAATACTCAACTAATCCTTTCTCTTATCTTAATGAACCAAAGTTTCTATAAAACCCATTTGTAAAGATAGGTCGATATTATTTGTACAAAACCTATCCATGAAAATTATCAACTTAGTTCACGATAAGTCGAATAAAACCATATTAATTCCTCGGTCCAGATTCCACATTTACTATTCAATCCTTTCATTAAGGCGGTTAAAGTCGTTACTTATTAAATCTTATACTTTTGCCGTAATAAAGAGGTTGTAAAAGATCTTCGGTTAATATAGTATAGCAATATAGCTGTTACAGTCACTCTATTTCAGGTACCATTAGGCTCTAACTATATTAATCTTTTCTATTCTATCCAAATCAGTGCACTAACCCTTTTGGAGAAACTTATAGCTAATATTAACACCAAGCATACGAGTTAACGATTCGTTAAAGTCAATTTAATTACCTTCCGTTAACGTCATTACTGGCTTGCAATTCCAAAACTTAAAGTCTTTAATCGCTAGTTATTCCGATACCATATAGTTAGCCGTTCCAACGAAAAGGGTATCGTTAGTTGATATACCTATTAAACCGAAGTCCCTTTTATACATTACTAATAAATACGTATTGTATATATACAATTTTATACCTGGCTATGATTTCAAATACAATTGGTAGGTTAGGAATTAGTAAACGTCGACTTCGCATAATCCGTTCAAAAGCTTAATATATCGTATTATCGTTCCTGAAAGGTAAATAGGCTGTAATTCTTATAGAAATTTTAATAATACGATGCTTTATAAATTTTTTGCTTATTACGTGTAGGTTTAAGTTATATCTTGGTTATTAAGCGTAAACTTACTGCCTAAAAGACCTTCAAACGCTAATTAATTTTCTAAATAGTTGGCGACTACGTAAAGATCCAGTCTTTACCTTTATCTCTATATACTTAAACGATAAACTATAACTTTTTGTACGATTGCTCCGTGGTTTTTCCCTTAAATTTGTAAATAATTCTCGACTTAAAGTTTGTAAAGTTTAGGTTTTAAAGGTTAAAATCGGCATTCGGCACAAATTATATAACTCCTCAAATTAATAGGTCTTTAATCTCGACTTTATCGTTTTCTTAAAAAAACTTGCCGGAAATTTTAATAATATCTTGTATTTGGAGCTTCAATACCAAGTTTTCGTTATCCTTTTTTTCTTTTTACCAAAGTAGTATTATAAATACAACCCGGTGTATATTCTTCCTCCTTAACGTTTATCTGTTTCGTGGTTCTTTCGCGCCGGCGGCGTTTTGTCAACTTATCGATAACGGGTAAAGGAGGCTTGTATTTTCTTGGTTACTGATTTAAGAGTTTTTATCGTTAATAACCCTAATATAAGGCTTAACCTAGGTAATTCGAAAAGATATAAGACCGTTAACAGTTTCAACAACTATTTTAAAGTTACTAATACATAAGGTTTTGTATAAGCCCTCCAATTTACCTAGTCTTTGCTACACAAAGGTTTTACTTTACAATGGAAAAATAAATACATCGATTATTGTAAGGCTGTTCCTAATGTTAAGGGCGTCGTTAACTTGGCGGCGTATTAATTCCTTCCATAGTTCTTTTAAAGCTTTACCATAGGCTATAGCTCGCTTTTAGGTACTTATTAATAACGGAGAATTACTCGTTAGATGTGGGTACATTGCAAAGACCAATAGCGTTAGCACTACGCCGTTAGAGCTTACAGTATTGTTTATGCCTTTTACTACCATTTAAAGGCGTGTCTACAAATCCGTAAAACTATTAATTTCTCACGTAAGGATATTATACGTTCGGCGAAATAAGGCGTATACCCTTTCAACCTTTCTAATACTATAATAGGCCATTACAAACACTTATTTTCACTAAATACATATTATCTAATATTTTTCTGAGACTTTCCACTTATAAAATTAGTTCCTGTATCGTATATAACGACGCTGAGTAGGCCTTAATACGTATCAATTTACAATATCCTTAACGCTTCCTACGTATCTTTTACTGAAAGGGATTGTAAAAACTTAGTTTCGTAAAAACAGGTTACGAAATTAACAACTTGAAAAGAAGGTTTGTTATCAAAGTAAAACACATCGATAAAAACTTTGTAATTAAAGTTTTTATCGTTCTTTAGTGTGAAATTAAATCTTTGGGGTGCTTAAACATACATTTAATAGTGGTGGAAAAGCTTTGGAATAGCTTTTAGGGTAAAATATTCCACATTTTTATATCCTGCAGACATTAGAACTTCATATAACCTATTAATGACTAAATGATTAAGACGCAGGTGTAATTGAAGTATTTACGGCTTCGTTAGATTTCATTCCACTGTTGACAGTCCTTAATACAAAACTATAAATATCCTTACTTAAAAGCGAGGAGGAAATTATGGTTATTTTAAACCAGTTGGTTGACATTAACGTTAACGTTACATTGAGGGTTTTTATATCTTTTAACTAAAAAAAAAAAGGGATAAAAACTCAAAAATATGAAACGTAATCGATTCTACAATAGTTGAAATTATCGTTATCCCTAGTACCGATATTCATTCGCTTTATCCAAAGCTTACTTTGGCCTTATTATTATTGTAACAATTGATTTTAATAAATTTGGTGTTTTTTCTTCATAGTACCACGTATTGCGAATAGTCTCTTATTAAGCACCTTACTGCCCCTTTATCCAGTATAATATCTTGAAACGTGTAGTTCGTGTAATAATTACGGAGTTTAAAAGTAAGAAATAGGTTAGAGATTCTATTAGGGTAAAGTTAAGGGTCTTTACTACCTTAACGGTATAGGAAGGCGTAATGGGCTAGTTATTAGACCGCGTTGGAAGTAATATCTTTATACTATTTAATCTATTTAGGGGCGTTTTCGCTGTTAATTGGCTCGTTGTCTTCGAAGTTCATAATTTAATTTAAATAATACTATTTTGAAGTGATAGGATACTGAATGTAGTACATTGTCTTTTTATTATTTCTTTTTTCTACGGGATAATAAATTTACTAATAGCTAGACTCGGTATGTATCCAACATTTTATTACTATTATAAAGATAATACTTGCGGTTAATATATCCATTTAAATTTTAGCCCTATTGGTATTAAAGTGAATGCTTCCTTTAATCTAGGGTTAATAAGCCAGACGTTAAGCGTTAAAAGCGCCCGTAACCGTATTTACAGTCGACTTAATTAACTATCATCAAGTCTTTTTTTTTTACGTTAGGGAAGTTGTCAGCTTAGGGGTATATACTGAGCGATTTTGGTGTATACGTTATTACTGTTATAAACGAGGAACTTAACTAACTGAAAAAGTTTTCGCAGGTTACTTTAAGGTATAGTAAGGCGTATTCGAACTTGTTAACTGCTATAACTATTATCCGTACCTGTTTGCGAAGTGAAGCTTCGCTAAAGTGGACTTTCTCCATTGTTTACTAGTACAATATCAATTTATTAAGAATCTGGTTAAGCATATTTATTAGTATTTACTTCTCTTTCTTCTTCGCTATTATCGTAGTTTACCTTATAGTAACCTAGTTTGTATGGTATTAGGTAAGATGGATGTCGTATTCGAAGTGGTTTTTATATTATCGTAAAATTTACGAAATGTAGTTGTTCGAGTTAGGAAGATTAAATAGCAATACCTAGCGTACCTTATAAGGATTTCGGGGAATAGTAAGTAAAAACCAGAAGGAGAAGACATAATTCACTTGCAAATATATAAAAAGGGTATTATCATCGTGTCGAAGAGGTTATAAGGCTTCCCGTTATACTTTTCTACGTCGTTCAAAATCTTAGAGAAGTCCGTATAGAGTTTATAATTGATATTAACCATTTTAACCGGCTTAAGAGGCAAGTTGCGATAGTTATCCCAGTTTTTATTAGTGTTTTCTGGCATTTTAATCCTTGAAACCTCCGAAGTACGGTGTTAAGGGTAATTACCAGTCGTTTAGCACGAAATATAAAGTTTTATGATAAGACCTATGATAAGTTTTCGCGTATATACAAGTTTTCCATAAAAAGTCTTTTGGAGAATTTAACGATAAGAGAGTTGAGAAGCAATAGAGGCTTAAATATTTTATGGGACTTGACGGTTTTCCTTAACTGATTAGTTTAAAACACCGACGTCAATTTTTCTGACGGCGTTAATGGCTGCTATTTTACGTGTTCTACTGCCATTAAAAGCGTATTTCACGTTGTCACATAGGAGCGCTAGACTGCTAAGTAGGTTAAAAAGTTCTTTATCGTTAACGCGTAAAGAGCTTTGAATTACCTAAAGGTAATGGGTTGGTCCACTAAATCGCGTATAAGGGTATTAAAGATTTTTAACGCCTTTAATTTTTCCTCAGAAGTCTTAAAGAATAGGATATTAAGGGTAATCTTTCTGTTAATCCAGTTCATGGAAAGTTTGGGCCAGTTCCAGCATAATCTTTTTAGGGATATAGTTGTTACGGCGTGTAACTTTCTTCTTTAGTTTGGCCTTAACCGTACTTAGTATTATCTTTCATATGTCAGGAATCTAGTGTTTAAAGAACTTATAGAAATATTAAAAGGAGAGAATGCACCGGTTATAGTCTTATCTAAGGTTTACGTCAATAATACACTAGCTAACGTAGTTAGTTAGGTAGGCTTTAATTAAGGTTTCATTAATATCTATAATCTAAAGCTATTCGTTGTAGTGGTTTACAAGAACTGTTTCGAGAGCTTTAACTTTCTTTATATATTATTAAGTTAAAGCTATTTTAACAGTTTGACTCGTGTAGGACTTGTTAGTATTACTTGAAGTGAACTTAACGATTTGGAAGCGTAGGAACTTGGTGTTTTAGCATGAAGTTGCATGGAAACTTAGCGACTTAGTGATTTGGCATAGGGTCGCGCGACGTGGCTTTCTTGGCGCGACTTGGTGTTTCTTGGTATTTTCGCTTAGAGTAGCGATCTTAGCGATTGAATTAGCGTAGAGAAAGTGGAAAAAGTGAAGTAGGGGTAAAGATTTGTTGTAAAAGGTAAGGTCGAAGGTCGTTTGTTATTGGTAGAAGACGAAGGTTGAAAGTTGTTTAACGTGGGGATTTAGTCGTTTTTCTTATAATAGTAGTATTCGAAGTAGTACTAACTTAGCCGTTTGCCAACTTGCCGAATTTTAAGACTTCTAACAGTTAATTTTAACCTATTTAAAAAAGATCCGTGAATATTTTTTAGTGTTTTTGATGGCGATACTATCTTTATATTTAAGCTTCTGTAAAAACCGACGCAGCCCAAAAGTCTTTTTTACTTACTGCCGTAAGAACCGACGCAGCAGTAGAGACCTTTCATAAGAATCTTTTCTCTGCCCTAGCCTTCGTTTGACGGAAAACATAACTGAAGAGTAGTTTCTTCTTTTTCTTAGCTTATTTGTCCTTAACCTAATAAGCACTGATTAGTGTTGTTAAGGCTCTAAACGTTACAATGTTATCGATTCGATTAGTCGAAGTAATAGTAGTATTACGTAGTCAAGTAGTGGATGTATTGTTCTAGGTTTGGCATACCGCTAGCCGATCTACACAGTGATTTGTATGGCTAATTATTTGGCCTGTGCCATAGTGTAAAGTGGACGCATACTGCACTTGCTTTGCAGCTAATACACGAGGCCCGCAAAAAAACAATACACTATACTTGCAGTCAATATAGTCAACTTTACTATAATAAAAGTTGACCTACTGCACTACAAATACTACTATTTCAACAAAAACGTTTTTATAGTTGGGTTTTAAATATATTTTGTATTTTTGAATCACATTTTGAAGGTAATTAATGGATTAGCACTATATGCAGTATAGTAGGTCAACTTTACTCATAGTCAAGTTGATTGAACTGCAAGTTAACGTGTATTATTTGTGTGAACTTACTGCATTGAATATAAGTCGAGTGCAGTATGCTGTAATTCATACTAGGGCACGGGCCAAGCAATTAGCCATACAAATTACTGTGCACATCGGCTAGCGGTATGCCAAACCTAAAACAATACATCCACCACTTAACCAATGCAATAATACTGTTACTTCGATCACAATTCGAATCGAAAACTTTGCAACGATCTAAGGCTCTACCAAAACTAATTAATGTTTATTGGGTTAAATACAGATTATCTAAGTAAAAGAAAAATACACTTTCTGGTTATTCTCTACGGCTACAACGGCGGCTAGGGTAGAGGAAATATTTTTACGAAAGACCTTTATTAGTACTACGTCAGTTTATAATTGAAGGAAAATAGAGAAGACTTTCGGGTTATGTTAGTTCCACAACAATAATCAGTAAGTAAGCGACGGTATCGCTATTAAAAATACGAAGAAATCTTTAGCGAATATTTCTTAAAGACGTTAATATTAACTGTTAGAAGTCTTAAAGTTCGGTAAGTTGGCAAATGGCTAAGTTAGTACTACTTCGAATACTACTATTATAAGAAAAACAACTAAATCCCCACGTTAAACAACTTTCAACCTTCGTCTTCTACCAATAACAAACGACCTTCGACCTTACCCTTTACAACAAATATTTACCCCTACTTTATTATTTTTACTTCTTTTACACAAATTCAATCGCTAAGATCGCTATCTTTTGCAAAAACACTAAAAATCGCCAGGTCGTTCCGAGTGGGCCTCGTTACGTGACCCCACGCTAAATCGTCAAATCCTTACACAACTTCACGTCAAAACACTAAATGTCTACACCTAAAACCACCAAGTTCCGAAATAGAACCTATCCAAAAGTCAATAAAGGTAATTAAAGCCCTCGAAACTTCCTTTACTAAATACTACCACGAAGAACTTTAAGCGTTAAATGTCGATAAAAACTTAACGGAAAAATATCTTACCAACTTCGTCGGCTACTATATCATTAAATACAGCAATACTAACAACCCTAACTGTGTTTTTAGCAAACTCCGTGACCTTTTTAATGGTTGGTCCATTAATATGTAAACTTTGATTTGAAAAGGGGTTAAATTAAGGATTAGGGCGAAACTTGAATGGTAGGGAGTTTATATTCCAGTATAAGGTAATACAAAGCTGGTATAAAACCTCTTCGACCTAGTTTAACTTTAGGAATTCCCTTAGAACCTACAACCTAAGGAAAAGGGTATAAAATACCTTATCGCCCCTAAAAGCGGTTTAGGAAACCTTGCTTTTACCTTTAGCTAAGTTAAACCTCGTTACGTATTAGTGATAAAGAACCTGTTAACCTATTCGATGGCCTAATACCCCTATGTAATAACGTGGATTACGCCTTTAATGGTGGCAAAACACATGAAGAAATAGCTGTTAATGCGGTAAGAGGTATTCATATTAACAAAATCCACCAGTTAATTAAGTAGGATCATTAGGCTTTCCTAAAACTTTTAGTAACTATTACCCCCCATCACTTTAATCGATAGGCACCTTAAAACCCTTTACATGACAGGTTTACTTACACTCGAAAGCCCACTATAAATCCTACCAGAAAACTTTATCCCTCGAGCTGGGCGACTAGCAATTACCCTTAACACCGTGACTCGGAAGCTCTAAGATTTCAACTACCAAAAAACACTAATTAAGATTGGGATAATTATCGTGACCTGCCCCCAAAACCTATCAAAATAGTTAATATTAATTACAAACTCTTTATGGACTTCGTCCAAAGTTGAAATGACGTATAGAAGTATAACAGAAAGCCCTATAACTTCTTTAATATTAAAATAATGCCTTTTTGGAACATCTATAAGTAGATGGAGGTTTCCCTTTTTAGTTTTCACTTACCATTCCCCGAAATTCTCATAAGGCAGGTTGAAGACTATCACCTAACATTTCTTACGAAAGCCACTAAGTTTCGCGAAATTTATAATAATATAAAGAGCTATTTTGAATACGACGTCCACCTTATATAATACTATACAAATTGAGCTATTATAAGATAGGTAACGATAATAGTTAAGAAAAAAAAGGAGGAAATACTAATAGATGTGTTTAACCAGATAATTAACAAGTTGATGTTATATTAGAAAGCAATAGGGAAAGCGCACATTGGCGAAGCCACACTTCACGAACAGGTACGATAGTAGTTACGGGCTTTAACAAGTTTAAATACACCCCATAACACCCAGATACCACTTGCGAAAACTTTTTTTTAGCTAATTGCGTTTTTCGTTTGTCACTGTAATAACACGTATACCAAACTCGCTTAGTATATACCCTTAAGCCAGCAACTTCCTTGACATAAATAAAAAAAACCTTACGATGGTTAATTACGTCAACCGCAAATACGGTTACGGGCGCTTCTAACGTCTAAGGTTTAGCCTACCGACCATAGACTAAAATTAATAACTATATTAGCACGAATAAGGCTGAAATTTAAGCGGTTCTAATAACCGTAAGCACTATCATCGTGATAGTGGCAAGAGATATTAGATCTGTAGAAAATCCAACTGTTAGTTAACTCGACCCCCCATCCATCGAACGAAACAACAAAAAGATAATATACTACATCCAGTACCCTAAAACTTCTAAACATGACTACTTAAATTAAATTTCAAACTTTAAGAGCTATGAGCCAGTTAACGGCAATGATACCCCTAAACTAATTAAGTAATATAAAGATACTATTTTTGTTAAGGCTTAATAACTAGCCTACTATGCCTTCCTATACTGGTTAAGTGGTAAAGACCATTATCTCTACCATAATTAAACCTCTAACCCCTTACATACCTTTAACCTTCGCAAAAGTTACGTGGACCACACGTTTTGGAGTATCATACCACATACAGAGGCAGTAAGGTATTTAATAGAAGGTTATTCGTAGTATGTAGCACTGCGGAGGGAAAATACTATAGCTACTGAGATTAATCGTTACAATGTTGGCAAATCTAAAGTTAATTTTAGACCAGGTAAACAACTATCTTTACTGGGGACAACGGTAATTTAAACTGTTATAGAAACGATTACTTTTCACATCCTTAAGTCCCTTAACACTTTTCTCCTTTATTTGGAGGAGATAGAAACTCTTGGTGTCAACATCAACATCAACATAGACGAACCGGTTAAGAACGACTAAATGTTTCCCTTCACCTTTAAATAAAAGCACCTATAGTATCATTTTTAAGACCCGGAAGCAGTAATGTAAAACTTAAAGAAGCTAGAGATACGTTAACTACATCGGTGCCTTAATTACCAAGCTGTTAACAGGTTATACAAAGTCCTAAAGTTCGCAGTATATAAAGATGTATATTACTCTTCCCTAAAAATTATTAACAAAACTCTATTATAACTGTTTAACATATATCCAAACCCCTCGAAGATTTAAGTTTACATTGAAATACGATAAAAATTTCAACTGTAAGATTTTTATTAACGTATTTTACTTGGATAATAAACCTGTTTTTTCTGTCGTTGATTCCGTAACCTCTTTTTACGGAGTAAAGTTTTTAAAGTACCTCTTGTCAAAAGATACGTTGGAAATGCTAAGGATGTTATAAATTAACACGTAACTAGGCCTACCTCACGTTGTCGTCTATGATACAAGTACTACCTTTGCGATAGCGGAGTTTTAAGAAAACGCTAAAATAATGGGTATTTAATGTAAACAGGTACCTATAAAATCCTACTCATGTATTAAAAAGATTAAAAGCGTATAAGTACTACTTCTTCGAGCGTACAATATCCCTACGTTAGAAATTAAAAGTTTTAAAGATCCGGAAACACGTTTTTAAATAGCAGTAAAGAGCCTAAACTATATTATGGGCCCTAACGGCTTAGTACCAATGCTACTGGTCTTGAAAGCTTATCTACGCCTAATAAGTAAATCTCCGCCCTCAGCAAGCACTTAAAATTATGCTAAGGCCTATGGCAAAGCTTTAAGGAAACTAAGAAGGGAATCGGCACGCTACCAGGTTAATAATGCCTTTAATGCCAGAAACAACCCTATAACAATCGATGTACTTGCTTTATCGTTACAAAGTAAAGTCACGTGTAACGGAAGCCGGGAAAATAAAAGGGCCTATATAAAATCCTAAATATCGTAAGCTCCAAAATAGCTATTAAAACATTTAACAGCCTTATATCTTTTCGAATAACTTAGATTAAGCCTCATATTAGGGCTATTATTGATAAAACACTCTTATATAAAATAACCTAGTTAACACGAGCCTCCTCTACCCGTAATCAACAAATCGATAAAACGTCGCCAGCGTAAAAACCCTCTGAAGAAGAAAACCGGTAAAAAGAAGGAATATACACCAGGTCGTATCTGTAATACTATTAAGGTAAGTATAAAAAAATAGGATAACGAAAGTTTGGTATTAAAGTTTTGAATACAAGGGATTATTAAGACCTCTAACAAATCTTTTAAAGAAAAAAAAATAAGGTTAGGATTAATGGTTTACTAACTCAAGGGGTTTTATAATTCGTACCGAAGACCGATTTTAAACTTTGAAACCGAAAAGTTACGATTTTTAAGTTAAAGATTATCCACGAGGTTAAGGGCAAACTCACGGAGCGGCCGTATAAAAAGTTACGTTTAATTGCTTAAGGATATGGTGATAAAAGCAAAGACTATATCTTTACATAATTGCCAACGATTTCAAAGATTAGCTAACCTTTGGTACTTACTTTCATAACAAGCTTCCTAACTAAAACTAAAGGTAAGTTTACGTTTAATAGGCGTAATATAATGTAAGCCTATATGAAATTAGTAACGAATGTATAACAGATCGTACTATTAAAGCTGCCATGGAAAATACGTGTCATCTACCCTTTATGGAAGGTAATAAGGTGTGTTAAACTACTATGCGGACTGGTTAAAGCAGGTGTTTATTATTTTTTAACCTTCTAATTACACTTTAAGTTACGGCTAGTAAAAGAGTCTTTAATATAAAACCCTCAATTATCAATAACGTAAAAAGGGTACTTTGGAGTGATAGGTTTGTAAACTAACGATATATTTATCGTTAAAGCAGCTACTTTTATAACATCAGAATAACAGGCAATTTAAGTTTTTAATTTTTTGAATTGTAAATCGATAACGACGTTAACAAAAGGCGGTCAACTTAAATTCAATGGATTGTTAATCCGTATTCTTAGTATTAATACAGGTTTTAACTTTTACCCAAAATGTCAGGGAATTTTTTGAGCTACAATTAATATATCTAATACGGCTAAAGTCCAACGGTACCTTAAAAAACGTGCCCGTGGCAGCTATATCGTTTCCCTACACCAATCAAAGGCATTATACGACCTATCTGTCGCGGAACAAGTACAGAAGACAAAGGATAAGGATTTTAACCGGCTGAATAAGTGGTTGAAATAAAAGATGCGGAACCTATATCTCGAAATTAATATAATTTTAATGGACCTATCGAGGGCTAAGTTAATAATCGTCACGGACGGGTCTTTAATGAATAACACCGACTTGACTTTACAAATAATCTTTCTAATAACAATTGTTAACGAAGATTGGCTGGAAGCCTAGTTTAAAATTATCGGTAACCTAATTTATTAGACCTTCATTAAGTGTAAACGGATCATACGAAACGTCCTAGCTTTGGAGGTTTACGGTATTAATAACGGGTTTTAATGTAGGCATAATACTATGTGAAACCCTTAACCTTATTAACAGGTGGTTAAAGATTTTTTCGCATTCCTGTAGCAATCTATACCGACTCGAGGAGCCTGTTTGAATGACTTTCAAATCTCGGAAACACTAGTAAAAAACGCTGAATAATCGACGTAATAGTACTCCATAAAGAGTACGAAGGGAGTAAGATCAAGGAATTCCGATGAATTTACGGAAAAGATAATCCTGCTAATACTATAACGAAAGCAGTGTTAAACAAGGCCTGAAAAAGGGTTGTAAACAGTAATAAGCTAATCATATGTATCTAGGGCTACGTTAATAGGTTGCCTAGCAATCCCAATTCACATACCAGCAACCAGGGTTATACTGGAAAACTGGAAAACTGCTAGGGAAGTAAAGACTACGATAGTGATCTGTTTAACTAATACAGCTGAAAGTAAAGGTTTATGAAGGCCTATAATAGAAGGAATTTTTGTAATAGTTAATAAACTCGAACCTCGGAGCAACAGAGCAATTGAGGTTAAATAGGGTGAATTTTCATGCAGTTAGGTATAATTTAGTATAGAAGTCAATTGAAATTAATAGCGGGTTAGCAAGTTAACGAGGTTGCTGTTTAGCTTTAATCAGAAAAAATTGGTTAACTATACTGACGTATACGCATAAACGAAAAAGGCGCCAATGTTGGATTAAAACTATATGCAATGCAGTAATTTAATTTTACTTACAGTAAAGTTAACTAAACTACAAGTTAAAGTGTATTATTTTTGTAGACTTACCGCATTGAGTGTAAGTCGACTGTAGTACACTACAATTCATACTAGGGCACGGGCCAAGAAATTAGCCATAAAAATTACTGTACAAACCGGCTAGCGGTCTACCAAACCTAAAACAATACATCCACCACTTAATCAATGTAATACTACTGTTACTTTAACTACGATTCTAATCGACAACGTTGAAATGATCTAAGGCCCTACCGAAAGTAATAGAAAACATACGTAATAAGTTTTGAAGTTCCATATACTTTCTCGTCAGTCAATTTATTTATAGTTTGATAAAATAAACATCGCAATAAAAATTTTATTACGAAATGTAAATAAGTTGTGTTGTTAACTTCTTCTAATTAATTTTGCCACTAAAATCTATACTTATAATATCACATGCTTTGAAAGTTACTATTGTTACGGGGTTACTGTGAATTGAAATATTGGTATTGAATATGAAATATAATTTTTATGTTTTAATATAATTTTCGGTATCAATATAATACATCGGCTACTATAATATTTTATTGAATCTATAAAAAGTTAAGATTAGAGTGAAACAATTTTGATCATCGTAAACTCATTTTAGCATACGAGGTATTTTTCCCCCCGTCATACAAATGAAATAATATACTTTTTATAAAGTATGCGTCTTGATAATACCTTATTTCGAGTACAAAAATACAGTAAATCGCGGTTCATAATCCTCTTCACTTACTTTAATAAGTCCTCGATTATCTTATAACCGCCTAACCGTATCTCATAATATCTTCATACTTATTCGTTTCGTGGATATACGCGGTCAATATCGTCAAGCTTTATCACAACATTCGCCCTAAATTTAAACTTTATTGGATAAGAGAATTCCTATAATTAGATCCTTCAACACTACTAATTTTATAAGTAAACGTTCTCCTACCATTTACGGTAATTTTCACTTGTTTAACTTTTTAAATATAATTATTGATCTTTATAATATCTATGTTTCATTAGCAAGTTCAATTGTTTTTTTTATATGAAAGCTATATACGATGCTTGTAAGTAATGATCTGAGGATATACATCCAATACACGATCCTCTCTATAGATATTTCTCAATTTATGAACGATTAAATTGAATTAGTATAATTAATACAAATCATCATTAGTGAAAACAACATTATTACCCATA
Source organism: Anisogramma anomala (assembly GCA_038502455.1). Classification (NCBI taxonomy): domain Eukaryota; kingdom Fungi; phylum Ascomycota; class Sordariomycetes; order Diaporthales; family Gnomoniaceae; genus Anisogramma; species Anisogramma anomala. The sequence continues at coordinate 19,090,734 of JASMMZ010000002.1, forward strand.
ATGAAGCTTATTTCAAATATTTTATCATAACTAATATTTTTCTCTACGTCATATTATATTATGTCTTAACATTATCAAGTTACCAGGAAAATAATACTTGAATTTATACGTAAGGTATTAATTTTTCTACGACTTTGGTACCTATAAGCAAATCATTTAACTGAAAAATAACACCACCATTCCTTTTTCCAGAATTATTGATAGCGAGGTGATATTACAGTAAACGATTGAAATCTGTCGCTACATTTTGTTAAATGAATAGAAATATCGTTACGAATACTTCAAAGTATTCTTCTCGCTACTCTAATTTCTTGGGCACTTATTACATTTGTTTCTAATTTTTCTCCGTCGATATTATTTTGGCTCTTGCACATAAGATATTTTTAGAATCACTGTTGACAATACTCTGTTAAGAATATTTCTCGCAACACATAATACAATTTAAACGAATTTATTTCACATTTTGGGGGGAAAAAGTTAATTTCAAAGTCTTGTTTACATTTCAAATGTTTTCTGATACTTTTTCATAGTAGAATTTATCTCTGTAACAATTCAAAACCTAACGAGTGAATTCGACTTCAAAACAACATATTTCTATAAGGAATAAGGTTGATTTTTTTTATCATAAGGCGAGGAAAATATTAAAATTATATTAAATTCAATATCTTCTTAAACGCATATGACGAGGCGTTATAGTTATCTATATGTACATAGAAAGCTGGTTTTCAGGCGTGATTATACCTCATTAATATTAAAAACGCTATTTGAATCATTTTTGTATCGTTGTAATTATTGAATAATGATTATTTGACAAATATAATATCTCTGAATATATAATATATATATTCGTTCCTTATTATTATTGAAGGTATTTTTTATATGAAATATTACATGTTTTTAATAATGAATGTTGTTTTATATTTATTTCTAGTATAATAGGAATGCTCTAATCCACATTTGTTGTGTTGTTTTAGAAGAAAATATGGTGATTTCTTCAAAAATTATTCAATATTCCATTTTACAAATATGAATTCTATTAAAGTTTTCTGTTATAATTTTAAACGAGTATACAATCATAAATGAATCGATGTTTACTGTTTTTTTTGGTGTTTATCGTAAGTATGCTTTTTATGTTGATTATCTTTGTATAAAAAACTCAATGGCTTCCATTGTAGTGTGGATTCATTACGTAAAAGCAATTTTATCTTACGATTATTTGGCTTGTTTTGGTTGAAATGATCGATTGTAACATGCGAGTTCAATGGAATGGGTAACGAGATTAACAACTCACACGTTTTTCAAACTGAACATAGAAACATTTCTCGAAATGTATAACAATATTTTAGCTAGTGCGAATCCATTTCCCTTTTTCTCAATGTATTGTAAATATTCCTCGTTAAATGATTTATCAGGATTGTTTATCTTACATATATCTTCAATGTCGATACCAAATAATTCGAATTATTCGTTAATAATTTCCTATTCTATATTGCTCAAATTCCTTCATTTAAGATGTTTCCTTATCTTTTAGTCAAGTATCGTATTTGGCGTTATCGAAAGCCTTCCTTTTATTGCCGTTTGACACATAAGTTTTTATTTCATGTACTTTTCTTCTAAGGTCTTTTATACTTTTCTACCACTATGAGCAATTTTATAATGATATACTTAAAACCGTTTCCCTATTATTGTTCATGATTAATGCTTGCAACGCAATAATATTATTATTTAAACCGTATAATCCCGAATTTATCACCTTATAGTTGTTGATAATTTGTAAATCCACAAGTAAGGGTAGTGACGTAAAATAATCAAATAGCTTTTCTAATTCTTTTTTTATCTTCAACCCTTAACAAACACAGGCACCTATACAAAAAAAAGCGCGAATTAAATAAATTAAGTTCACAATCGATGATATTTATATAGTTTTCAATAAATGATCCCTTTACTTCGTCGAATATTAAAATTTTCTTTGATTTCTCTTCTTCTGATTTTCTTTTTTTCTCATGTTATTTTAGGCATATCACTAAAATTATTGTATTTTTAAAGTATAATTAATGATTTATCAAAACAAACCATTTTAATAATGCTTGACTTCCTTATACTAATACTTTCTAAAACCTTTAGTTACTAAATAGATTCCCCTAGGTATATGACCTACCCTCTTTTGGGTGGTATTCTTATTATTGTATATATTCCACAATATAAATAAATTCGTTCAGTTTTCGTAAATATTTTACATTGTATTTATTAAGAAACGGATACTCCTTGTCCTTTTTATTATTGTTTTCGTCTTCTGATTGCAATCCCTTAATTTAGTCATTTCTACTCGTAATCTATTTATCTAATAAGTTAAGATCGTTAAATGAGTGGTAATTCATATAATTTAGTAAAATATTAAAATGTCATGGCTCTATATAGCGTTTCATAGGTAAAAAAACCGAATATTCAATTAAATCTTTTAATTCAAGAATGTGTATAGTATAATTGTTAACGACCGAATAGCGGACAAACTAATTTCGGTTTGGTAATATATTATAAAAGTAATCGTTTACTATGACGAATGTATGTACCAAAGAAATAACGCCGACGATTATAAGAGGGAATAGAATATAATTTGAGATTTTCATGCGGCTTGTATCAGTTCTCGTTAGCATTATAGATGGATTTTCCGTTTCAGTCGTTAATTTTAGGCGAGTCGCTATACTTTATGTGTTAAACTCGACAAGGAAACTGTTATTCGCTAAACATCGGTTCTTATAAATATTATCAGTATCGCCCTAAATGTATACGAATTGGATTTCTATTGTTTGTAATATCGTACGATTTTTTATAGCTGTTATTACCGCTGTTTATATAGACGCCATGTGTTTCATTTTTTTTTGGGGGGGGGGGGTTATATTCTCGTATGCATCGAGCGGTATAAAACGAAAATATATGTGAGTTATTTGTTCACGTAGCATTGGACTGCCATCCAACAGCTGCTCGAGGATCATCTTAGGGTATATCTTTTGTAAAGTATCTATTAAATTGAATCGTTTATAAGGCAGGCTTGAGAATACTCGAATTGAGAAAGTGTTTTCTTTTTTGGCAATAGTATTTGCTTTATATTCGTTTTGTATAGTTGTACGAAATTGAAAAAGACCATGTTTAAATTGTTTTTAAGGCTTGGAGTAACGAAGGTATGGTCTGCGACTGCGATTTTCGAGGATGTAGGGTTCAAAATAATGAAATTTGAGAATGAGAAAAATCTGGCTTCTTGCGAGTAAAATTTTTTTTTTTCGTTTTTAATATTGATATATAGGTTCATTAGCCTTATGATTTTAGTGTTTTGTTATTTGGCGACCTTTGAAGGAGTAGTATTGACGATTACATTGTCTTTGGCGTTGTTCTTATAAATATATTAACTCTTTTCGCGATTATATTACCGTTTTTCGCAAGTATATTAGCTTTCAAATTCGGTTTACATATCCTACACATTTCTCTTCGTTACAATAGAGTATATTATAGAGATGTTATTTAAACGATTGTTTTTAAATATGGGTTAAAAATCCTGATATTTATTCTTATTTACCAGTCTCTTTTCGCGTTTATTTTGGTTTATCGATATAATAAATAACGGCTCGCACATCTTCTCGTTTATATTCTTTCCAATCTTTAGTTCTTTGGAAATCGGTTGTCCTACAAATAAGATATCTCGTAATGATATTTTTTTCCTTATAGTTACTTAGGATAGAGGTAATTATAAAACTTGTTATATGGTTTAGGTATGTTACCACAGTTAAAACATATTTATGCATTGGTTTGTTATGGCTACAATTGTTCGTTATTCGCGGTATTTTTTCCTTGATATGTATTATTTATACCCTGTTATCATAAGTTAACCATAGTTACCCAAAAGATAAATTAAGGGTAGTATTAAGGTTTGGTTTGATTTGGACGAAAATTCTGAGAATTATGGTGAGTATTCCTACAGGTTTCCCAAGGTATCTACCAACTTATTAATTTTTACATTGGTTTCATTGTCTAAATCACTTCAACTAATACATTTTTTGTAGAGTCTTTTTGAGTGTTGTTTTATTGGTCTTTGTGTATAAAGGAAAAAAATTTATTACAATTTGTTATTACCATTGTTCAAATTAGCGTATTTTACCATATTATATATAATTTTATCCCTTCATATCACATTTTTTAAGAACCAGGCGGTCTTTGATTTTCGTTTGTAAAGTGGTGTCTTTCTCTCATCAATTATCTGTTAAATACGCGAGAAATCTGTTTCTTAGTTCTTTTTACAAGATTTGGGGACTTTGGACAGCGAGATCATCAGCTCTTTTCACGTATTCCACCAATGATTCTCATACTCGTCTTACAAATCAGTTTACCCTTGCTGCTAAACTAATTTTGGTTATTATATGGCGAGTTTTGAAACGGGTGGTGAAGAGTGCCTTTAGATTATGTTATTATTATCTCTCTTTTTCGAACGTGTGGCGGTATTATTTAATTGTTTTTTTTTAGCTCTATCTTGAAGTAGGTTTTGCGAAAATTTTCGATCAAGTTTATATCTTGCGACTAATTTTAAACCGAAATCTCTATACTCTCGATATAATATAAGGTACTTTTCCTCAGTTATTTTGTAAAAGTTTTGGTAAAACCTATTCAAAATATTGTAGTAGTAGATGATATTATTTTTATGGATTCTATTATTTGTTTGGTAAATATTTGTTTATATAACTAATTGTTTTGGTATTTTACTATCACCGGGCATTGCCCACGATATAGCTAGTATATTTTGACCCTTGGTAATGTTAAATTACATATGACGGCTAGAACGCTCGCAACCTGATATCCTTACCTTATAAAACCACCACCTTATTTAATTCCCCGTTTATGGGTTATACCCTTCAACCTATTAAACAAACTATCTTATTCTTTATAATACAAGTATATAAACTGAAAACGTATCTTCCATACCTGTGACTAATTTCCGAATCCTGCGCTATATATAGTTATTGAATGCCTACAAAAGAGGCCTTATATCAACTATATACGTCCCTGCTTTATGGAGAAACCTTCCTCTATAACGAATATAGATCGCATTTGTATTGGTTTTGTCTATGTAGTTACATAAGAAAAGGACACATCACCAAGTATATCGAATATTAGTTTTTGTTCCACTATGAAAACAATATGAGAAAATATAGGCTTGATCTATTAAACTAATTATCAAATAAAACCTTGAACAAGAAATCGAATTTTAAATTAACTCTTTAATCAAAGCCTTAAGGTACCCTATATTTTAGAGATCCGTAACATTGTATGTTGGTGAAAACTATATCTTTAACCGGGCTGTATTATGCGGCCATCTCAGTCCCCGTTCGACGCCTATTCATATCGAAGATCTGATAACCCTGAAAAAGTAAAGGGCTTATAAAAAACATATATCCTAGTTAAAAGCCCGTAGCGATAAGAGAGATATACTTTAAGACTCATTTAGCGAGTTATATTTTTACAATGGGCTATAAACCCAGAAACTGTAAAAGAATCGTAAAATAAGGTATTCGACTGAGCGGGTGGTATGTCGAAAGAAAAAAAAGTCTCTTGTAGACAACTAAGTAACCAAAGTAGAGTTGAAGGCGAAAAACCTTACCGAGTGGACGAAGCGCCTGTAGATAGTAACAGCTCCAAAATGAATAAATGAATAAAGCCGTCGGATGCGAGTGTTTATAATAAAAGCTTTCAAGGTTTTTAAACGTAAAACCCAAAATTTGTTTGTACCATAGTTTAAGTTTGAAAGATTACGTTGGTAAAAGTGGTGAGGGACGGAATTGGTACTTGCAAGGCCTGTTCTCTGGATGCATCGCTGCGCGGGCGATGCGTCGGGCCGAAGATGATCTTCATAGCCAAAAGGGGGTCGCCGGAAAAAATTCAAGTGGTACCAAAGCCGATTAGTGATGTTGTGTTGAAATGTGGTGCATGTAAAGTGATGGTATTAAGAGTGGCTAGGCTTGAAAACTTTTCTCAGAAGTGGGCACTATTAGGGTTTACAGTGCAAGCCCCGTACCTTTCTTAACAAGGTGGTCCATGCACCCATACCAAGAAAGTTGATCTAAGGTCGAAGATGTTATATAACTAGTTAATACCACTATGCTTTAAAAATTATGAAATTTCTCAAAATAAAGTATATGTTAGGTTGCTAAGACTAGAAGATAAGATTCACAAATTTTGAAAATTTGTCTTTAGCCTGTTACTTTAACCTAATCCGGTTCAGTTTGGTAAATAGTCAATTTCGGCTGACTGTGGGGGTCTGAGGTAAAGTGGGGGTGCCGTTTTCGTTCTCGTTATTATGGTTCTCGTACTCGTTTTCTCGGTTTTCGTACTCGTTATTTCTCTTCTCGTACTCGTTCTCTCAGTTTTTCTTTCGTAGTTGTTTCTCTGCTTTTGTTGCCGTTACTTTTTGGTTTTTTCTGGTTCAATTTTGACCACGATTAAGGAGATCTGTAAGGATTCAAAAGCTGCACAGTTTACCAAGATGATATCATTGAGAATGAGATGAATTTGGGGAGACACTTAGGAAAAGGAATCGGATCGGATTGTTGTTTAGTCTACTTCTGAGCTAGTGTCTACGGATCCCTCTAATCTAATAGTAATGCTCCCCATAACCTCGGGTAGCTATTTCCCTAGTACGAATCATCTCAGGTATGCATCCTGATTATCTGGCTACCAAGGGCCTTGTTTCCTTGTCAGTGCAATCATCAATGGCTCTTCTTGGAAGCTGCAATTAATCAGTGATCATGTCGAGAGAGCCCAGAGCGCACACTTGTGAGAGATAACGTCGGCTGCCGCTCGCTATCCAGGGGCTCCGCTGGCAGTGTCAGCCTCGTCCAAATCACGGAACCAACCAGGCTGTCGTCGGGCTGGAAAAGCACTTGGGTGACATCAACAAGCCCACCTCAGCACGAGGCCATCGAGTGTGAGTAGCAATCTCGCCCAGTCTGCAACGGCCCTGCAGATGAGATGTATTCCATAGGCGACGGCGCGCCTGTGGCCCTCGGTCGGTTGCAAAAGGTAGGAACATGATACTCACACGCACACTCACGGTACATCTGTCAGAGTTGGCTAGGCATAGTCAATACATGGTATATTGCTTGATACAGTTACAACTCACAAAACATCCTTCCCGACGCTTTATATCCCAGTACCCACAATCATTAGTGCTGTCCCCAATTTGAAGTTAGAAACCCTAACTTTTAAAGACTTCTCGCTGGCTTTTGTCAATAACCTCATTCACCACAAGAGCCAATAAAATAAAGTACACCGCACACGTACCTATAAAACGACCGGTTGGCCTGTTACAAACCTTTAGAATACCCATAAAGGAGTTCAACTAATGATTCGCGCCTCGCAAAAAATATAATTCATTGTTAAATACAACGTTTCGGCGTGAAAACCTTTAAGAAACCTTTAAACACTGGTAAATACGATTTCACGGTACGAAAAAACGTATAAAAAGTATATATGAATGTTTAAGATATTTTTGGAATTTATTTTAACAATTTCGATTTCTCCGAAGATCATTTTCTTGTCATGCGCCTTGGTTTTCACATTACAAATGACCTTATAAACGTAATATCCAACTTTACACCGAAAACATTTACGTTATCATTCCTCTTTCGCAGTCCAAAAAAAGACCTAACTTGAAACTAACTTTTCAACTTGAATTTACCTATTCCTTAATCAACACGTATATTTCCCGTTCCTGTCTCTTGTACTAAGCTTTTGCGAAAACTATAACGAATGTGTTTTTGAATTCAGCAAGAAACCTTTGAATTACCCTAATTAGGTACAACAAAAATTTGGCCTACACTTTACCTCAAACGACTCCTATCTCCTATCCCTTGAAGGGTAATAAATATTAGGATATACTGAAAGCCCACTCCGCCTAACATATTTCGTTTTAAGAAGAAACAGAAGTAAGCAAGTTCTGTATTTTAATTTAGGGTTGTAGAAAAAAAAACCCAACGCGACGTTCAAAGATCACTTTTAAATATATATTTATTGAACGATTATAATTTAAATAAATGACTTGAAAATCGGCCTATGAAGATTTTCTTAAGTTCTTTATTTATTATTACAACGTTGTTCCTTAAGAAAAGTTTTTTTTTTTTCAAGGATGAATTTTCGTTATTTTCTGAGACATAATTAAAGATATTTTCGTTATTATATATCACGAATTATTTGCAAACGTTATTGTAAACGTTTTTCACGTGATTGACTTTTTTTCGCGGAGCTTTATGGAAACCTTGTTACTGATTTCGAGTTGACTGCATTAACTGTATTGACTGTAAGTTAAGTATAAGGAGTACTCAATTTAGACTAGGGCATGGACCAAGTAGTTGCCTATAAAGATTAGTATATAAACCAGCTAGTAGTCTGCCAAAATGAGAAATACCACATCACCACTTTCAACGCAATAAACTAGTAATTTCAACCATAATTCGAATCGACTACATTATAACGAGAAAGACCTATCAACACTAATGAGTATTTATTAAGTTAAACATAAATTAACTTGGTAAAAAAAGCTACTTTCTAATTATTACGCTTTATTTAGGAAAGGGAAAAGGAAACTTTTTACGAAGTGCCCTTATATACTGTGAAGTTAATAGCGACAGCAAGTAGTGAAAGCTTATTAGCTATATCATTATTCATGGCAATTCATAAGTTGTAATGGTATCGCCATTGATAAAACACTAATAAAATTTCATTGAACCAATTTTAAAAGATGAAGCGTTAGGATGAACCTAAATCATTTTTTAAGTTTTTAAAATTACAAAGTTATGAAGTAACCTTAGTTAATAAACAGCTAAAACTACTACTAAAAAATGCAAATTATAATCGGCTAAATACTACAAACCCTTCAAATTCAACAAATAACCTATATTAATTTTTCTCCGTCCACTACCTTAATCTTTCCTTTTACTCTGTCATGAAACATGTAATCGATTAATTACCTATTATAAATTATAAAATCGATATCATTATCGACTTAGTTATAAAAGAAGCAGTTAAAACCTTTGAAATCGTATTTATCAAGCATTTCAATGACGACTTCTAGTTTACGAACGCTGACGAAATCATCACAGTTAAGAACCAAACTGAATAAATTAGCCGCGTTATCCTTAAATCAAATCTAATTGAAATTAACCAAAGATTTGTTACCCTTAACGATTTTCACAAATGGTTTAACGATTGGACCTTAAACATACGCAAAAAGCAGAAAAATAGGTTAATATAGGGCTAAAGATCAAGCCGTATAATCGCGGGATTGAAATCATCATTAAGAAAGAAGAATAAAGGTAGTATGGTAAATATATTAAACAAATACGCTACTAATAAAGACCCCAAGTGAATACATAAAAATGAAGCAAAAGATATCGTTAACGATAGTATCCCTTGACGTCCTTACATACTTTCTCAAATTCCAAACTTAACACAAAGAAGTTCCTCAAATTACCAATTACAATTGTCAAGTGAAGCAAGTTATTTAAGACATCATTTCAGACAATGTGATAATGCGGTAATTAACAGAAGGCTATTTGTAATACGTTATATTATGAAAAGATATAGATTCTTTTATAGAATTTGACTATACAGATGTTAATGGAAATAAAATTGGATACGGCTTTGAAAAAAAAAAACCTTTCACTTGTATTAACAATTGTAACTATAATCATTATATCTATTATCATCCATATTTCAAAATCCCTTACTCTTTTTCTATTTAACCTCAAAAACACAAAAAGCTTCAGCATTAACATCAATGTTTAAACTAATGAACTGGTTAAAGGCGACGGTTAAATATTTATACTCAGTTTGAAGTGGGGATATTTATGATTTTAGCTTTAAGGAATAAAGATAACTGTGTTAAATTGGCCGAATTTGAAACTTGGTTGACTACATAGATCACTGAACCACCTGATAACTGATAAACTGTATAAAGGTTCTGACGGAATTGAGTAAAAAGATTGGGACTTACTAGCGTTGAAAGGAATAAAAAGGCTTTATAACCATTACCAAATATACTTCCAAACCCCTTTTAAATTCAAGTTTATTATAAAAGAAAACAAAAATTTCAATTTTGAGGTTTCCATTCACGTATTTTATTTAGATGGCAAGCTTATACTTTATATTATTACCTTTGGAACAATGTTTCATAATGTTTAGTCACTTTCAATCATAACGTGGAAAGAAATATGGGAGGCTTTACGTACCTTGTGAATAGCAATGTACCTGAGACCCATAAACTTCCTAGTTTACGATACTCTTACTAACTTTGCCGCAATGAAATTGAAAATTAATATTAAATCGATAAGGATTTGATGTAAATAGATTCCTGTTAAAGAATATTAGGACATTGTTAAGATCAAAAGGATATACGTAGTATTACCTGAAGTTTACAATGTTTTTATATTGAAAATTGGCAGTTTTGGAAACTTGTAGTCAAAACTATTAATCGTAGTAAAAAGCTTTAATGATAATATTAATCATACTGGTTTGATACAGATTGTACTGGTATTTCAAGCGTACTTGCATATATAGACTAAATCTATATCATTGTTAAGTATCTAGAAGTTAGTTGTATCATATATCCAAGCTCTGAAGGAATAAAGAAAAAAAGTTCGTACGCTACTAAATCAACGATACCTTTAATACCAAAAACGTACTATTAACAATAGACGTGATTTTTCGTCTTTTGAATATGAAATATTTATGCTAGGAAATTGAGGAAAATGGGGTAAACCCTATAATATACAAAGAATCGCTAACTCAAATGTAATAGTTGAAACCGAAAACGGTCTTATAACTTTTTTCATTGCCCAAGTTAAACTGTTAAAAAACATTGGAACAGATAAACATGCTTAAAACGAATAGATTAATCGATATAATCATTTGAACTGATTGTAATTAAGTCGATAAAACATTGATAGCGTGTAAATTAATTTGAAGGAGAATATATACTGAAGAAGAGGCTGGCGATAAGGATTATAAATCTAAGAAAGTATAGATAACAGCCTAAATATCATATGAGGAAAAATACAATGTTAAACTAGCCCCCAATCTGCGTGTTAAAGGTATTATTAATGCATTAGATAAGAATTTTGAAGAAAGAAACCGAGTTAATATTATTAGCTTCATTAACCATAAAGTGGTTCAAGTTGTATTATTGGCATAATTCGAAGGGAAAAACGTGACAATTTTCAATTTACAAATAGTCTAAAAGATCAAAAGTAATATTACGAACTGGTTATATGAAAGGTTAACAAAAATTGTTTAAGGGTACAGTAATCATGTACAAAACTAAATTCTTACTTAATCGTCTACAATTTTGAAAACTCATTAACGTTTAATTATCGTAATTGTTAACAGTTTGATTGATAGCATAAGAGGTGACTCCATCCGTAATAGCCGCAGAATTGTACGAAATTAAATGCAATCTGTTATGAATACTCCACGGATTATACCACTAAAGTTTCTAAAAAGAGCTAAGAGATAAGCTTCCTACTGAATAGGTGATATGATGCGTTAAACCTCTTTACGAATTAGATGAAACAGGTGTCCATTAGCTCTTAACGTATTAAACATGCTTCAAAAACAAGATAAGAGTAAGGATGTTAACTTTTGACCTGTGCTTAATAATTACTCAAGGTTAAGATTTCGTTATCGTTCGTATCCAGGCTAACGATATACTTTTTTCCATAAAAGTCTATGTTTATGGTAGCTGAATAGCTTGTTATTAAGGATTCAGGCTTTCATCAATGTAAGCTAATTAAAAGATTAGCTGAAGGTATCTAACTGCATTTTCATAGATCGTCAACCTGTATCCATAATATTGATAACATACGTAACACGTATTTTGATTTACGCCAAAAAAGGTAAGTCGTGAGTTTAGTCAAAATAAATAAATTGATAAGGTCAAAATATAACAGTATTTTGAATAGAGGGATCGATCGGTTTATATCATCACGCTATACTAGATGGATTTTTCAAGAACCTGTTAATAGCGACATAAGCTTAAAATTCGTAAGTTCATCTATTTAACAGGTTCAATAAGTGTATTAAAAATGATTGACTTTAATAAAATTATAAATATAGTACCGGGAAATTTCACGAAAACAAAGTAAATAATATTGACGGATGACTCTCTTACAAATAATACAAAATTCATCTTTTAAATTGAACTCATCATAATATTTGTTTACCAGAATGAGCTTAATGGATAATTTACTATTATCGGAAGCCTTGTATATTTGATATCCATTAAGTGTAAATGTGTAATACAAAACGTACTAACTATGAAGATACTAGGACAAACCTGTCGTATAAGGTAGTAAGATACTGTCTATAATACCAATGAAGAAGGAAAAGATGCCCCTTATCAAGGAGATGCTATGGAGCTAGCAATGAGTGTTATAATTCAACCTATGAAGGTAAGTCAAATAGTTGCAAAATCGTGTTAACAATTGAGGTATTATGAAAGACTGAGGATGTTGGCAGTGGTTTTTTTACGCAGGACTTATATGCACGACCCATCACGTGCCGTACCACGTAATGCTTAAGAACCGCACTCGAACCGTACCCAGGCTGGGTACTATACATCTACCTTCTATTACGTGCATAACTACGTAACTTATAAACTTAATAGCTAATAGCCTAAGTTTATAACATACCCTCCCACCCCCTCTTCCGCTTCATAATAAAAAGATATGCTACCATATTGCGTACAGACCGTATCCACGCCGTACCTGAACAGGATACAAAATATACAGCGTTATAAATTAGCTACATATACGTCGCATAGAAACCGTATCCGAGTCAAACGCGATACATATACAAGGCGTATAATATCATAAATTAGTTATATATGCGCCACTTGTAAACCGGATACAATATGTATATTGTTATAAATTAACTATATACGCGCTGGTTGCGGACCATTCGTATATAAAAACATTTTCAACGTCGCTTATAACGCCTCCAACTCTTTTTTTCTTCAGTCCGTCATTCTTTCATCTAACCCTTATTACATTTTTAACAGTAAAATTTTTATTACCCTTTATCCTATATATTTTCTATTTATTCAATATTTCAATATATTTACCATTTTTTACAAAGTCGGTTACAGTTATATTACTGCCGGTACACCTAGTAATGACAATTAGCCGCCCCATAAAATATTCTGTTTATTTCTATTTTAACCTCTTTACTATAAATAAACTTATATAGCCTTCCCCCACGTCATAACAACGTGTTAAATTTAGAAAATAATGATCACGAAAAGTAATTTTTATTAATGTAAGTATAAAATGACTATATTTCCTACATCTATTAGCTATCAAACTTAGGCGCCTATTGGTAAGGTCTATTTCATACGTTAACGTAAAGATGTAGAAGATGAAATTGTATTGATGATTGATATTTTTGAGGGAATAGAGGCATCCAGAGAGTGCACGCCTCAGGTAAAAGCCTATAAGCTCTTACATGGAGCGTTACACCCTACCATATACTCTGTTAACATCCTTCCTGGTGCGTGGCACGCTATCATATATTTTGTAAGAGTGTATGCTATAGAGTTATACTTTATTATACGCTTTGCAAGAGTTTACCCTATAGCGTTATTGCTATACTAACCATAGTGATATAACTATATCTACACATGCAATCTTTTTATCTTTAATACGCTTTGTATTTACAATCTAGCAGTGATAATGTAGTTTGTTTGAACTTTTAATGAGTCATTTAGTAATGATATTACAATTTTTTCGAGCCCTTAATCAGTCGTTCAATAGTAATAATAGTAATTGTATAATTTTCCTAAGTCCCCCATTAATAGTTTTGGTAATGACAATATTATAAGTTTAGGGGAGGTTGGTTGATATGGTTGGTAATCCCTAAACAGGTGTAATTATGGAGGTAAAATTGTTGAAATTATGTGTTTCGGAGTTAGTATAAATACATATATCGCTATTAGTCCAGGTAAAACTTCTTTTTTCCATATTTAACGATAAATCTTTACCATTAAAGTAAGCCCTTAATTAGCTATTCGGCGTTCGTATGCCTAAACCGCCCGTTTTTAATTAGTTATTCGGACCCTTTTTATGAATCAATTACTTGACTAATTCTATATCCTAACCGTTTTTCAAATGAATTCCTTGCAAAAACAGGTTCGAAAGGCGCCGTTTAGCGTGATAACGCCATTATACCGAGACAGTAGCCACTACCGCACGCCTTGCCGCCCCTAATACTAACACTAACCCTAATAGTGGTAATATCTCGTCGATCCCTACCTTTATTTTCTATTTTCCCGTCGTGATTGATATAGCTGATACCCCCTTTTCTCTTCTCTTTTCGCCGACCGCCGCCGTCACAACCGCTGTTTCACCATTTCCTTCTTCTTTTTTCCTCTCCCCTCCTTTCTTTACATCGTAGGGGAAGAAGTAGGGGGTTTTTAAGGTTATAAACCTAACCCTTTTCTTACAATTAAAGACCTTATTACCCGTAGTGACCCTCCACTACCAAAAATATAATATCGCCAAACTATAACACGGTACGTAATAATTATCCCTGTGATTTGTATTATACTAATGTTTATATAAACGAAGCGAAAGCGGAAGAGTGGGACCGCCAACTTAAGGCTTAGTTTCCAAGAGTGCGTTACGAGGCCTTTGAAAGCGTAAAGTATTGGAACAACGTATCCAAGTTCGCGTTCTCGGGATGTTAATGGATACGTTTTACGTGCCGTACGTTGCGTCAGTTACCGTATTTGAATTTATTAGCGATTACCGTTAAAGCGGAGGTTATTCATCCCGTTGTTATCGTTAAAAGTAAATTGGTAACGCATACGCCCCTATTCTGATGATTCTAAAATCGTCAACTGAAGCCTTATCATGCAGTCATCATTTTCACGATAAGTTACCTAATCTTTTAATACGTAATCTTAAACTCAATTATTTATTATTCACTTTTTGAACACCTCGTTTAGAACCTCCACAGAAATAACCACTTTTTTAATACTCAGAACAAAACAATGTTAATAAATAACAGGTGTTAATCGATAGCTAAAGCAGACGATAACCGCTAATTACTGAAATTTTTTGTTTAGCCCGAATTTGTTCGTTTACCAAATAGTTGGTCAACTAATAACGGATTATATTTTATATAATATAAGGATTTTAGGGACTCGTAAAGCTTAGTATAATTTTTCGTCGATATATTAATATACGTGGCGATCTTTGTACTTAATTTTGTAGATGTCTTTGTTAATAATCGTTTTATCCGCGATTTCTTAAACTTTTTTTTCAGTTCGTTTTACATTTATACCCGTATTTAGGTTTTTATGGTTCTTAGTCCTTAGATATACTCTCAATTGTTTATGTAAAACGTGGTACATTGTTTCGGTGAATTCTGTTTTCTTAATTTACGAGCTTTCGTCCTTATTCCTTCCGGCTATAATCGTTCTTGTTCATCGGTGTATAGAGGTTGTAGGTAATATTTTGAAGATTGTATAAGAAGGTTTTAGGTCTTCTTCCGGCTTAAATAGCGTAAGGTTAAAATCCGAATGTCTGTAGTATATTTTTGAAATTGTGTATATAAATAGTTTACCGCCCTTATAATATAATCTTAGTGTCGCCTGGCACGTTTTAAAGTCTTTTAACAAAGTATTAAGTACATTTTATGACATTTTATCAGTATTCATTTTTCAATTTTAAATGAATTTCTATATAGTACGCATCTAATTCTTATCGTAAATTTTGTGGTTATTTCACGTATTAAAATACATCTTTAGGCTGTTGTAATATTCCGTTAACATTTCTACTTACTTTAGATATTGCATGTACTATTCCTTAGTTTGACCAGTTAGTATACCGGAAAAGATTATGTAGAATTAGAAAGGTTCAATGTTTGATTTTTTACCAGTATTTAATGTTATATGGATTTTGTTGTTGATGATATCATAAGGTTCGCTATTATAGTTTTCGGTTTTGTTTTAGAACTTGGTAAAAGTAGTAAGGTTTAAAGGTTTATTTTTATTAGTTTGGATTAGATATAGCAGAAGGTCGCAATACGGGTCATAGTTTGCAAATACTAGACCGTAAAACTTGTAAAATCGTTTGTCACCCTTTATACTTTCTCCGAAAACGTTCTTTTCTTATTTAAGGCGTTTTTGTTACGGCTGTAAAAAGTATTCAATATATTTTCAGAGAGGTCTGGTTTGTGTTTCTTTTTAAAAGTGTTTTTTGAAAAGCGTTCGTATTTAACCAAAATTATGAATAACCTTTATTATTATTTCTATTTCTTCATCTAATTTTCAAGTTTCGTTTTCTTTTAGCGGAAGGTGGGTAGACTTTCGAAGTGTTTTAGGCTTTATATAAATGAAGTGTTTTAAAGTTTTTTATGTATTTACTTCATAATATATTTTTCATGTACTGCGAAACTAATATCCTTTTACAACATTTACATATATTACATCACTACTTCAATAATTTAATAACTCGTCTAGTAAGGCCGTAATCAACCGGGATTTTGTAATACGGTTTTTTTTTAATATCTGGGGTATTAATTTCTCTTTTCCGTAATTTTATCCGTAAAACTTTGAAAATCAAGTTATACACCGTATGCCATATTGTCAATATATAATTGAATAAATTTTCTTGTAAATTATCTAATATAGAGAACCTTGAGTCCTCTTTTTCCCCAATAGCAGAAAATCACTTTTATAACGTACGTATTCGCCGCCCAAGGGTTTAAATTCTTCACCGGCGGTTTAAAAACATCATCTTATATGTTCAAGTAAATAAATTGTAAAACGTTCCTTCGAACCGTTGTATATTCAAATAAGAGGTCTATATATTTATTGGATTTACGTAAGATCGTTGTAGGTTATATCATAAACGTGTGATTGTTGTATTAAAGGAATAGATATAAAAAAACGTTGTAATAGAGTGTTTTATACGTTTTGAATGATATATTGAAAAGTGTCTTTTAATAGAACAGTAAAATAACGCATAATATGAAAATGAAATATAAATGAAATACGTTATAGCGTTTCAAATAAAACTTTTAACGCTTATTAGTTCAAATAGGATATAAGTAACGCGTAACCATGAATTATTTAAGCGTTCCGAATAAATTATTTAGTGTTTAAATAATTAAACATAAACTTCGTAAATGAGGATTTACAAGCGGTGTATAAAAAGTAGAATAGGATAGGTTGAAAAAGAAAAAAATATCGTGTATTCGGAGTAGAGACTTGGTATATAAGGGTCAAAATGGTGTAAAAGAGCCGAGTATTGCTTTAAGCGTTTGTTATACATTAGTTAAGCGTTTTAAAAGTAATATTAAGCGTTTGAGAAATGTATTCAAACGTTTTGAAAGGTGTTTTAGGTGCTTGATATGTATTTTTACAGGCGTTTCGAAAGTTTTTTAAGGGTTTAGAGTAATGGTAAGGGCGCCCCAAAAGTTATTTTAATCGTTTCCGAAGTATGTGTAAATAGTTTAGATGTTGCGTTAGGCGCTTTTGAAGTTTACCGAAACCTTATAAAAGTTGTTTTTAACCGCTCTCAGTGTTTGCCGAATCTTTATAAGAGTTGGATGAAGCGCTTTTCAAGTTTGCCGGAACACCTTAGAAGTTGGTTTCGAAAAGGTCCCAACGAAAGGTTTCGAAATTTAATGACTTACGTGGCCGATACGTAACAGAAAACTATCTAATATATATATATATATATACTAGGATACATCCAAAGTGCCAACCGAGTAAACAGATAGTGTAATGACGTTTTGAGTAATTAAAGGATATCAACCAAATTGATGGTTTCGTATTCAAGTTACTTTTTGTAAATCCCTCTACTTTACAATTTTCTACATTCCCATCTGTTTTTTTATAAATTGTAGTACGAAAATATACATATTTAAAATCGTTACAACATTCCATTATAAGTATTTAATTTAGAATACTATTTTCTTTTATGATATATTTGTAGTCCACCGAGTTAGCAATTAATTAGTATCGGTATGATTCATTTTTAACGTTAACATAAAAAAGTAAAACATAGAATTGTATGGATAATTAATAGTTTTTAAGGGGGAAAAGGCATTTGGAAAGTGTACGCCTTAGGTAAGTGATTATAAGCTCTCACTCGGAATGTGGTATGCTCTCATGCACCATACCAACCTCTCTCCGGCGGTATAGCACGCTATAATACTCTCTGCAAGAGTGCATCTTGCAGCGTGATACATTATCGTGCACTCTACAAGAGGGCATCTTGCAGCGTCACTGATATACTACCTGTAGTAATATAATCATATCCACAGTATGCCTTTGTTTTATACGCAGGGACACCGCACGCAATGTTGCCGCATTTGCCGGAAAACGTACAAGAAGGTAAACCAAAGTTTTTTTTTAAAAATAAAAATTAAAATAAGAATCGTAATCAAATGTAAGATATATTAACCCCTTCGTAATACGTGTAGAAAACGTATCTATTAACCTAATCTTTAATTTCATACACCTTATTACGATAATTTGTTACGGCACTGCAAAATGGGTCCTACATTTTTTCCCCGGTTCACAAATATAAAAAGGATATTCCAGGCCATCGGCTTATCTTTACCGTAATTTTCTCAGATTTGGTAAATGAGATTTCCCGCATACGCGATATTACTAGCGTTTAGAAGCCGCCTGTTATAGCGGCCGTTCAGGTAGCAATTCCTTGATTTATACACCCCCGTTTCGTTCTTTTTTATACTCCGTTGTTACCCGTTATCCTGTTATCCACCTGCTTCAATGGTCGCCCATATATTCCTGTTTATAGTCAGATTTGAGCTTGGAATGTATTCGTTTTCGCTGTTACCATAGTTTGTTGCGGGCCCACTTTTAACTCCACTTAGAGCAGTTAATGCGATATTAACGCGTAAGCCTTTTTCATTATAACTAATATTAGATATAACATATAAAACGTGACGAACGATATGTAAAACCTTATTGTAAGAGCTTATTATTTCTATTCAAATTTTATTCGTTAGCTGAATATAAAAACAGGCTGATCAAGTCGATCTAACAATTGTAAATAGCGGCGTCAACGATAAACTCGTAACGTAAATGTAAACCTACAGGTTATGGTCCTTTATAAACCGTTTGATGAAAATGCCTTTACCTACTCACTTCGTATCACCCCCATTATTTAATATCTCCCAACATTCAGAGAAAAAGCTATTAAAGCTCATAACACCGCCGATAGTTTCGTTCTCCAAAATAAAACCATAAGAAAATATGGTATAGACAACATTCAATGGATTT
Source organism: Anisogramma anomala (assembly GCA_038502455.1). Classification (NCBI taxonomy): domain Eukaryota; kingdom Fungi; phylum Ascomycota; class Sordariomycetes; order Diaporthales; family Gnomoniaceae; genus Anisogramma; species Anisogramma anomala. Next base: position 19,110,085 of record JASMMZ010000002.1, read on the forward strand.
GAATAAAAGCCGTTTAACGATGGAACGATTTTTGGAAAAACCCCGGCGTAATATATCCGACTTTACTTATTGTAAAGTCATATAATAACAATGAAATTCTCTCTTAGTTTTTATTATATTAATTTTAGTTAAAAAGGATATAACTGTGGATATTACTATATACCCTCATAGATAGTATATATAGGTCTAGTAACAGTGTACTGTATTGCAGGGTACATTTCTACAGAGTGCACGATAACGTGTTACACTGCAGGCTGCACTCTTGTAAGATGAAAAGTGAATCATATATGGATCGGTTTGGAATGGCTATACTAGACCGAACGGCAATGCATGGATCGGTCTGGAATAACTATACCAAACCGAACAGAAATTCGTGGAATGGTCTAGGGTGGTACACTCTGGGCGAGGGCTTATAAGCTCTCACCCGTGGCTTGTACCTCTTAATTCTTCTTCTTTGCATCTATCATCATATTTTACTACAACTATACCAATCTAATGATTACACTTCTAAAACCTTATTTAATGTGAATAGGTTTTATACCTTACCGATACTGATGTAAAAGAGGAGACATATACAAGTTAAATACCTATAGCGGGATACTGAAGCGGTTCCAACTGTTTTTGCTCCAACGTTTCGTTTTTACATAAATTACATGCCGACATGTACAAAGATTATAAAGACTAAGTGTCTTTAAGAAGAAAAACTTTAGTACGATACCATCGACCCTTATTTAGCGTTCTATTTGTCAAAAGCCCTGTTACGCCACCATCAATCATTATTTGGCGCTTTAATGTACCCGGACACTTTTTGGAAAGCGTCTTATTACGTATTAGACCACGCAACCACTAAGTTTCGGAACCCTTTATTAGGACTTATCCGATTTTCGACAATCCACACCGCTTGCTTTAGCAGGAGCGGTTACGTACAAAGCGACCAAACCGATCGCTCCAGCAAAATCGATTACGATCCAAACAACCAAACCGATCCCTTCTCTAAGTTCGGTCACGACACGCTTATTCGGACCGATCACCAAACACCTAATTACACAATTACACTCCCTTTACCTTACTTACTTTTCTACGTCAGCCTTACGTATGCCGTATATATTCTCGGGTTAATACCTGCAACGTTTTAAGTTTTTCTAGCTATTTAAGTAATGTAACGCTACTAAATACTAACAGAACTAATTTAAGACTTTTAACTAATTCATAGTTACGTTTTATTCACGCTTTATTTTGAATTTATTTCGTATTAACAAACGCTAGTAAGCTCTGTTTTATGCATTTTAATTAACTCATTCACTTTACGTTTACCGTTTGTAAATACCCGAATTCAATTACGGTTAGAAATTACCAACTAAAACCGTTCCAACAAACTAAGTAAGTATAACAACTAATATCTCCAACCGCTCCAAAACACCTATAACTATGGTCTCAAAACCAATAATACTGGAGGGGGCTAACACTAACTTCGACCTTTTAGTCTAATATATGGAAATTAGAAACGCTACAATGTATGAGATCGACCTGATTCTTTGGGACAACACTATCGATTCTCTAGTTAAGGAACTAAAACCCTATATCGCAAACACATACATTTTGGCCGTAATATACAGTTATTAGGAAGACAAAATCTAAAAACCTTACTTACTGCATAACTTTCATTAAAAATTTCAAGTTAGACGTTAGATATATGGCAAACAGTAAATCTTACCATTACCAAAGCCTTACGGGTCCAATTATGAATTAAAGGTATTAATACCCCAGGGGGTAGGAATGGCGGCCTTACAAAAGCCTTATTCGAAAAAAAGCAACATATTGATGTACCGGACTGTGAAGATAAATATTTGTACCTAACGGAATTTGTAAAGGGATATTACCTTACGAAACAAAAGAGACTATTGTTAGAACGACGGGGACGAAGTTTAAAAAGACTTATTCTTATATTTATACCCCATTTAAGGAGTAAAAGCTACAAGGGAAAAAAACGACTACAATCTTTATTCACGATATAAGTACATTATACCCCTATACAGATACAAACTATAAAATAAAACCGGATATGAAACCACTTCCCGAACGATAGAAGAAACTCACTCGTCTATAATGGAAGCGGCTAAAACACCATAAATAGCCCGATCGACTATGAAAGGATCGACCAAAACACAAAAAAAAAAACCGTTTTAGAAATTGACAAACGGTATAAAATGCTAATACATAACTTACGAATAGATACCCATTAACTACGACCCCTACTGCAACTTCGAATCGTATCGCTTCTCCACAGATAGAAGCAATCCTACAAAGTTAACTAAACTTGCCAGGCTATGGGATAAAGATAAAAATTACAACGGCGAGCCGTACGACGTATTTAATATTGAAATACGTACTATGTTTAACACGTGTAAGAAATTGGATATTAAATTATCCTAATTTTATATTATCTTATCCGGTATATTTTTCTAATAACCAAATGAGTCATATATATATCATCTTATACAGGTAGATACATTTGCGGAGTGTTATAACCGCCTAAAATCCCCATTTCGATATAAAGATCAACCACGAACGTTACGATAGAGACTAGACCAACATAACCTTGAAATCCGAAAAGAACTAATAGGAAAATACTGATAAAAGCCCATAGGAAATCCATACCGCTTTATTAGCTAATTTTCAAAATTCCAGGCAGCTTTTAAACCGAAATATAAAGGTAACAAACTGTTTATCCAAATAATAACAAAAGCCTACCGCAGAAACCCGGATTTCGACTTTATACTTTTTAAACCGGAAAAAGACCTGAGGGCTTTTTATATAAGCCTTAAAGCATCGCTTAAAACCTTTATACGCCGACGGGCGAACTTTGGATTAGAATTTATAGCTAATAAAACTAAAGGCAAAGGCTAAATTACTAAAATAAATCTTGTTAAAATTAGTTACCAAGTTTAGGATCGAAAATTTAAAGTTTACCTAAAGTAAAACGAACGCCTAAAGTACAGGAATTAAAAAGGAAACTCTGGTAATAAGGGATAAGGAAGATCGTTCTGAAATAATAAAAAACATACCGCGATTACTATAATACTTAAAAAAAAGATATACGAAGCCTTACGAGTTTGTAAAAACGGTATATCGTATACGGTAAAGTCGGCTGCTAATTTATAAACCACTTTGTTTACGAACAAGTTTGAACCAAACGATAATTTTAGGCTGAGTGTGAATTTAAGGATCGGATAAAAGTTAATTTTGCAATATACGCAACCGAATACGAAGGTACAAATAACGGATTTGACGTTTACCTTTATGAAGATATATCTGGAAAAGACGAAGTTACATATAGAAATACCTACCTGTAAACCTACGATGATAAAAACTCTTAACATGTCTTTACTGACCTGTAAAACGCCTTCTTCATACATATTGTAGGCCTAAACTACGTCAAAAAAGTGTTCAACGCCTATATAACGTCGCAATTTACGTTTTTTAATAGATTCGAAAACAGGTTCTAAGCTATTATACCTAACACTATCGTAGCCGAAATTTTAACGGCCGGAAAACGGTAATTCGACGAGTTTACGACGAAGTTTTGGAAATTTTAGCTAAACCGAATAAAAAAATACCGAAAAGTTTTATTTAGTGAAGGTAAAACGTCGTCGTTTGGAATAGTCGTTGTAAATACGCGTTTCACACCGATTAAATTTTACGTAATAAACTTTAGAACACCATTTGTTCTTTTATTAAATAACATAAGTAAACTCGAAATTAAGGTTCGAAATAGAACTAATTAACTTATTCGCCCCTTAAATAGCGTATCCATACCATTTTAGTTTAAGTTCGACTACTTATGGTTTTTCCCTGAAGAACGTATAATTAAGGTTACTTATTTAACTTAGCCGGAATTACATACTTTACACTAACGATTCCAATACCCGGTTGTAAAACGCGTTTTACACCTATTTCATGTCGTAGGTTATACAAATATAGGAAAAATGCACTTCAAGCTATCAAAAAGTTTTACCATAAGTATTAATTACACTTATAGGTCCTACGAAATTTTCAGTTTCTCCTTTAAAACGATATGAACTTTATTTATGAAGTGATTGTTAATATTATTATATACTTAAATAAACAACCGGTTTTTATGTCGTTGACGGGGCAACATCGTTTCAAGCCCTTAAATTTTTTCGAAACGTTTTCGGTATAAATGATTAGAACGTTTTAGTTAACTATTAGTTGAATATTTACTTAAAACCCTTAAAATAAATTATATACGATGTTAACAAGGCCTTTGATTTTGCCAAGTAACTTACAAACGTTCGGATAGCCGATAGCTAATGTAAATAAAATTTAATAAAAGTTACATAAGGTATTGGAAAGTGTAAATGGTATTACGAATCGTTTAAAAAACGAATACTATATTATTGAAAGAACTAAAGGGTACTAATTTTAAGGAATCTATTCTTCAAATAATGGTTAACGCTGTTAATAATACTTTTAGCCCAAATAGACTTATTTTTGCGCTCCTTATCTTTAGTTCTTACCCGAGGATTGATATAGATTTTACTCTATTACCATTTATAATATAAAAGGCCAATTTTATAGCGAAAGTTATGGTGGCATTACGTTTCCTACGGGCAAAAAACGATATATTTGAAGCGTTGGGTATAAGAAATAACTCACGTAAAGCTAAAGTTTAAGATTTACTATTATAATTTAAAGTTTTAATTTGGAATATGAAGTATAGATAGATTGGATTTTAAAGGATTAGCGGGTTTAGAGATTATAATTTTTCTTTTACTTATGAAACGGCATAAGTTCGTTTCGTTAGATAATAGTACACGAATATAAAAGGAAGCTAAGGGGGATCAGCCCAAAAACGCAAAACAAATAAATCCGCCTATAAGACACTACTTAAAACGGCGAATTTAAGCCGAACTTAACTTTAACTTTATTACCGAAACGAGATTTCGGCCCGACTACGCCAAATAGAAGCGGTCTGTTTATATCAAACCTATTGAAATCTTACCACCAAGGGCGCCCCTTCGGCTCGAAAATTAGGAAACGCCTCAAAAACTTTGTTACGGATTCCTTTATTACGTAAAAAAAGATTACAAACCGCAAATTTAGCCTAAAGCTTTGTTACAAAGGTATTATTACCATCTTAGATACTTTATGCGTAAAATTTACCTGAAAGGAAATTTTAACTTTAATCTATTAAGGTGTATTTCTTTTTAAACTTCTTGACCCAGTTATTTACGGTATCTACAGGATATTTCTAACACATTTTGTTTATATAGTAAAAGATAAAACCAGAAAACCTTACGAAAAAACCTGCCTAGTCGTTAAAAGATATAACAACAAAAGTAAAAAGAATATTATAACCCAATTACCTACATTATAAAGGGTTAGCTTTCGCCTGATTTTTATATTCGCGGCTTTATTTCACGCACCGTATAACCTATATATCGAGCTTCGAAACATAATACGAACATATATATAATCTGAAAAACAACTTAAATGACGAACCTACGCCAACATACCAAAAAACTTTAGGTAATATCACTCGCCTAAAACGATTTTAAGCATTATAAAATTACTTTACGGCTTAGTTAAAACCGGTATTTATTGGTATAACACCTATTAAAAGCATTATAAAAACAACTCGATATAACCAGTTTAACCTTTAACCTGTGCCTATTAGTATCGATAGCTCGTTCGGAGGGCTTTATACTAATAGGCACGTAGACGGACGATACTTTAACGCTATATAACATCCTGTTTTCCGTATTTAAAAAAAGGAAACTTTTAAAAGACAGCTTAAAAATGAAACTCAAAACGTACCTGACGGAGGACCATATAATCGATTTTAATAACGCTACTATCACCTCTCGGAAAAGAATTTTAAGCCTTATGCAGAAAAGACAGCTGGATAAAGTTGCTTTTATGGTTTGAAATAACGTAAAACGGGTCGATGAATACAAATGTTAACGTGTATGTGACGCCTAAATTACTTTTGTAGCATGGCTAAAGGCAGTATTTAACCTCTTTATCGCCACATAATGCCAAACCAACCCGACAAACGATATATATACGGCGTTAAACACACGTCTTTCGTGGTAGATATATAATTCAAGGCGCGGTTTGTAGTTTGGACCGTTAAATATACGTATTATAAAGCTGTTTGTTTTTACTAACGGCTTTTTCGCCAATGATAAAGATTGTAGTTTATAAATAGGTTTTGTTTTTGTTCTCTATAACGAAACACCAGCCAAAAACAACTTTACGTTTCGAGGAAATATTATTTATTCAAATTTTACCAAGTGTAAAAGTATTACGAGAAGCGTTTTAACTTCCTAGATTCATAATATAGAGAAAGGCTTCGATTCAAGTATTAGTATAACGATAACAGTTCGGATAATTATTTTTAATCTTAAATTACACCTTATTTCCATTATTATATATACCAACTCCTTTTCGTTTTATGAGTGCCTGGTAAAATCAGGTATTACGAATGACAAACGTATGATAATCCATATCATAACTTTACACGAGTTATATAAACGCCATCAAATCGAATAAATAAGTTAAATCGACGGAAAATCTAACCCAACGGATACGATAAGTAAAGTTATATCGAACGGAGTATTAAACATACATATATCGATAAGTACACTATTTGTTAGGGTTATTGAAAAGGTTTTGTCACCCCAATAAACTATTATAACACTTTTTGCCAATTCGTATCGGTTCGTATTACATTATTCGCGCCGATCTCTGATTCTGCCTTAGTTCAATACAACTATTCTTGGCGATCTCCGATTTTACTTTTATTTAACACTGCCGTTTTGCACCGCTCGCGACATTTTGTAACTTCTTATTTTATACGCTTTAATCCGATTAAAGACGTTATTTTTTCTCTCTTTCTATTTAAGTTTACGATATCGTACCGATCCTGGCATTTACCTCTTTTATTTTATATTTCGAATTATATTTGTCGCTTGTTAAACAATTTTTTTTTCAAAAATCTATAACATAACTGTGTAGCGTACTACATCATTACTAGGCATACCAGCCCAGCTCAAGGGTATTTATCCACTAATTCAAGAGAGAGAGGTGACGTCGTCGCGTCTTTACCGTCCTCCCCATCACCTTTTCCCTTTTTACTAGCATTACAGCTATCACCGCCATTAACGTTATTAATGTTAGCAAGGATATAGCCCTACACCTTATTGGTTATGCCCTTAGGTCAAGGCGTAAGAGGAGGATTACTCTTTTTACGGCGACGTACGATAACGTCGTTAAATTCGCCTGCGTGGTATATGATTAGGCTCTGTTTTTAAGCGGTAACGGTAGCTGCCGTATCTTTGAATTTCCGGTTCACGTTTATTACCCATTAGAATTATTTTATTTTAGTTATTTGCGATCGCTATTCTTTTTTGGATCGCCTCGAACGGTATATTTCTACTAAATGAAATTTTTTAAGTTTAGTTAAAACTTATTAGAAAGCCGGTGGGCGCATAACACAGCTTCGGTCTACGACTTTACAACTATGGGAACGGGGGCGTATGAGCTGTTAGTACGCTTTTAACGGTAGTAGCGGGCCGAAAGACCACCGTTTTTATAGTAATCGCTAACGGATTTACTCGAGGCTACGGACACGATACACGACGCGTAAGGCGTATTTATTAACAACCCTGAATTACGGACTCGGTTATATCGATTTAACGTTTTATGCGTCAAAAGGCTTTATGATGTACCCTAGCGATACGGAGCTCGAGGCGGTGGAGGAGATCCGTCTCGTACTTTTTATTTAATGGAAGAGAGATTGAAGATTTACAAACGAATGGGCTTAAGATATATATATTCTAGAGCAACTACGCTAGGCTACGCCTATGGCGTAAAGGGACCTCTAAGAGTGATGAGGTTTTTACCTTTAGGGAGAGGGTAAGGTTTATAACCTTTAGAGCCCCCAATTTCTCTTCTTGGGAGCTATGGAAGGCGAAGGGAGAGGAGGAAGAGGGGGGGGGTCGTGGAGGTGGCGGCGAAGAGGGATAAAGTGGTGGCAGCAGCGGAGCTTAAGGGGGTAATAGCGATGGCAAAAAGGGATGAGGCAGCAGCGGTAAGGTTAGGTGGCGTGGCGGCGGCGGGCAGAGTGGCCACAATTAATAATATAATGCCCGAAGAGGGCGGGCAGTTATTATTTGTGGTGGTGGTATTATAGGCCATGGCGGTAGTAGTGGTGGTAGCATGGTAGGCGCGCGCCAAACAGCGCCTTACAAACCAGAACTTACGCGGTATCTGTTCGAAAGATAAGTTAGTATATGGGTATTGGCTAAGTAAACTACCTATTAAAAACGGTTTTTTTGATTGTAAGGAATAAAGGTTAAGTTTAAATAGGAATTGATATCGGTTTAGATTACGCGCCTTTGAAAGAAAAAAAAAGAAAATTTACTTTAAACGATAGCGATATATCTTTTTATACTAACCCAACGCGTATTTACGTAATTACCTTTACGTAATTATCCATACGTAATTAGTCTTACGTAGTTACCCTTATTAGAAACTACCCAAGGCGTTATTATTAATTATGTCGCCCCTTTTTAATTACACTAATTAGGACCGAACTATAATTATCACTACGGCCAAACCTTACTAATTCCAACCGAATTACAATTACTTACACAGTTTAATATTATTAATCCTAACTGAACTTGTTAATTTAATTATACTTTCGTTATGGAAACTGCTAACTTGGACCTTTTACAATTAATATTGTAACAATAATATTACTACAAAACCTATGAATTTAAGCCTTTGTAACCATAACAACATTGTCATTACTAGGCTATAGGTTCAGAATATTTAAGAAAGAAAAAAAAGATTTATTGTGTGGATATTACTATATACCTTTAAAGATAGTATATATAAGCCTAGTGGCAGTGCACTGTATTGCAGGCTGCACTCCTATAGAGTGTACGATAACTTGTCACGCTGTAGGCTGCATTTTTGCAAGAAATAAAGTGCATTATATATGGATCGGTTTGGAATGGCTATACCAGACCGAACAGCAATACGTGGAGTGATCTAGAGTGGTACGCTCTGTGCAAGGGCTTATAAGCCCTCACCTGTGACATTCACCTCTGGATTCTTATTCTTTGCATCTATTATCATCTTTTACTACAACTATACCAATTTAACTATTACTCGTCCGAATACCTTATTTCACGTGAATAAGTTTTAGAACTTACCGATAATAACCGATATTAATTTCGTAAGTTGCATCCGACGTTCATATCGAAACGTTAAATTGTTATAAAACTATATGTCTTTTCATTTTACCCTGATTTCATTTCAAGTCGTGATATATTGATAATTCTTTAAATAAATTGGACCTTAATCTCATGTGTTATTTGTGAAAGTCTAATATATAATAAAGAATACCTTCCCCTATGTTCGCCGTTAAAATAACCCAAGTTTTAGATTTTCATAGATCCTGTTTCTTACAATGGTATTGACAAAAAGCATGTTGAGGTGAGTTTGAATGAAACTTAGGATAAAAGAGGATTCTTAGTCGCGTAATTCACTAAATTAACGTAAAATACAAGATATTTACTCAAAATGTCTGAAATGATATTGAACGGAATCAAAACATTTATTATATAATATTAAATATAAAACTAATAGAGATTTTCATTTAGAAGATACATTTTAATATTACGTAAAATAGATTGAATTTAATAGCATTTTCAGTATTGGTTTACCGAAAGTCACTGATAAATTACGGCCTTTTTATTTATTATTGAAGGTATATTAAAATAAATTGAACGAGCTTTATACCTTTATACAAGTAAGTTACAAACATAACGACTCACCTTGCTTGACTAGTTATTAACTTTATATTCTCCTCCATCTTGGTAATGATGGATATTTCATACTTACTAACCAATTTATCTTCATTGAATCCGGTAATCATCTACTTCTGTTGATTTAATTTGACTTAATATACTAGGAAGCATAATTTTTAAGCAAACGATGAAAAAAAGATAACGATTTGTTGGAACTTGTGACTCTTTGAATTTGTTCAATTTTTCATCGCCGTTGGTTTGGAGGTAATATTAAGTTAAAAAAAGGTTTCATAACTTTGAATAAGAAATATAGAATCATTTAAAAAGTAGTTATTTGATCCAAGCTGCGGTTAGCATTGATAGATATAGGGAATTTAAAACAATAATACCATATGATTCGAAAGCGTTTAGTATACGCTTTAACGTTCAAAAACTTTATTATTTTCAATTGAAGAAATTTGAAAAGTTTATTTTTGAAAATGAATGAATATTGCGAACCGTTATAACTAACAGTAAAATTTATATAAGAGTCTATTAAAATATATGATTAATAACGCTTCTAAATTAGAAGGAATTTAAAAAATTTTTGTGATAAAATACCGCGAAGTTATGTGTTATTATACTACGTATATATTCGATATAATCGCTGAATATACACTATCATTCTTCTGTCATAGTAGTTACGTGAAAGGACTCGTAATAAAACGTATTTACCTGGATCCTTCATTTTAAGCGAAACCTAAGTTTATAATATGATTCTTTTTGTTCAGAGTTTTTAATTCGATAATTATAAACGGCTACAATGATGTAACGTATCTTTCGGATCAATATTACAGTTCTTGATTTATATCGAGTGTTTAATTTCAACCGTAAATCGCCAAATACCTTTCATAATCGCTAATAGCCAGATTATATGTAATAAGTGTGGATATTACCATATATCCCTATAGTTAGTAAGAAGCCACACTGCGGAGTGCACCTTTGTAAAAGTGCACGGTAACTTACTACTCTGCAAGGTGCATTCCTGCAAAGTTTATGATAGCGTACTACTAGTTGTAAGTGATATTTGCAGAGTGCATGGTAAAGTGACACTGCTCAAAAGGGAGATTAGTATAGTGCATTGTAGAGTGAAACAGCCCATATAAGAGGTTTATAACCTTTCACTTGTGATGTATACTTTCCAAATACCTCTTCTCCCTTACGAACTTTTCTACTATTATAATTCCAATTTTTATGATTTCTCTTCTACTCTTTTACGTCTACATAAATAAACAAAAACCTTACCTATACTCATTATTAGCCGATTAGGTCGACTGCAACCAGCTTAAAAAAAAGGGACAAATCGAAGTTAAATATCCATAGATAGATATTATAGCGGTCCCAACATTTTATGCTTTAATACTACGCCTTACAAGAACTATATAGGAGTGTGAAATTATGCGGGAGCGCCTATAAACCCCGAAACGTAGTAAGACTGTACGATTTGGAGTAACTTTGAAAAGAACTACGTTAATACGATATTATTAACCAATTGGTACCCTATTTATTCAAAACTATATTAAGTTATTCGTTATCCCGTTTTGGCATTTTAAACATACCGGGGCACTTTTTAAAGGGCGTTAACTTACATATTAAGTTACGCGAGTTAAAACTACCCAATCTCAGAACACTTCATTAGGACCCGTCCGATCTAAATATAGTATTCGAGCCGTTTAAGAAACCTAAAAGCAGCTAAAACGTAATATCCGAACCGCTTGAGAAACCCTGGAGCGATTACAATACAGCACCCAAGCCGTTTAAAAACCAAAAAGGTGGCTATAACACTTTATCTGAGTCGCCTACCAAACACAAACCGGATTATATACATATACACCTCTCCATATATTTTTTACCCTTCCCTTTTCCATTTGCCCTATCCGCTTTCCCTCGCTCGCCCTATACAACCTTTCTGAAACTTGTAACGTTTGAGTTCCCTAGCTGCTTAACTAGTATAACGCTTATAAAGTGTTAAAAGAAATAATTTTAAACACTTTACTAACTTGTAGTTACACTCTATTTATATTTAAATTTCATTACTTTGGTAAAATTTTGAAAGCCCCTTTTTAACCGTTTGACTATAATTTTATTTATATATTTACGTATTTGTACGCTTTTCCTTTTTGGTCATTTCTATCAATTTACCTTCATTACTGTATTCTAAACGCATCCGAAACCGATTTACTTCACGAAACTAATAATCTGCACCGCTCCAAAATTCCAGGAACACGCATGAACCACTCTCTAAACCGCTCTAGTACACCTTACACTCCCACAACTTTAACTTTACCATTGACAAGCCTAGTAAAAATTAGCGAATATATGAATTGCTTTTTTTACAAATGATATGTTCTTTCATAATTCTATTTTAAAGTATTTAAACCTTAACTTTAAGGATAATGAAATCAAAGTATTAGTAGAAGACTTGAGTACTTTTGCAGAAAGTATATACGTTATTTATATAATTTTCAACTATTGTAACGGCAATATTGAAGGGATGGGCTCATTCGATGATTTCAGGAAGGATTTTAAAAATTGAACGTCGGAAATCTAACGTGTAGTCGATAGTATAATTTCTGGGTACTACAAAAACAAATACAGAGTAAAGATATTAATATAACCGGGGAAAATAACAGCTGTATTACAAATGCATCATTAAAAACGGCTCAGTTTACACAAATACTAAGATAGATGGACGATAAAGTAATGGTTATAGAGTTTATGGAGGGATATTGGCTAAAAAAGCGATAGGATCGCCTTTTTAAAGTGATGAATCGAAACGAGAAACGTATTCGTAAATAAAAGAAAAAGGGAGTTTAGGAAGGCTGAAAGTACGCTGAGAAATGGAAACGGAACTGAAGTAAATGAAAGAAGAGAAGGAAACATCGTAAAGATTATTTATAAGGCGGGTTAGACACGAACCATTCCCGAAAAGTAGTTTTAAACAAAGACTAAGATAGAACCGCGCTTCGAAAACCATTAATAACCAACTTAATTTCAAATCAAGCAACACCAATTAGAAAAAAACCCGCTCGAAGATAATATAAGCGGCGTACAACGCTAATACGTACATTACAAACCAATACTTGCCAATCACGACGCTTACCAAACCTGTTACCGTACCGTTTCCCAATGAATAAGAGCGACCTAATGTTATGACCTAAGGACCAACTGCAGGTCATAAAACAGGACAGCGGTTGGCTGCGCCATTAAGAGCCTAATGTCGAACACATCAAGAGGAGAACATCTCTTATGTAAACAACCCATGGTTAGGGTTAGCCGATAGATCTCTAGGATAGCAAACAGATCTATCAGATCTATGGATTGCTAAGATAGCAAAGCGATCCAAACGATCTAGTACTGAAGATGGTACGAAGGCTATAGGATAAAAGGACACGGTCATCACCACGTAGATAGCATTTCCTTCATAGCTCTTCAGTTGTCAATTTAAGTATTCAGTCTACGCATCTGAATAGCCTCACGGCTTTTGATCATTACTTGCACGGTTTCGATATTGTTTACCCAGAACCTTTGCTACCTTCTTGATAACATAAACCCTCTGATACCTTCTATATTCTCACGGGTATTTAGTGTCATCATTACACCTAATTAAACTTACCAACTTCTCCAAGCTTTAAGACAAAAACGAAAATTACAACGGCGAACTATACGACGTATTCGACAACAAAATACGTGGCATGCTAAATACGTTTAAAAGGGTAAATATTAAATCGTCCCAGTTCCACGTTATCTTACCCGTGATATTATCAGGGTAAACTGAAACGTGATATATGTACTACCTTATATAATTTAATACATTTTCGAAGTGTTATAACCGCCTAAAATAGTACTTTAATACAAAAATCAACTATAAGCTTTACGATATATACTAAATTAGAACTATTTGAAAATACGTGAAAAATCAGCGTAGAACCGTTTATAAAAACCTGTTAAAAGTATTTACTATCCTCTTAACGAAGTTCAAAAAGTGCCAGCCGGCCTTTAAACAAGAATATAGAGGTAATACACTATTTATTTAAGTGATGATAAAATTATACCGCGAAAACTAATATTTCAACCTTATACTATTTAAACCTAAAAAGGACTTAAGTGCTTTTTATACGAGTTTTAAAATATTGTTCATAACCTCCATACGCCGATAAACGAGCTTTGGATTGGTATTTGTAGCTGATATGATTAAAAGCGAGGGTCAGATTACTAAGGTAAAACTCGCTAAAACTATTTACTATATTTTGAATCGAAGGTTTAAAGAATACCCGAGGTAAACTAAATATCCTAAATACAACTACCAGAAAAGGAAGTATTAAGAAGAGAGACTTAGGAATAAAAGGCAAAGTAATGACTATCGAAAACGATTCTACGGCTAATTACTAAACGTATTATATTTATAGAAATACACCTGAAAATGTATACGAATCTTGACGGGTTTTCAAAAACGTTATATTGTATAGGGTAGGATCGGCTACTAATTTTTCAATTACCTAATATACGAATAGACTAAGACCAAATGATAATTTTGGGTCGATTCATCACTTCAATCCCAGACTAAAGCCCATTTTTGAATAACATAGCCAAATACGAAGGCGTGAAAGATCAACTTAACGCCTAACTTTACAAATATACCTCTCGATAGAAAGACTCTAAAGTGATAATACTTACTTAACAGCCTAAGATAAAGACACCGCCTAACGTATTTTATAAGATTATAGGACACCTCCTTCCTTTATAGTATAGACCTAAACTACGAAAAGATCGTTTGAAACGCTATTTTTGCTTTTGTTAGTTAATATAAATAAGTTTGGAATCGAGATCCGTAAAATAAACAACTAACTTATGAGCGGTTGAAATAACGTATCCGTATCTATACGATTTGAATTCGGTTACTTATATTTTTTCCTAAATTACGTATAATAAAAAGCATTTTACCTAACGTAGCTGTAATTTTAAATGTTACACCGCCGATTTGAATACCCAGTTGTAAAACGCCTTTTTCGGTTGCTTCACGTTGTAGGCTACACGGATATAGGAAAGGAAACGCTCGAAGTTATCGAAAAGTTCTTCTATAAGTGATAATTACACTTATAAGCATTACAACGGTTGATAACCCGCTTTTAAAACGATATGGACTTTAATTACAAGGTAATTATAGACATAATATACCTTAACAACTAGATAGTATTATATGAAGTCAACGTAATAACATTATTACAAGCCGCAAAGTTTATACGAAGCGTTTTCGTTATAGATTGCTAGAATACTTTGGTTAACTACTAGTTAAATTTTTATTTAGAGTCTTTGTATTAGATTACTCACGAAGACGGCACGCCTTTCAATTGCAATTAGTGGCGTACTAAAATCAGGATCACCGGTAACGAATGTAAACAAATATCGGTAAAAGTATCATAGGCTATGAGAAAGTATAAACGCTATTATAACTTGTATAAAAGGGTGTATACAATTTTTTCCAAAGAGTTAAAGGGAACCATTTTTCAGGAATCTAACTTATAAATATCGGTTAACGCTGTTAATAACACTTTCGGCCCGAATAAGTTCATTCCCACGATATTTATTTTTGTTATTTACCTTAGTATTTATATGTTATTTACACTATAGTTGATCATGGTATAACAATCAAATGTTAAAACGAAATTTTCATAGTGTTGCTTCTTTTACAAGTTAAAAACGATATTTTGAAAGCGTTAGCCATAAGGAATGGCCTACGTAAGACCGGCGTTGTCAATTCACCATTACGGTTTAATATCCTAGTTTTAAATATAAAAAACTGATGGATTAACTCTCGGAAAATTAACGGATTTAAAGGCTATAATATGTTCGTTAATTTGCCAAATAGTATAGGTTCTTATTGGTACATAGTAATAAGAAAGTATAAAAAGAAAAGTATTAAAAAACGCGACCCGTAATTGAAATCCGATTAGTGATACCGGTGGAACCATTTTTACGATGATGAATCCAAGCCGCCACCAAATCCAATATACCCCCCATATCGAATTTTCGAATTTTTATCATCATAAGAAAGCGGCTCGCCTATACTAAAACCACCAGCATCTTGCCGTCGAAGCCATCCGATTAGCTCAGAAAACAAAAAACGCCTTAATACCTTTGCCGTAAACTTTTTTATTATTTAAAAATAAATAGCAAACCGTAAGCTTAACTTAAAATTCCTCCGAAAAGATATTATCACCACTTTAGGCGCACCGTTCGAATATTTCACCCAAAATGAAATTTTTGCCCTAATCGAATAAGGCGTTTTTCGCTTCGAAAGGTTGAACCAATCGATTTACGGTACCTACAGAATTTTTCCTATACGCTTTATATACGAAGTTAATGATAAAACCAAAAAGCCGTACGAAAAGACTCGCTTTATTATAAAGAGGAATAACAACGACAGTGAAAAGGATATTTTAACCTAGTCGCCCATATTATAATAGGTAAGCCATCGTTTCATTTATATGTTCGTAATTTTTCTTGATACCTTTTATAACCTATATATGAAACTTTGTAATATTACGTAAGCCTATTTATAATTCGAAGAGAGGTTTAAGCGGTGTATTTACGCCGATATACCTACGTATTTTAAAAAATACCACCTACCTAGGGTGATTTTCCATATCATTAAACCGCTTTACGGATTAGCTAAAGTTCGTTTATATTTGTATAACACTTATTAAAGGCACTATAAGGAACGGTTCAGAATAGCTAGTTAAAATTTCAACTTTTATTTATTGGTTTTAACGGCCCGTTTAAAAGGCTTTATATTAATAGGTATATAAACGGATAATACGTTGATGCTATGTAACGTATCGTTTTTCGTATCCTAAAAGAGGTAACTTCTTAAAGCCGGTTTAAAAGCAAACCCAAAACGTATGTAATAGAGAACCATATAATCGACTTTATTAACGCAACTATCACTTTCTGAAACGGTGTTTTTGGGCTTTACGAAAAAGGGTAATTGATAAAGTTTCGTTTTTCGTTGTGAAGAGTATAAAACATGCTAACGAATATAAATGTTAACGCGTATGAGACGCTTAACTTGCCTCAGTAACACAACCGAAAGCGGCGTTTAACCTTTGAATAGCCGCTTGATGTTCATCCAACCATTCGGACGTTTTATACAGAGCGTTTGACAAGCGCTTTAAGTAACGAATATATAATTTAAAACGTGGTCTATATTTAGTGCCGCTGAATATTTATATTGAGAAACTGTTTGTTTTTGGTAACCATTTCTTTGTTAATAAATTTAACTACGATTCGCAAAAAGGGTTCGTTTTTGTTTTCGGTAATGAAATACTAGTTCAAAATGGATTTAAGGTTCGTGTAAATATTATTTATGAAAATTTAACTAAATGTTCGTGGGTTACGCAAAGTGTTTTGGTTTTAAAAATATAAAGAATAATTGAAGGCTTCGATTTAGGTATTATCATAACGATAACGGTCCGAATAATTATTTTAAACCTTAGCTTAAAACCCATCCATTCATTTGTTTACACTAACTATGTTTCGTTATACGAATATATAATTAAACTTAATATTACGAACGAAAAACTCCTTATAATAAATATTATAACCTTACACAAATGGTATAAACTCCGCAAAATTAAGGAAACAAGATGGATCGAAAGAAAGTTAAACTTAATAGAGGAAATAAATAAAGGCGGTCCGAATGGAGTATTGGAAACGCTTATATTAATGAACACCCTATTCGTTGGTATTACTAAAAAGGTTTTACGACCCCACCTAAACTGATATTTTACGCTCAATTTCTTTTTTTTTATATACTATTACGCCGCTTTTGATATTTTCAAGCGGTTCGAAACCCGCCATTTATACCGTTCCCCGTATTTTACCACAATATATACCTTTCATTTACATCGTTTTTTGTTTTTCTTTTTCTTTTTTTTGGATTTACTATATCGTATTGCTTCTAAAATATTGTTTCTTTGTATTTTATTTATTCCCTAATTACCAAGTTCATCTTCCCCTTTTACCTTTTACATTGATTTTACTATTATACCGCTTTCAACATTTTTAAACGGTTCGAAATCCTCTATTTACTTCGCTTTCTACATTTCGCTACATTCTATAAACTTTATACCTACTGATTCTTCACTCCTTAACTTTTATATTTGTCATTTGCGTTACGATATTCTTATTTCAAAGTAATAGTATCATTAATTAACGTACCGAATTATGGTCGAGTACACCAGCCTAACCGAGAAGGGCAGCTATTCATTGTTAAAAGAAAAGGGAGAAGGCGATGCCTTCGCATCTCTATTATCTTTTTTTACCACTCTTTTCCATTATCTTAACGTTACCGCCATAACCGCTATTACCGCCGTTATCGGTATTACAGAGTAGATAGCTCTGCGCTTTAAGCTGTATACACTTAGGTAAAAGCGTATGGGGGGGAGGAGTTATCTGCTTTATGGCGATGCGAGATAACTTCGTCGAACTAGCCTACGTAATATATACGTAAGTTCCGCTTTTAAGCAGTAATAGCGGTTACCGACTCTTTAGTCCGCCGGTTAACGCTTATTACTTATTTGTATCGGCTTATTTTAGTTATTTGAAATAGTAATTGCTTTGAAAATCGCCTAGAATAGTGTTTTTTAAGTCGAGGATTAGAGTTCGCGGTTGTAAATTTGGATTTGGAATACAATTACTATAAAGCCAGCGGGCGCGTAAAACATCCCCAGCCTACTGCCTTAAAACTACCGAAATAGAGGCATATGTGTTGTTAATTCGTTTGTAATTATGGTAACGGGTCGAATGAGTCCTATTTTAGTAGCAATCGCTAATAAACTTTCCCGCTGCCACGGACACGACATATAACATGTAGAGCGTGTTTATTAGCAGTCTAGGGTTCCGGATCTGGATACACAGCTTTAAAGGTTTACGTGTTAGAGAGGCCTCGTGACTCACCCTAGTGATACGTAACTCGGAGTGGTAAAGGAGATCCGGTTGAATAGTCTCGTCCAAAAAGATATTAATATAACGAATATACGGACAGGTTTAACAATACGAACTGCGTTGCAACTCCGCTAGGCTGCGTTCATGGTGAAGGGTGAGGGAGGGGGGTTCCCGCAAGTAATAGGGCTTTTACCCGTAGGGAGAGGGTAAGGTTTATAACCTTAAAAACTTCTCGCTCTTCCCCTTAGAAGTTGGGGGGAAGGAGGGAGAGAAAAAGAAAAGGAAAGGAGGTAGCGGCTTTGTCGACGGCGGCGGCGGCGGAAGAGTCGGAAAGGAAGGCCGGTATAAAGGCGGTGTTACTCGAAGAGGTAAGGCTATTATTAGGGGTAGTGGTAACGGTGGCGGTAGTGCGGTTAGCAGCTGCGGCAGCCTTGGCGCGCTTACGTTTACGCATTAAATGGCACTCAAAATCCTATTTTTATGCGATATCTATTGAAGGGAGATGTCAGCATATAGGAATTGGTCAAGTAACCTATTCATCGGAGTGTTTTGAAATAGGTAATTAAAAGAGTGGGTTGGGTTTATATATATAGATTTACTAATTAAAACTTACGTTAACTTTAGGTACGCGTTATTAAAGAAGAAAAGAAAAGAAATTTCACCTAGGCCAATAACTATATATCTTTTTATATTAACAATAAAACAAGTAACAGCGTCATTACTCTTACGCGATAATAACTCTGTATTACTTACGTAATTACACCTTTGTAGGAAATAATAATAAATGCCATCAATAACTATATTACTACCGATGAACTGAATTAACCGGATATTAATTATAATTACTGACACAGCTAAAAACCATTAATTCTAACATTTACAACTTTTTCTTTCACTATATTATTATTATTGATTTACTAACTGAAATCTTTACAGTTTCTACCATGATTATACTGTTTTTACTAAACTACGAATACGTATCACACTATAACTAGACTGTTATTACTATATTACATATACGGATAGCGTTACACACTCTACTGTTACTACAATGTAACATGTACGGATCGTAAAAGGAAAAAGAAAAAATTAGCTGTGTGGATATTACCACATATCCCTAGAGATAGTATAAAGCTATGTTGCGGAGTACAACTTTATAAAAGTGTATGGTAATATACCACTTTACAAGGTGTATTTCTGCAGAGTGAATAATAGCGAGACACTAGTTGTAAGTGGCATTTGCAAAGTGTACGGAAGAGTGCCGCTGCCGAGAAGAGAGATTTGCAAAGTGTATGGCAAAGTGCTACTGCCGGGATGAGAGGTTTATAACCTTTTACCCGTTACGTGCACTCTTCGAATACCTCTTCTCTCTTACGAACTTATCTACTACTACAATACCAATCTGTACGATTACTCTTCTACTTGTTTACGTTCACGTGAACAAGCTGAGACCTTACCAACAATAAGTCGTTTATTATAACTTAATTTTATAGTAACACTAAAATACTATATTTGAGAATTAAAAAATTATCCAGCGTTAATAAGGTCGGTGGCGCGAACGCGGACTGAGGTAATTACGCTATTATAACCATCGATTTATTTTCACCTTTTGACGTATTTTTTGAAGTTAACTTGTAATAGTTTAGTAACGAAACCAACGCTTTGTCAAATTTATTTGTGAACCATATCGCGATCGATATTTCTTAATATATGAGTTTATCACGGTTATATTCAATATAATTATGGATATCAATTTCAAAACACGTGTCCGACGTTTCTTAACTTCGAGTTTGTTTTGTAATTTACGGGTTAAAATATCGTGATAATATTTTGAACTATATGCTGGTAACACAAAAAACCGTAAAAAAAAAAACGTTTAAGTTTAATGGACTTTACTTTTTGAAATCAAACGACGTAAAGAAGAGCTGCAATTTCTTTCAAATTTATTCAAACGTTAAAAAAGGTATAGGTATCACGTGATTCCGATGAACATACCTTGGAATATGATATCATCGCTAAAATAGGTTTATTGTAAATAGTGTACACGCGTTTTTTATTAGTCAAATATACAAAATAATAAGTAACCAAATTAAAAAAATGGTGATTATATCATTTAAAATATGAATAATTTAATGTTATTTCGGAAACAACAATTTTCATTATAAATATACAGTCAGAGTCTTGATATATCAACATCGAAACAGTAATATAAACAATTTTAAAAATTTTAAAAATATGTTTTTATAATTGATCCGGACCCACCGATGTTTCTATTTTGTAAGTTAAATAACGTATTAATCAATCCGAAAAATATTAATGGATTTTTGATAGAAGTTTATGAACATTGAAAAGTTTCTAATTTTCAGAATAATACAGAGAAACTTTTATTTGCGGACGGCTCGAGTTTTTTCGAGGTTGGTTCGAATACTCACGTTTATTATTACAATAAAACCGAGGCACTTTACCTCTTTTACTACTAAATAAATTTCAAGTCCAACTAAAATTCAACGTGATGGAAGCGCCGTACAAACTCATAAATCATTATTGTGGATAATCGTTCTTAAAAAAATGAATGAAACATTTTTTATATAAGTCGTGTCAATATTATCAGAGTATTGATTTTTTTTAATTCAATATAACTTTGAAATATCGTCTACGCTTTCAACAGTTCAAAGAAGTCAATTTACCAATTTAATAGGTCAAAATAAATACGAAAAGTCGTTGATTTTTGATATCTAGGTACGATCCGAATACAATAAAATGTTACTTCAATAATTGAATGATTTGTTATATTAATTGAGGTAATACCTGTAGAATTTCCTTCATTCAAGGTAATGGAAAACAATCTAATTTATCGATTTTATTCATAACCCGGTAATCGATGGAAAATTGTCCCCCCTACCCTCTAGTTAAAATATTAATAATATAGGCGTTGCGGACGAAGATAAATTCGTCTATACCCAACCTTTATCCATTAATTTACGAACTTAACGTTGGAACTCAAAGGGATAACTTCTTCATATCGAATATAATTACCTTTATGGTTAATCCAGGAAACCTTGATCTTCATTTAGTTTAATATAAATATAGTAATTTAAGTTATTCCGATACGGTAGTAAAGTTATCGCAATTCTCTTTTCACATATATTACGAAAAACTGTTCATTTTAATGAAAATGGGGATTGATTTTTATCTTCCTTTAAAATAGTTAATGTTATCTATTACAGATTCCACTATATCTTGAAAAAATATGATAAAATTTCATTACAATTTATCCTTATTAGATTTAGTCATCCGTTTAATCCAGGTAACGATTATAATAAAAATAATTTTTACAATACTCTAACCATCTTTCTATTCAAAGCTCATTATTCTCCTATTAATAATCATTTCCCTAACTTTCATTATTCAACGATTTGCTTCGATATTTCAAGTTACGTGGAAATATTATATCTATAATATATTTGAAATAATATCCCGCATTATTCGGAGAACGATATTTTTCGATGTCGGGCTCGACTGTTTATCAATATTAACATGAAATTGTACCATATAAATGATATATACTTTGTTTTAACCGACATATTATACTCAAATTTCCCAAATATAATAACCGAACTTATTTTAAGTTCACCTAGTATCTCAAAACACCATTAATGATATAATAATGATTATGATGAAAATGGATCTAAGTATTTAAGAAATAAGTGTTATTAAAGTATAGGGATAGAGAAAAAAGCTTTATTGATATATATTTCAATGAAACTAAATTATTTTTCATTCCACTTTGTAATGACATGTAAAGTTCCATAACTTTAGAACGAGATTACTTTCAACAATTAGGTTTACGCCGTCGCCAATAATGCGAAACTTGTATTAACGTTTTCAATTTAAATTGTATAGACCTACATCGGAAAAAGATCGGACGGCACTTATAACCTTATTAAAAAGTGGTTCGATAAATTATAGCGTAAGTAACGCCTTGCAGTTCTCCTAGCCCAATTTTTTTTCGTTATCAATATTATTCGAAGTTTTTAGTTTAAACTCTAAACGTAACGAGTTGTTAGTAAATTGTATGTTTTAGTTAAACGAGCCTATTCAGGTAGTCGACCTCTATTAGTGTGGTTTTTCATCAAGAATATCCAAATTATGTATATTATCATTATAGCTGTGTTTTCATTCGATCGCGGTATTTATATATGGCTAGATAATTGTTCTTCATAGCGTTATTCTAATTTTTTTAAAAAATTAAATAGTTGATGAATTTATAGTATTTTGTTTTAGTGGCAACATAGTTAATACGGCAAATACTTACTGCAATCAACTTGTTACGAATACGAAGAAAAATAGAGAAATAAATGTAAATATATTTAATAACTCACAATGAATTTCAATCGCCATTTTAAGTTGGTGACGGTTCTAATTAATAACAATGAGTTCTCAAGAGCTTTCATTATTTATAAATGATCACTTTCATTCGATTAAAGTTTTATTCCGTGAAAAAGGATACAGAAAACATATTCAATATAGTTGAAAAATATATTTACGTCTTATATTCCCTCATACTTTTCGGCTTCATAACAAGTTCTAATTGTTCGCTTTATAGCTGGAATATAATATCTCTATACATAGAAAAACGTGTATAGTCTTTCCCTCTGTCATATGTTTTATATCTTCAATATAACATTAATCGTTCAATACATGTTGACCTAAATTAAATGAAATTTTACGAATTGAAATTAGTTGAATCGTTTTCAAGTGTTTAGTTATAGTGAATATAGCCCGAATATTTATTAAGTCACTTTAAAATTAACAAATTTAATAATAACCTAAGCGAAATCCGACGTGAAAGGATGCGAAACAACCGGGTTAACGGAGGAATTAAATTCAAATATTAGGAGAAGAAACTATTATAACTGTTTTAATGTAAATACGATATATCTCACCGCTTTTCAAAAGTGAAATTTATTAGTTTCTATCGACCCCAGGGGGGTAAAACATATATTCGTAAAGGTAGAGACCTAGTTATTCGGCGACGATTTATATTTTTGGGTAACATTAAAATGTAAGGGAGAATCATTTACTTTTGGCATTAATTTATCTATTATGAAAAATATCCGTTGAAAAAAATGAAAATAAACCTTGATTCTATGTTATAGTTAAACTCATCAACTCAGGCAAAATGATTCCAAATCATATTAATAATTAAGGTATTATGAAATATTACAAAAGTGGATAGTGGTTTTTGCCGCATGACTTATGTGTATAGCCCTTTAAGTGCTTTCTTAAGTAACGCCTGCAAACTGCGCCTGGACCGAGCCCAGGCTGGGTTCTGCATGTATACCTTTTGTTACATGCATAGCCACATAACCTTTAAATTCAATGGCTAATAGACTGAGTTGATAACAATAAGAAGTCGCTCGGTTACCTGGTTAATTACGTGGAGTTAGTATGTTTAGTAATAATTCGGGAGCGACGTAGAAGCATAATAATCGTTAAGGTTTAATCCTTAGCGATCGCTAGCTTAAGTACTAGCTTGTAACATTATCCTCTTCTTACGGGATTTCCCCCTGGTAACTGTAAAAGGTATTAATTAGTTGTAAAACGTCCAAATACCCTATAAACGGTATCATAATGCGTCGGCTTGATTGTGGTCGCAAGCCATCTGCTTACGAGTAAAGTAAAATTCTATTGAATCATATAGAAGATGATTTCTTACTGTAAAGAGTTTTGGAAACTTGTAGAAGGTGCCTTCCTATCGAAAGACGCTCTAGAACATCATGAAAGATGTTGGCGTTACACCCGCTAGTGCTGTTTTACCTTTTTATAAATAATATACTTTGTAATATTATAAATGTAAAACTTTTCCCTTTAATAAGAACTTTTAATTACGTTTTAGTATTATATTTTTGCCCTGTTAGCTCCACAGAACCTATGTTCTTTTAGACCTATGCCCCTCCTTCATTTTGTGAATATTAATGTAAACCTGGATACTGCGTTCGATGAAGTCATTCGTAATGTAAATTCTCTTGTTCTCAAGGTATTCATCCCTGGTTATTATTTATTTCATCATACTATCACCGTGTCGTACTTGTCACGCAGCAGCGCACTGGATACTACCAAATATCCGTGTAGATACCGGCGGGAGGGGTCATAACACATCCCAGTACAACTGTAGTGAGCCGTTGACAAACCACGTCACCCCTCCAATTAAGACCTTAGGGTGCCCCGCAGTTTGGAGACCTGTAGGTGTGTAAGCTGCAGCCCTGGTCGGACTACGTAGCGTAGCTATTTTATTCCCCGCCTAACGCCTAATCGCGCTTGGAATACGACCAGTTCTGGCTACATAAAAAAAGGGACACTCTAAAGCTAGAAAAAACGTGGTAAAAACCTCTAAAAGGAGTATCTGTGAAAAATACCTGTAAGTACACGTACTCGTTAAAGAAAGTTTTAAACCATTAAAACGCTAAGAGACCCCCTTACATAAATATGGTGGTCTGTAAGCTATTGCACCATATAAAGAGCCCCCCTTATTAACACAACCCCTAAACTTAAACCTTCTTTTAAAGTAATTGCCAAAGAAATTAATAACAATAAGCTCCCCTATTTCCCCAACCCTTTCTCCCATTTTTAATACCCCGCCCCCCTTTTAATTGGGAATCCCCAGTTAATATTATCGACTAATGGCGTTGACACAGAAAGATCGTATAGTATACGCCCACGCTCGCCGAGCTAAAGTCAGGGAGCTCCTGCGTTTCAAACGCGTTAAGCGTACCTTTGCCGCGACCCTTTTCCCGGCCCCTTCGTCCTACTCTTTCCCTTTCTCTTCCGACCCTTCGTTCCGCCCTACTAACCCCCACCTTGTTCCCAACGGGGCGTAACTTTATACGGGTTACGTACGATCCCTTTGAATAAGGATTAGGAATGGTGGCTATATTAGGGGAGGAAAGTGCGTGAAATACGCCCGCTACGCGCGTATAACCCCCTTAATACATATTATAAAAGGCTTGTTTTAACTTATAAAGATAGTATCTAAATGTAAAGACAGGTGTATTTCCGTCATCACTAACGCTGCCGGACCGTTAACGGCTTACCGCACCATCGTCGCAGTGGGGACGCCTTTTAGGCGCCTTACTGCTTTACAACGACCTTTAAGAGCTGCCGTAAAAGCGGCGAAAGGTAACACAGCGTAAACCGTTATAATAACATTACTAAGGCGACGAGGTCCCGTTACTATAGGGGCCTAGACAGGTACTAGCGACGACGACGAGTTTAATAACTGGAGGGAAACAGGTTTTATCTCTAATTAGCCTGATACTCCCTCGCCCGTCACCGCCTCGAGTCCCTCCTTAAAACTTGTAAATCCCTTCCGAAAGGGACGGGCTCGTTGGGCGGCCGCCGTAAAGGTCTTAATAACAGCTGTAATAAAGTTAATAAAGGGATAAGCTCCTCCATGTTAGGCATAATAATAACAATGATAAAAATAGTAGCGGTAAATTAAACCGGCGGGCTTTGAAGATATTTTCCGGCGGGCGTAAAATGTAACCGTTACTGGCGAGCGTTAAACGCGGCCCTATAGGGTTATAATTCAACTACGTATATTTTTTGAAAAACAGGTGATAACGTAAACGAAATTCCGGAAGAATTTGAAGTTTACAAGGACACCTTTTATGCAAGTATTCAGTACCCGCCTGTCTAATGGCTTCCTAGCGACCCATAGCCAACGTTTTCAAACCTTTAACGAAACCTGGTAGTAAAATAGGTAAGTTACATTACGTTCGTTATTATAACGATAGTACCCCTCTTTTGCTTTAGAAAGCTAAAACCTTCAAAAACACGGAGCGAAGTTACCATACCCATATCTCATCGTAAGGAAACGATATGAAAAGGGCCGTGGTAACGGTTCCGAAAATGAAAGGTTGTCAGACCTAACAAAGGTGCTAAATTCGAATTTACGCCTAATCGAATACGTAAAACCCTAACGCCTATATCAAGGAAACAACTTAGCCTCCTTTTAGGAATACTATTCCCTCTTTATGACCCTAAGGTTAAATCGCAATAACGATTTTACCACATTCGTAAAGGGTTAGTCGTCGTTTTTGTAAGAGGGTAGGGATCTAGCCCCCAAACCAACGAGTCTTTCTGTGGTCTCATTCCAGACAATCCCCGTTCAGGCCTTATATCACGAAGGTGCTATCCACGCAAACCGTTATTTCGCCTAGAGTTTTGAGCGTAGCCTCTTCAAGGCCTAATATTCATCCCTTGTTAACAAATAGGTAACTCCTACATATAAGATTTATTGACGAATACTTTCATTGTATTTGAAATCAGATATTTATCGAGTATATTTATCGTATGGAACATAGATTTCGATAATTTCATTAAAAACCAAGGTTAAACGTTAGGTACATGGAATTGTTTTATAATCCTTTAACAAGGAATTTAATATTAGTCTTTAATATTAATTTTATATTGTTGGGTTGAGGAGTCGTAATCAGGGTTATAAATACATTTTTATAGACTTATGTCCGGATATAAACGAGGTTGTAGAATAGTTGTTTTAAGGTTAACCTTGATTTCGATGTCGAAAATTAGAGTAAATAACTATACTTTAATTTTTATCACTATTGATAAACAGTTTAATAACGTGTAAGCCCGTGAGATCGCCACAAAAAAAGCTACGAGAGTTCTGTACACTATGTGAGGTAATGTTAATATATATGGTAGCGATCATTTTGTTTCGTCGAAATTTATTTGTTTACGCGGATGTCGTATTATGGAACTCTTTAATAAGGAACGTGGAAATCGGGCAAGTTAGAGTTTATGGTTAAAAATGTGGATTTGACGGTTATCGAATCATTGGCAAGTTCAGTTAAATACGATTGAAAGTCTCAAAAAATCGCTGAAAGTATATACAATAAATTGAGTAAATAAATTAGTATTATAGAGATGTTAGTGGCTGAAAGAATCTTCGGCCTGAATTTGGAAGAAGGTATCAGAGAGTACGAGGATATAAAAAATAGCCTTTAGGGTAGTACTAGTTATAGGATGAATATAAACTATTTTTTTGTATTATGTATTAATGACATAACTGTTTTGAGGAGATTTAGTTTAGTAACTAGTAATAAGTTAAATTAAACCTATTTATGGTACACGTAAAATGATTTATTATTGTTCTCAACTGAGCTGAAACGGAATTCAATAATATGAAGAGCCTCTATATTAGTTAAATTTGAAAGCGTCTTTTGAGTTGAGTAAATATAAGCCATTAATTTAACTAATAATTGTTCCTCCGGTAAGTTTATAGTATACGGGTAATTTATTCAAAGTTTACTTATGGTTTGTAAAATACTTTCGATCTAATGTTTAGACTTAATTTTGACATCGTTGTTAATAATGTCGACGACGGATAATTCATAATTACGAATTTGTTTATATGAGAAGCGCGTTATTAGTAGTTTGGATGACTTGGTTACCGTAGAAACCGGGGTGTTTTTCATCTGTGATATCAAGTTTGATAACATAGGAATCAATGACATGTTTAATGAAATATTTGTCGTGAAGTTAGCCGATTCTTTTAAAAAATTGATTCAGTTTGTTGTTTTTAAAAAATCGATAAATTTCATCTTTCATCCGAAATTATTTGTATGAAAAGCGTTTCTCATTAACTGTTTTCTTTATACACTATTACGTCATCATCATTACGGTTTGTACTAATTTAGTAATATCGTGAATACGTTAAAGTAAATCTTCAGCTTTTAAGTAACATTTTGTTACTATGATAATTGAATATTCAACGGGTTATATAAAGTTATAGTGCTAGTTATACGTTGTGAAAAAGATTTAATACCTATAATGGAAATATTTTTGTCACTCCACGCCAATTGATAACATAGCATTAGGTAGCCTCAATTTAGTGAGATGCAAATAATAAAAATATATAAGAATTTAATGATTTTCTTATTACTACGTAGGGTAATACCATTTTAATTAGGGTGGAATACCGGGTTTAGATGTTATTATATGCCCAATAACTTGTTAACACGTTTTAAGAACCTACTTATTTAATTTAAACTTAGATTGGTAATGATAAAACAGAGGGATTAATAAAATCGCTATTGACAATTTAGGAACCATTTCATGTAAGCTTTGACGTTTATAGTTTTTATTACGTTTAAAATAATTATTTTGTTTGAGCTGACCGTCATAATTATAATGTAATATAGGTCGTTAGTTTTTTTTCGAGGAAGTTGATTATGAAGTTGACTGATAACGCTTTCTAAAGACGTTTAAACATCGGTAAAGCTTTGAAAAAACCTCTCGACGATATTACCAATATGCGATCCGTTTATGAACATTTCAGTTACGATAATAACAAGGAATAATATAGTGAAAGCCGGGTACAAAATATAATTTATATATAATAGCGATAGTGACTTCGCGGCTCAGTTGATCAGTAATAAACTAATCATATGTATAATGGATTAGTGCGGCAGCGAACGATTCATAACCGGGGACCTAAATACCGTTACTAAACCGTAAAACGTTATTATTTTTTACCATATATTTCGAAATAGAAATTTCAAGTGCCCGGTTCTTGTTAGCGCGAATATAGGCAGAAAACCCGCGATTACCTAGATGTATTGAGCGAACCAGGCGTGTGTAAGTGTCATTCCGGGTGATAACAGAGTTTTAGTTGTTTTGAAGGTTAGCTTTAGTAAAAAGTTCGCGATCATTAGGGATGAATTTGGTGGTAATAGTAAGCCGGAAGATACGCGTGTTCGAAAACGGCGCAAAAACAATCGATTTGAGGCGAAGATATCGGGATTCTCAACCCAAAAGGCGGGGGTAAAAAAGATCATTAGAAATATCTTAGTTTTGTCGTAATAATACATTAAGTGTTCTTAAGGTATCTAGTACATTAACGTAACAGAAGTGTAATAAGGAAGATTAGTATTTTAGTAGTAAAGATAAGATGTTGAATGAAGAAGAGGTATTCGGAGAGTATGTACCACAGGTGAGAGGTTATAACCTCTTACCCAGGCAGTGTCACTTTACCATGCACTTTGCTACTCTCACTACTGAGAAGTGGCACTTTATTATACACTCTGTAAATGCTACTTCGAGGTAATGGTACGTTATTATACACTTTACAAATACGAATTTTAGGTAGTGGCACGCTATTATACACTTTGCAGAAATACACCTTACAAAGCGGTACGTTATCACATACTTTTTAAAGGTATACTACGTAACGTAGCCGCTTACTAACTATATAGATATATAGTAATATCTATTCAGAAAATCTTTTCTTGTCACTATTACGGCCTGTATTCGTTATTTGGTAATAGCAAAAGAGTTTGTAACGAAATTCGTATCCGTGGTTGAGTAACAAAAATCTGGTAATAATGTAATATATATTTATAGTTTAGTAATAATAGTATACTTATGGTAAAAATTACCAAAGTTTAAATGAATAATTTTTAACTGCAATAGCAATTGTAATAAAAGCCTAGTTGGTTTAGATAATTGGTAGCGATATAATTATTATTAACGTTTGTTACTATTCCCTATAAGTGTGTCATTACGCAGATATTGAAAGGGTGTCATTATGTAAATGCTATAGGGGTATCATTTACGTCAGGGTAATGACGGTATTATATATTTTAGGATTAGTATAAAAAAGTCCATTACCATCGGTTTAGGTAAAACTTCTTTTCCTTTACTCTTTAATGAAGCGTAGATATAACTAATATAAGTCCTAACTAATTAATTGGGATATTAAAGTTTAACGTATCATTTCAACCACTTATTTTAAATCACTCCGATAAGTTACTTTATTAATTAATATATACTAACCTTTCCTCTAAATAAATATTGCGCAAAAATGAGTTCTTTAGGCGCCGTTTAACGCGTAACTATAAGCGAACAAAGGCGGATATCGCCGCATCCTGCTGCGCCGCTGACGCCGCCTCCGCTGCCACCACCAGCCTCGCCTTCTCTGATACTATATCGTTAATCCCCGATTCATTTTTCACTTCGTTTCCCGCCGCCGCCGCCGCTGAGATCGCCACCCCCTCTTTTCTATTTTCCCCCTCCCCCCCTCCTCCTAATCTTTAAATGGAGAAGCGGTAATCTTTTAAGGTTATAAAACTTACCATTTCCTTACATGTAAAGACTTTATTACTCGTAAAAAAAACCCGCCGCTGTAAGTATAATTTAACGGAGTTACAATGCGGTTTGCATTGCTAATTCTTTCCATATATTTCGTTATACTAATATTTCTTTAAACAAGGTAATCGAGACGAACCTCCTCCGCCACCTCGAGTTACATATCGCTAAGGTACGTCGAGAGGCCTTTTAAACGCATAAAACTTTTAAATGATATACCCGGATTCGTGACCTCGGGTTACTAATAAATAAGCCCTATGTATAGTATATCGCTTCCACTCCCACAGACAAATTCATTAGCGATTACCATTAAACCGGGGGTCAGTTGGCCTGCTACTACCGTTAATAAAAGACTAGTAAAGAATACGACCTTATTTCGATGGTTTAAAAGCAGTAAGCCGAAACTGTATTACGCGCCCGCCGTTTTCATAGAAAATTTACTTGGAAACTATCATTCCAATATCGAACTCAAATTCTCCAATTTCATGAATATAACAATTAAAGACCTCCTAAAAGCGACTAATTTCGTAAATAACCAAAATAAACCGATAGTAATTAACGCTAACCGGTAAACCAAGGAATCGGTAATGGCTATTACCGCCTAAAAGCAGGGCCTACGCATATACTATACAGGTGAGTTCGATAACGTTATTTTACGTTGCTGTAAGATGAGTAACCCTCACCTGCGCCTTTGCCTAAGGGTATAAGACCCAAGACACGGGGCCACCCCTTCGACTGGGCTGATAGTGGCATCGATAAAGGTAATAACGGTAACGCTAATATGAAAGGGGAGTTTGGCAAAGAGGAGGATGATAGGGACGCAACATTGCCCACTTCCTCTCCTTGAAGCATCGAATAACTGCTTTTTTTTTTCCCGGGCTGGCATACCTGGTCATAATATAATACGCTATAAAGTAATGTAATTTCATTTTAGAAAACCTCGCAGCACCAATTGAAAATATAAAATGTAAAAAATCATCGTAATTTCAGTAAGATCGAAATAAAAGAAATAGAGCATAATGATATATTAGTCATGATACAAATAACAGATTTGAATGGAGAACGATTCTTAAGGGCAACATAAATAAGAAATTTATACCGCGAGAAAAAGTAAGGAGCGGTACAAATTACGAATTCAAATTGCGAAAGAGGTTAAAAATGGTATAAATGTACAAAACAAAAAGGGAAATATTAAATATCGGTCTTAACAAGTTTAACTCGTATAAAGCTGTAAAACCTTTCTAATAACACTAACGAAACGAGTATTCTTCGATACAAGAGCCTTTAATGCCCCGGTCGGGGCTCTTTTAGTAATTATACTTGTAGTGGTTAACTTCCCATCAATTTATTTTAATTTCTTAATTTCGTAACCCTTATACAATTCGCTTAAAGCTATAACCTCGATTGTAATATTTTCATTCGTAATACCAAATTTAACATATATTTTTAAAGCGAAAAAGAAATGATAAAAACGAAGAAAGTAAGAGGTTTTAAACTTAAGTTCAAAATAATTATTAGGACCGTTATCGCTATGGTAATTTCTGAATCGAAAACTCCAACCATTCCATAAATCTCTAATACCAAAACTCTATTTATAACCGGTTTATATTTAGTCAAGCTTTAATAGATAATATTTTCATAAAGTATAAATCCGTTTCGGACCATTATTTCGTTACTAAAATCAAGCAAAAATCCTATTTACGAATTACAGTCGGTATTATTAGCGAAGGAGCCTTTAGTAAAAACAAAGGATTTTAAAATACGTATATCGAGCGGTACAAATAACAAACCACGCTTTAAATTGTGTATTTGCTACGTAAAGCGCTTATCAAACACTTTGTATATATCGTTTAAAAGGTTAGATTTGAACTACACGGAAACCAAAAGGTTTAATACCGTTTCCGGTGATATAATTAATATAACCCAAATACTATATACGCGATAGTATTTGTATTCGTCGACCCGTTTTATGCTATTCAAGGTGACAAAGGTAAACATATCTAATTCTCCTTTTAGTATAAGTTTCAAAACGCCGTTCAGGAAAATTAATGTTGCACCATTAAAGTCGGTTATATGATTCTCCGTTCGGTACGTTTCAGGTTTAACTTTTAAGCCGGATTTTAAAAGCTTACTTTTTTAAAATACAGAAACCGATGCGTTAGACAAAGTTAACGTATTATACGTCTAGATACCCATTAATACAAAGCCTTTAAAATATATTATTAGGATCAATAAGTATAGGTCGAATGTTAAGTTAATTATTCCGAACCGATCCTTGTAATACCTTTAATACGTGTCATACTAATAAATAACAGCTTAAGTTAGTCCATAAAATGGCATTATAATATATAAAATCGTTTCGAGTGGATTATATTGCCTAAGGTGGTTAGGTATATAGTCGTAAATATACCAATAGAACCGTTCCTCGGACTGTATATAAACATGTATAATGTTACGAAATTTAATATAAAGGTTATAAAAGGTATTGAAAATACGGTAAACGAAAGAATTAAACGGTGGCATACCCTTCACAATGTAAGAGATTAAGTTATAATATCCTACTTACCGTCGTTATTATACTCTTTTACCATATGGTAATTTATTTTATATAGCTTTCCAGCCTTATTCTTTACTTGGTAAATGAAAGTTATAGGAATAATTCTGTAAACGCCGTAAATCGCTGTTTCGAACCTTTTAAAACAAAAAACGCCTTATTTGATTGAGGCAAAGATTTCCGTTCGAGTGGATTTTTCGAAAGGCGTACCTAAACCGGTAATAATAACTTCGCAGCGAATTTTTAATCTAAGCTCACGGTTTTCGATTTTATTCTAGGTAACGAAGAAATCTATAATCAAAGTCCTAAGACGTTTCTTATTTTTCGAGTCAAGTAGACGTTCTTGGTACCGAGATGTTCATTTCGTTAGTATAGGAGAGAAATTTAGTATAATGGAAAAGATTTGAAAATAACATCAGAAATGTATATAGTATTTAAAAGCGACTTGATTTCGTTATCGTAAAAATGGCTTCGTTGGTATTATTATCTAACTTACTGTTTCAGACAGCTCTTTTCTAACCATTTCCTTTTGTACTCCCGTATTATTTTTCAGTGAAATGAAATTTTAATATTTAGTAAGTTCACAAGCATATCATGGCCTTCAAACCCATTAATATTCCTAGGGTTAATCTATCCGTCCTTAATTCTCAAA
The DNA here is from genome assembly GCA_038502455.1 of Anisogramma anomala. Taxonomy (NCBI): domain Eukaryota; kingdom Fungi; phylum Ascomycota; class Sordariomycetes; order Diaporthales; family Gnomoniaceae; genus Anisogramma; species Anisogramma anomala. Next base: position 19,144,289 of record JASMMZ010000002.1, read on the forward strand.
ATTAGGACTTTGAACTATAATTGTAAGTCCAAAACGCCGGTCTTACGTGAACTGTTTCTTATAGCTAACGCTTTCAAAATATTATTCTTAACCTGTAGAAAACTTAATGCTATCATAGCTTTTGCCATAACATTTTCCCTTTGTATTATAATCGGTAATGATATAAATTCTGTATAAACCCTTGTGTAAGTATGAAAAATAGGGAGCATTGGAATTAGCTTACTTAAGCCGGAAATATTATTAATAGCAGTAACTGCTATCTATAAAAGAAATTTCTGAAATAATAATACCATTTAGAATTTTGGACAATACTATCTACGCTCTTTGAAATAGTTTATAGTATCGTTTACACGTTTCAATACCCTATAGTACTTTTACTAATATATGTTTACACTTATTACCGAGGATCATAGCCTTAATACGTTATTTAGCTGAAATTAAAACGCCGTATCTACGTTGTAGGTAATTCAATCCAAAAACCCTAAATAAATATTCAAGTAGTAATCTACCAAAGTATCTTAGTAATTTTCAGCGAAAACGATTCGCGTAAACCTCGCGGCCTGGAATAATGTTGTTATATAGACGGCGTATAACACTGGCTAGCTGTCAAAAAACATTATATTAATAATAACGTTGTAATTAAAGTCTATATCATTTTAAATGCGGAAATTAAATCATCGTAGGGCTTACGAGTATAGTTAACACTTATAGACAAACTTTTCGATAGCTTTAAGCGTTTCCTTTCTAACATTTATGTAGCTTACAACGTAGAGAAGCTGTAAAACACGTTCCGTAACTAGGTATCCGAATCGGCGGTATAATATTCGTAACTTTAGTTACGTTAGATAAATAGCTATAGTTATATATGTTTTGAGGAAAAACTACAGGTATTAGAATTTAAACCGAAGCAGTACGAATACGTTATCTGAAATGAAAATAAGCAGGTTAGTCGTATTTCGAAACTCAATCCCGAACTTATTTATATTAACAAACGATAACGAGAATAAAGGTTTAAAGTCTATTACGTAAAATTCAATTAGTCCGAATCGTGTATTTATAATGACCTCACCAAGTAACGACGCTTTGTTTTTACCGAATAAGACCTTTCAATATTCTTTTGTTTAATCAAGCTAGAATTTCTGAAATTTCGCCATGATCGCATCGAATTGTTTTTTTCCGGAGATTAAGATATCGACTGCGTAAGTATTAGGTATAAGACCTTGAAATCGGTTTCCATACTTATTTAAAATTGTAAATTATCATACTATTTAGACGTTTAACACGTCATTTTTGTAATTCAGGCTTATGTTATATAGGAAGGAGTTATTTTATAAGCTTGTAAAAATTCGCTAGGCGGCTTCGTTATCCAAAGCTATTGAGTAAGCGTTGTCATCTTTAAAGTCTTTTCCTCCGAAGGTGTATTCGTAGGGGTCAGTATTAAGCTTATCCTCTACGCCTTTGTATTCGGCTGTATATATTTCAAAATTGTCTTCCGTTTGGTCCTTAAGTAGGTAATCGGTTTAAACCTGGCTTTTAATTCGAACCTCGTCGTATACTACGTAGTTGATGAACTAATAGCCGATATTACAGTATATAATACAACGATTTTTAAAACCTATAAAGTTTCGTATACTTTTTCGCGGGTATTATTATAAGCGTAGTAAGTTTCTTAATTAGTTATAAGTTCATCCTTAATAGTAGTTACTTTACCCTCGATTTTCGAGGCTCCCTACCTAATCATTCTTTTTTTGGTAACCGTATTTAGGGCATTTATTTTACCGTAAGTACTCTTGAAACCTTCTGTACAAAACGTGGTAAATAGTCTTAGTGTTGGTAGGGCTTTATATGTTGCAACGTTGTCGATTCTATTGGTTGAAATAACAGTTGGATTGTGGGGTCAAATGGTAAATGTATTGATCTAGGTTTTTCGGACCGCTAGCCGGTCTGCATTGTAATTTGTATGGTCAATTGCTTGGCTCGAGCCCTAATATAAAGTGTGGTCTACTGTACTTGACTTGATCCTAATACAATAAGCTCACACAAATAATACACTCAATTTGCAATTAGTATAGTCAACTTTACTATAAGTAAAGTTAACCAATTGTATTGCATGTAGTACTATTAAAACATTGGCGGCTTTTTAGTTTGTACGCGTACGTTAGTGTAGTTGACCAATCTTTCTCGATAAGCGCTGAACTGAGACCTCATTAATTGGTCAAATCCCTATCAATTTTGATTGACCTCCGTATCGAAATTCTCTCATTTACATATAAATTAACCCCAATTACTTTCATTTCCTTTACGGCCCCGAGGTCCGACTTTATTGGCTTTTATAAAAAGGTTTTCTACCATAGGTTTTTGCGAACCTCTACTTTAGCCGTACTAATCAAACAGGTCGCTATTGTCAATTAATCCCCTTCCTTAGTAGTCTTTTAATTAGCCAGCGCATCTTTAAACGCTATTACGTAATCTGGTCTTCCTAGGCGACCTATTAACGTAGCTCTTGATACGTACAGATAGCTTATTACTATTTACAAACCTTTCCAAGGCCTTATTCGATAATACCTTCGTTATGATATTAATATAATTATTTTTGTCGTCAATCTATCGAAACTTCTCCCTTAGTAGGCTTTACGGAGTATTATTACATCAATTATCATGCGTTTTTCGTTAGTAGTTCCGAGTTTCGAAAGGCGTTCAAATAGACTCTTTGAGTCGATAAAAATTACTACCAGAAATATAGGAATTTGTAGCTGCTTAGTAAAAAAGTTGAGGGTTGCCCACAATGCTATTCCTACATTAAAACCTACCATTGTACCGTAAACTTCTAAAGTTAACACGTTTTGTTTAATTTTTTCTAATTTAATAAAGGGTTAGTAAATTAGGTTACCTATAATGTTCCACTGGTTTTTCCGCCTATTTTCGTTAATGAAGGTTATTGGGAAACCGATCTGGAAATATAGGTCGGTGTTATTTACGAAAACCCTATTTGTGAGGATTATTAGCTTAGCTCTCGATAAGTTGATTGAAATTATATTAATTTCTCGGTCTAGGTTTCGCATTTTCCATTTAAATTTCCTATTAAATTGTTTAAAATCGTTACCTATTGGGTTTTAAATCTTGCCCGTTATGAAAATGGCATAAAAGACCATTGTTAGCATAAGATGGTAATATAAATACCTCGAGCACACTATTTTTGGTGATGTTAGGCCTTAGCTAAGTTAATATTATCGATTATAGCTAAATGAGTGCCCTTACCATTTTGGAGAAAACTAAGGTTGATATTAATATTAATGATACGGATTGACGATCCGTGAGAATTAAGTTAATAACCATTCGCCAACGTCGTTACCAGCTTATAATTCCAGAACTTGAAGTTTTTAATTGTTTAATATTACGATATTATAGAGCCAGCCGTTTTAACGAAACGGGTATCGTCAATCTGTATACCTAATAAGTAAAAGTCCGTTTTTTACGCTATGAGCAAGTACGGGTTGTATATTAAAGACTTCATACCTAGTCGTAATTTAAAATACGGCTGGTAAGTTTAGAACAAATAAACGCCTACTTTAACTAGTTCGTATAGTGGTTTCATATATCGTATAACCGTTTTCAAAGGGTAAATAACACGTAATTCTTTTAGTAACTTGATTAATATGATTCGTTATAAATCCGTCATTAATTACATATAGGTTAACTTTATATTATGTCTATTAAGCATAAACTTACCTTTAAGTTTTGTTAGAAAATTTGCTATTAAAGCGACTACCAAGCGTTAGGTAATCTTTTAAATCGTTGGTGACTACGTGAGGATTTAGTATCTGCCTTTATCGTCGTATCTTTAAGTGATTAGACGTGACTTTTTATACAGCTGCCCCGTAATTCTACCTGCAACTTTGTAGATAATCCTCGACTTGAAAATCGTGACGTTCGGGTTTTCAAGGTTACAATCGGCCTTTGGCATAAATTCTATAACTCTTTGAGTTAGTAAGCCGTTAATTCGAGCTTATCCATTTCCTTACAAAGTTTTCCCAAGGTGTTAATAATCCATTTCATTCGAAGTTTCATTCTTTAAATATTGTTATCCTTTTCTTCCCTCCTGTTTACTCAAGTAGTATTATAGATAAGGCCCGGTCTGTATTCCCTTTTTTAGCGTTCCTTTTTTCTGGGGGTCGTCTTTGCCGACAGCGTTTTATCGGCTTATCGATAAAGTTTTGAGGAGGTTTATATTAGTTTGGTCGTTTAGCTTAAGAGTATTTTTCGTTAGTAACCCTAATATAGGATTCAACTTAGGTAGTTTGAAAAGATACTGGCTCGTTAGTAATTTTAATAACTACTCCAAAGTTTACAATATTCAATCTCTTACACAAGCCCTTTTATTTACACAGCTCCCACTATACGTGGACTTTACTTTATAACGTCAAAGCAAGTACGTCGATTATTATAAGGCCGTTCCTAATAGTAAAGGCGTTTTGAACCTGGTGGTGTGCTGATTCCCTTCGCAATTCCCTTAAAGCTTTGCCGCAGGCCGTAACACGTTTTTGAGTACTTGCTAATAGCGGAGATTTACTCGTTAATTTTAGGTACACTCCAAAGACTAGTAGCGTTGAAATTAGGCTTTCTGTGCCTATAATATGGTTTAAGCCCTTTACCGCTATCTGAAGGCGTGACTCTGGATTTGTAAAGCTTTTAATTTTTAACGTAAGAATATTATACGTTTGGCGAAGTAAAACGTATACCTTATCAACCTTTTCAATACTTTATTAAACCTTTATAAATACCTTTTTTCACCAAATACCCATTATTTTAGCATGTTACTCAAACTCCGTCGCCGAAAAGTTGATACCGGTATCGTAAACGGCGACGTTAGGTAGGCCTAAATACTTGTTAATTTACAGAATCCTTAGTGTTTCTTACGTATTCTTTTCCGAAAGGGACTTTATAAACTTTAATTTGTACAAAGAGGTTGCTGAGTTAACGACCGGAAGGATAGGCTCATTATTCAAGTGAAATTTATCGATAAAAACTTCTTAATTAAAGTCCTTACCATCTTTTAATGTAAAATTAAATCTTCGAAGGGATTATATATATATTTAACAATAGCATCTAAGCTTTTCAATGGCTTTCAGGGAAAATTATTTAGCATCTTTTTACCTTACGGATTTTATGACTTTATATAACCTATTAACGGTTAGATGGTTAAAACGTCGGTACAATTAGCGAATTTCTGGATTTATAAGGTTAAACACCAATTCTTTAGGCCTTTAAAGATAAAAATATAGTTTCCCCCATTTAAAGGTAAGGGAAACCCTCTAACTGTTTTTAACCAGCTCGTTTACGTTAACGTCGACGTTAACTCTAAGGGTCGTTATATCCTTCAAATAAAGGAAAAAGGGGGCAAAGAACTTAAGGATATGGAATTTGATTAATTTTAGAACAGTTTAAACCACCTTCATCCCCAGTAATAATAGTTTTTCATCCGGTTTAAAGCCAACTTTGTCTTTGCCAGCAACGTAAAGATTAATCTTAGTATTCGTAGTACTTTCCCTTCGCAGTGCCACGTATTATGAATAGCCTCCTATTAAGTATGTTATTGCGTCTATGTTTGACATAATATCTTAAAACGTGTGGTCCGTGCAACGATTGCGAATATCAAAGGTATATAAAGGGTTAAAAGCTTAATTAGGGCAGAGGTAAAGGTTTTTGCCACCTGGACGGTACAAGAATGCGTAATTAGCTAGTAATTAGGACACGCCAGAAACAATATCTGTACGCCACTTAATTTACGTAGGGGAATTGTCATCGTTCATTGGCTCGTTGCCTTTGAAATTTATAATTGAATTTAATTAGTCCTGTTTAAAGGTGGTAGAGTACAAAGTGTAATATATAATTTTTTTTGTTTTTTCACTTGGTAGGGGGGTGCCGAGTTGACAGATAACCAAACTTATTATAAATCCCACATCTCTTGCCACCATCACAACGATAATGCTTATGATTATCAAGTTCTCTTGAATTTCAACCCTAGTAACATTAGCGTAGCTATTACCTCTAGTTTATAGTTGATGGGCTAAACTTTAGGCGTTAAGGACGCCTGAGACTGTATTTGCGGTCGACTTAATTAATTTCCGTCAGGTCTTTTTAATCGTCGTTCAGAAAGTTACCGGCTGAAGGGTACATACTAAGCGAGTTTAGTATACACGTTATTAAAATTGTAAACGAAGAACACAATTGACTAAAAAGACCTGCACAGGTGGTATCTGAACGTTATAGGGTGTATTTAAACTCGTTAACACTTATAACTATTACCCATACCTATTCTCTAAATATGGATTTGCTAGCGTATGAATTTCCCATTACTTTTGGGCATAATATTAACTTATCAATTATCTCGTTAAATATATCCATTTGTATTTCTTCCGTTTTCTTTTTAACTATTATCGTCGCTCACCTCATAATAACACAGTTTATATGGTATTATGTAAAGTGAACGTCGTATTCGAAGTAGCCTTTGATACAGTTATAGATTTCGCGGAACGTGGTTGCTTAGGTTAGGAAGGCTAAATAGCAGTCACTAACGTGCCCGGTAAGGATTCCGGGAAAAAGTAAATAAAAACCAACAGAGGGTACCTCCATCCACTTAAAAATGTTTAAAAATAGTATTATCTTTGAATCGTGGAGGTTATAAGGCTTTACTTTATATTTTTTGGTGTTGTTTCAGATCTTGGTAAAGTCCGTAAAAAGTTTGTAGTTAATATTAACTATCTTAACAGGTCTCAAGAGTAGGTTGCAATAGTTATCCAAGTCTTTATTAGTGGTGTTTCCTAACAGTTTAAGTCTTAAAACTTTCTAAACACGGTATTAAAAGTAATTTTCAGTCGCCTAACCCAAAGGGTAAAGTCCTAGAGTAAGGTCTTTAGTGGGCTTTCGCCTATAGCTAAACCTGTACTAAAAAGGTTTTTAAGGGGCTTAACGATTCTTATTAAAGTGTTATGGGGAAAAAAGAACCTAAAGGTTCTGAAAGGCTTAAAAATCTTACTTAATTAATTAGTGTAAAACGCCGACGTCAATTCCTTTAGCTACGTGAGCAGCCGCTGCTTTACGTATTCTATCGCCTCTAAAGACATACTCCGCGCTTCCGCGTAAATGTGTTAGGCTTTAGAGAAAGTTAACAGATTCATTATCTTCAACGCATAAAAAAGCTTAACTTGATTAAGGGTAAAGGGGAAGTCTTTTAAATTGCATGTAAAAGCGTTAATGTTTTTCAATACCCTTTCCTTTAAGGCGTAAGTCTTAAGGGCATTCTTTAATTTAAGCCAGGTCGAAGAAGGCCTTTATCAGATTGATAACGCTTTTTTTTTAACACGTAAATCCCTTATTTTTTATTTTTTCCCTTTAATTTTACCTTAACACTTTTTTTTAAAAAAAATCCCATATTAATTATCTAGTCGTCGAAAAGGTTACGGTGCTTGTATAAAGAATCGATACCACGGTTAAGATTATCGCCTCCATCTTGGTCAACAATGTAAAAACTAATAAAGTTAACTAGGTGCCTCTCCGTTAAGTTTTCGTCTATATCGCACTTCCAAAGCTCTTTATCGAAATATTTAGTAAAGTGGAGTCTGAAAGCTTTAATCACTTCTTACCTAACAAGGTCGGTAACAGCTTTAAAGTAGGAGTTGGCGGTAGACAATTTGAAGCATTGGCTTGTATAGGGCTTAATGAATGTATAAAGAGATGGGCTTAGTATTTTAACAAAAAGTTGCGTAAGAACTTAGCGATTTAAATGTAAAGTTGAGCGATGTGGCTTTCTTGGCGTGACTTGGTTTTTTTTCGCTCAGAACAGAGATCTTAACAATTCAATTGGCGTAGGAGGATTGAAAAGAATGAAGTAGGGGCAAAGGTTTGGTGCAAAGGGTAAGGTCGAAGGTCGTTTGTTATTATGGATAAAGATTGAAGGTTACTTATTATTTAACCGTGGGACTTAGTCAATTTGTCTTTGCACTAGTAGCAGTACCTGTGTTATTATTGACTCAACTTTTTGCCAAATTGCCGAACTTTAAAACTTCTAACAGCTTATCTCAACCTTTTTCTTCAAAAAGGATCCGTAAAGATTTATTAGTGTTTTTAAGTAACGATACCGTCGTTTACTTCTAAATTGCCGTTGTAAACTAGCGCAAACAAAAAAATTTCACTGTTTTTCATGCTGTTATAGACTGGCGAAGTACTAATAGAGGCCCTTCACAAGAATTTTTCTTCTATCTTAACAATAACGTAAAACGTTACAACAGAAAAGTAGCTTCTTCTTCTTTTTAGATAATCTATACTTAATCCAATAATCACTAATTATTGTGGGTAAGGCTTTAGACGTTACAATGTTGTCGATTAAATTGGTCTAAATAACAGTAATATTGTGTGGTCAGATGGTAGATGTATTGATCTAGGTTTGACAGATCGCTAGATAGTCTACACTGTAATTTGTATGACTAATTGCTTGGCCCATACCCTAGTGTGAAGTGTGGCCTACTGTACTCGAATTACATCCAATACATTAAGCACACACAAACAATACACTCAACTTTCAGTCAGTATAGTCAACTTTACTGTGAGTAAAGTTGACCTACAGCACTGCATAGAGTACTATTCCAACACTTGACGAGGTTTATTTTAATAATTTAACCTTCGTCTTTGGTTTTATCGGCTACGAATCCCAATTCAAGACTCTTCTATCGGCTTATAAAGGTTTCAAACGATATTTTAAAACTAATACAAAACTCTTTTAAGTATTCTTTGAATTTATAATAATATAAGATCGAAATTTGGGTTTTTGCGTCATATTTTCATTACTACCTGGATGAATAGTCTATCACCCTCTTATTTCGGTTTAAGGTCCGCTTAACACTTTCGGAACTTCGCTCATAAGATATTAAACACTTGGTTATAGGCTTTATCAGTGTTTTTATATTAACATTTTACCAATTCTCAGGTCCTGAAAATCCAGTTTTGTTGTAAAACACGTAGTTAATTCCTGGATCGAAATATTATTTTAGACAGTTATGAAGATCTACAAATATCTTTGCCAACGTAAGGTAATACATGTAACAAGTTTTAAATTATCTAAATAGTATATCGGGTAAGGTAAGGTGGCATTGTAACGGCTTAATATCGAGTCTTCAATACATATTTAGTATTATACGTATCTTATTATTGAACACGTCGTATAGTTCGCCGCCATAGTTTTCGTCCTTATCGTATAATTTAACGAAGTTGGTGAATTTTATTGGATTTCCTCTATTAGTTAGGGAGTATTACGGTGGAAGGTTACGGTGAGGTTCGTAATGAACTGGTATTAATCCGTCAAGTTTGTATTAACGTTTCACGTCGCTTATATTATTTCCGGGCGGGTCTTTTTCTCTATCCGTCCCGCTTTCATTATAGATATGCTAATTATTAACGGTATTCGGGGTGTAATTTTATCTTCATTCTTATTTAAAAGTATGTTTCAAGCATACTTAGTATTTGACCCCCGTTATAAATAATCTTTATAGTACTTCCTCCTTTTCCATCGATTCCTCTAGTTCCCTTTCCATTTTACGGCGTACTTTTAACCTTATAAAACACCTAGTTCATTATATTTACGGAGGTTGTTCTCATTTACTATCTGTTATTCTAAAAATGCGATCTTAATGCTTTTTTAACCAGTATCCCATTATAGACTTTATCTCTATCACTTTATCGTTGGTCTACTTTAACATTTAAGTAAGTTAGGTTATCAATAACAGGCCTTTTAAAATACGGATATTATTACCACCGGTCGTATTAATACCTTTACTCCTTAATTATTTTTGTAGTATTATAAATAATATAATATCGACAATACACCATACATCTGGCATCTAATTTGTAAAGTTCTTCCTAAAATCGTCGAATAATTGGCGTCCTTCAATATCTACGCTATATTAATTAAAAATATTGTTAATAACGTATGTATTTGCCGTAAAATGGTCCAAGTTCTCCACTAGTACTTCTATCGTATTATCCCATAAGTTAAGGGGCGAACAGTTTAGAATACTACTTTAAAACGACGAATTTTTTAATAGGTCATCTATGTATTCATTGTTCTTTATAAGGTTTATTACCAATAAAGTTATGATTATAAGAGTTTAAAATGTATTTAAGTGGTTAGAAGGCTGGTTTATACGTACACCAGAAATATTGAAGCGATTTGAATCTTAGCCTAATGAAGTGTATAAGGTTCGTGTAAATTTGTAATACAGTATTTAGAACGTTATGGTTTGAAAAATTTAAAAAAAGTATAGAAATCCATAAATTAACAGAAAATGAAGTATAATAAAACGGTTGAAGTAAGACGTTTAGCGCTTACTAATATAAGTAAAATAAAAAAAGATGTAAATAAAACATAAACATAACCTAATTATACGATTCAAAAAAAAGATTTTTAGCGCTGTACAAATGTTGAAATAGTTGACCGGGTAATAATTCAAACGTTACAAGTAATAAACTTAAAAATATGGTATAAGGCAAGCAAAGGAAATCGAATTGGGTAATAGAAAAAGATAAAAAAGGATGTAGGAAGATATGGGTGTGATTCGGAGCGATATAAAAGGCTTGGTTCACATTTGGTAAACGATTTAGATATTGTATTATAGCCGTTTTTATTATTTACTAGCGGTTTGAATATTCTATCTTCATTGCTTTTAGGTTTTGTAAACAATGTAAACATTATGTTTTACCCTTTTTCAGGTTTTGTAAACGGTTTGGATACTATATTCAAATCAGACGGGTCCTAACGAAGGGTTTCAAAACTTGGTTGTTTTGGCTTATATAACGTAATAAGTAATAGGACACTCTCTAAAAAGTATCCTAGTATGTTTAAAGCGTTAAAGCTAGTTGAAGAATAACTTGATAGAGATTTCAATCAATAGAGCACGAATTGGTTAATAATATAATATTAACGTTTTTTTTTCAAGTTACTCTAGATTCTATAGTTTTGTTACGCTTAATGTTTAAAAGGCGTTCTCGCGTAATTTCATACTCCCTTATAATTTTGTTAAGTTGTAGTATTAAAGTAGAAATGATTGGAACCGCTACAATATCCCTTTATAGGTATTTAGTTGAGGTGTATATCTTTTTTCCTAAGCTATTCATAATCGACCTAATCGGCTCCTAATCAATACCGATAAAATTTTCAATACGTTAACGTAACAAAGTATTATTTGAAAATATTGTTATTATAATGGTGAAAATAAAATGTAGAAGGGAAAAAAGGTATTCAGAGAGTAAACGCCACAGGTAAAAGGTTATAACCTCTTACCTAGGCAGTAACATATCATCATATACTTTACTAATCTCCCTTCTGGGAAATGGCACTCTATCACACACTCTGAAAATTCCACTTCTAGGCAGTGGCACTTAATTAGGAACAATCTGGTTTTAAAAATGGGTTTCTATCGAAGTCATATTAAGAGAAAACAGAAGCCGTTTAAACCTAACTTTTGTCTCGGATTTCTGATGAAAAGTAATTTTTTATTAGTCAAATTCAAGGGCCAGCTATAATGAAATTACTCCAAAAGAATTGGTTGTATAAGTTGGAAATTTTGCAAAACTCCCTTACTTTCAACATTAATATAAACGCCGCCTCATCACTGATAATACGTGATTTGTTTGAATTTATACGAATCCCGAATCTGACGTCTATGATAAACCTTGAACACTTAATTTGTTCAACGATCAATTTATACTTGGATATATCGAGGTTCGATTTAACCATGTTTTACTTGTTTAGTATTTATTTTACTATAGCATAATTGTACCTAAGGATATCATTCAGATAAATTGAAATATCTACAAGGTAAATAGAACAAGAAAATAGACTAATAGACGTAAAAAACTGTTAATATATCTCTCAAAGATGGCCTATGTATAGGAAAGGCTGGAAGGTGTAACCAATCAATCGAAAAGTTTAAAACGAGTATAAAACGCGGTTTTTTACTTGATGTTTCTCTTATTACATAGGTTGTTAGTAGGTCTTTATTGTTGCAATGTAGTGGATTCGAATCACTGTGGTCGAAGTAACTAATTCTGCATTGAAATCGGTTCTGATTGATAAGTTGTTCTAAGTTTGGAAGATTACTAGCCGATCTACACGCTAATTTGTATGGTTAAATGCTTTGTCCCGTGCCCTACTTTGAAGTGGGTACCTACTTCACTACACTTGTAGTTAATCTTACAATCTGCAGTCAATTTACAATAAGTACAATCAACTAACTAAAAATATAGTTGACTTGACTATACTGAATTTGATTGCTATTTCAATACTAGCGGCTTTTTGTTTTAAGCTTGTTCGCCAGCGAGGCCGACTACTGATTGGTTGCAACCTTTGAAATCCCTTTTTAATCAACATATAAACCCCCTGTTAATTCTAATCAATTTGTACTGAATTTGACATTAATTAAGGCCTTTTATTCTATATATCCAAGCCTTTCGGTTTTTAATTCCCGTGTACAAATCTTTCGCCACAAACCTATACGCATTACGCATTCCACTATTTGCGTACCATTTTCCAGTAGTTGAACACACTACCATTGTTATAATAACCACCGCCATCATTACTTAGGTAGTTTTCGAGTTTGTTAGGGTATTCTAATTTATCTACATTACGTTCTGGGCAGTCAACATAGCCTTAGATTCGTATAGTTAGCGTATTGCTCTTTATAAACCTTTTTTAGTGTTTATTTTACGTGGCCTCAGTTATAACATCGGCGTGGTTATCTTTAGCGTTAATTTAACAAAACTTATTGATTTTCCAGACTTTGTATAGTTTCCATCAGACTATTATATTTATTTCAAACTTTTCCATTGGTTGTTCCTATATTACATAGATGTTTGTAAAGTCTTCGAGAGTTTATATATATCATCATAGGTATCGGAGGTAGTTTTAGCTATTTAGTCATAATTCACAATGTTTTGTTAGTTACTATACTGATATTAAAGCTTATTATTATGCTGTAAATCTCCAATAGCAGTATAATTCGTGTTATATCTGTAGGTTTGACGGATATTTAGTGTATAAGGTGTCTGGTTATGGTAAATTTCCCTTTAAATATTTTTTGTTAACGAGTATTATGAGGAATCCGATTTGTGATATAAGGTTAGTGTTATTGGTGAATGAACTATTCTAAATGATTATTAACTTTGTCATCATCATATTTACGGAAACTATGTTAATATTCATTTTTAAATTGTTCAAGTGCTATTGAATCCTTTCATTTGAATTATTACAATCTTCGTTCTATTTATTGTGTGTTTATACCATAATGAATAAGTCGTATGATACCTTTAACTGGTATAACGTAATGATTTATGTTGTATGTTCCCTTTATTTCGGATATCTTTGTAATTTTGTCTTATCAGCTTTATCGATAATGATTGAATTTGTGGCTTGCCCTTTTTAGAATAGACTAATGTATGTGCCATTTTTAGCGTTAATATTATAGCCACGGATTGAAAATTTATTTCACTTAAGGTATATTTTTTTAACCAACTGTTCAATGTAATTATACGTTCAAAGAATAAACTTTGCGATAGTATGCTGTTTCCTCATTATAGATTTAATATTCGTGACAAACAGTGTATCCTTGATTAATATACCTACGATACCAAAAGTTTCGTCCTATGTGATTAATAGGTACTTGTTAAGAGTAAAAGTCTTTATATAAAATTTCTCCTTTAAGTACGTTGAATAGATTAAATACTAATAAACACTGATTTTGATTAGTTTTGATGAAGATTTAATATAATATATCATCGTACCGACCAGAAACTTATCCTTTGGTTTTTCCGGCAGTTTTAGTAATATAATTCGTCAATCATAGGTGATAGATTACATATACGTTTGTGTTACATTTCGGCTCTTAAATTTAAGTTAACTGTTCACGTTAGTAGTAGAACTGATAGAAATTACGACGATTAAATATTAGATAACCTTTTGGATCATAAGCGATTCAATAAGGATTTAGTTTTGAACTTTATTACTAAATTATTGAGTGATTAGCTATGATTTTTTTTACCGCTGGTCCGTGGTGTTGCTTTTAATTTCGTAAGTTATTTTTTACTTGAAAATGATAACGCTTCGTCCTTTCAACTGCATTGAAGATACAAGTGAAATAACTCTTCGTATAAAAAAACCGAAAATCTCCATCTAGTCGTTTTCCCTAAAGGGTTTGTCTAGTATATAGATAATGATATTCATACGTAATTAAAAGTTAAGTTTTCCGTTAGATTTCTCCCCTTAAACTACCTACGTCGTTGTATATATCTTCCCAAGATTATAGTCTTGGTTATCGTCCTCCTGTTTCGTATATAGCCTTGTTTTAGGTATTTTGCCATATTGTCGACATTTTATTTGCTTATTAACAATCTATGCAAAAGAATTATTTTAGATTATCCGTTTTGTTCAGTAGTTATCGATGTTAGGATCTTTATAAAACTTAAAAGTTTTTTTATAAGATTGAACTTATATAATACGAGAAGTAATAAAGCCATTAATCGTTTTAATCATTTTATTTGGGTTGGTAATACTTAAGATCTTATACAGCTTATCATATTTAACTGGTTTTTGCTATGTAAACACTTAACCTTAAAAGTGTAAATTTTTTATGTTTTTTGTCGATAATCCATTTCTAATATTAAGAGAATGATTAACCTAGAGGTGTACCGGTTCCTTCCTTAGTTATTTTAGGGCTTTTTTATATTTTATAGTAAGTTTTTGAAGATTTAGCGATAGTAGCGATTAAATAGTTATATGTGGGTAGGCCTAAAATACCAATAAGTTTGGTATCAAACCTTGGGGGCTCATAGTATCATTAAATCCCTTTAACTCTATTTAAAACTATGCTTTTTAATTTGTAAAATTTTCGATTTCCTAGGTAAAGATATCGTAAGCCTGTTGTAAAAAGCGTAGGTTTTTTCGATATTTCTAATACCCTTATAATCTTTAACGGAAACCTGTTAGCAGTAAATCCTTATCGACTTCATATTAGTTTTGAGTTTGATAGCGGAAAAATCAATACGAGAACTTTAAACCAGTAAGTTTGGTAGTCGCAGACACATAGTAATCAATAAAGTACAAAATGCCTTATAAGTTTCCTTCGTTATAATAGTCTTAAAGAATTTGATACCATGAAAATCCGTACCCAAGTTAATGACATAAAGTACTTACTTACTTTCCAGGTAAAATATATAAACAAAAACATTAAACCTAAAGTTTTGGTATTTTCAGTATAAACTTAAACTTTAGGAGGGTTGAGAAATATATTTAATAGTAATAATAAAGCTGTTTAAATGCCTTTAGCGCTAGCAAGTATATAAATTCATAACTAGTTACGTTTAAAACCTTATAAAGCCTTCTCGTTTCCTGGTAGTTAGACTAATGATATAATTGAAGAAGTTTTAATTTAGTTAGGTTTGATACCATTGCCTTCGGCCTTTAAAGGTAAAATCCTAGGTGCCCCTATTTTAGGTTAAGTGGAAACCTCTTACCAACCTCAATTTCAATGAGTTTATAAGTTTAAATATGAACTTTAATACCGAGGATTTTCATAGTTTTAAAGTAAAAAAGGAAAGTGGTAAGATATTCGTAAATATGAAAAATAACATGGCTAACGATGATAGTCATAGTCTTCGATCCCAGTATAAAGATCTTTTTTTCATAGGCTAAAACCAACTTTAGCCTTACTAGTATCCGTATAATCAAATTCCGTAACAATATTAGTATCTTTTCGTAATGCAACGTAATACTAATAATTTCCTATTGTTATGACCCAAGCACGTTGGCGGGTCAGGAAATAGGCCAGCATGCAGCCGAGCTACCTGTGAGCCTCAGTGAGCACCGGTGAACCTCAGCACTGAAGATGGTATGAAGGCCATAGGATATAAGGACACGGCCATCACCACATAGATTGTATTTCCTTTATAGCTCTTCAGTTGTCAATCTAAGTATTCAGTCTCAAAAAATGTTGAATAGCCTCACGGCCTTTGATCATTACTTACACGGTTGCGATATTGTTCACTCAGTACTTCTGCTACCTTCTTGATAACATAAACCCTCTGACACCTTCTATATACTCACAGGTAGTCAGTGTGATCATTACACCTATTAATTACTGTAATGCCCTAGTATTTTATATATCACCTTAAAGAACCTGCATTTCGTAACGATTGCAAATAGTAAACAGGTATATAGGGCCAGAATATTCGTCGTTATAACGTTGATAGGGGGTTTCATGTGTCAGGTGGTATAGAAAAGCGTAGTAGATGTGTCATTACGTTAATTTTAAGCTGATGATAGTATTTTCGTGCTAGCCGATAGCTTTAGGCTTATTTTCCTTCTTCTTAACCTTCTTTCTTTTAAAGTTTACTATGTGGTTAAAGTAGTTCTCCTCAGAGGGAATTGTGTATTGATAGTAATATAACGCGTGTTTTTTATAGCGTTTAGCCGAAAGGTGGCGAGTTAACCAGCAACCAGACTTGTTATAAATATCATATCTCTTATTAGGTAGAGTGAACTTGCATTATTGGCCTTATGATCTTAAGAAAGGGTAATACCTATCTCCGTATATGGATTAGTTATGTCCCCAGTTCCAGGCCTTCCGTTAACTGTATTAACCGGGCTTTCTATACTTATAATTGATATAATACGTTTGAAAGGTTTTTTTTTCGTCGTCATTAATCTTTGGAACTTAGTGGCATATACCTGTTAAGCTAGAGACTCTAGATATTGCAGTTGTAAGCGAGAAACGTAATTAGTTATAAAAAAACTTCTTCATGTGACATTAAAGCGTTGTAAAGTGTATTCGAACTCCTTATAAACTGTAACGGCTTAGGGAACTTGCTGGTTAAAACGTGCTTTCGCCAGCTCCTTCGTTCCCTACTACTAATTGGTAAATGATTAGCTTATTAAAAATCTAATTCAAAATATATGTTTTACTTTCTGTTTCGTCTTTATAATTCAATACATAAAACCATTTAATAATTTTTCAGTTTATACAGTATCCAGCAAAATGAATATTTAATCGTAAGTGGTTTTTGAAACCATTGTATTTTTTTTTTTTTTTGGAAAGAAAAGCAATTCGTTAAATACCGAAGGTAGTAATCCTCGACTTGGTCGGTAAAAATACTGGGAAAGAACGAGTAAAAGCCGGGAAACATAATTTTTATCTGGCGGTCGATGTTGTAAAACGGGCCTAATTTGACGTTGAAATAGTTATACGGTTTACCGTTATACTTCTGTTTTTCCCTCAGATATTAACGAACGTAATAATTAGTATGTAATTGGTATCTAATATAGGGATATTGAGAAAGACAAGGGTAATGTACTGATCTTAAGGACACTTTGGATTTCGCGACCGGTGCTAGGGCTGGTGTTGGTAGGTAGGATAATTTTTTTTGGCTAAGTTTGGAGGGGAAAATCTAATGGTTATATCCATAGTAAGCTCCCGTATAAATTCGTTTCTTTTTTATTTGGCTAGTGAAACTGCACGTATTAAATATCTTGAGGCAAAGACAATTAATGGTCTTTATCGGTGGCATATTCGAAGAATATATTGGTCAGATCAACCCTCTTCCCCTTTTCTCACAGGGAATTTAACACCTTGATCATCTAATTTAATTTTGATCCGTATTTCAATAAATTTGTCTATTATCTTTATATATCCAAAGTCTATTCTCTAAACCAATATAAAAAGTTATCAAGTGCTTCAGGCTCCTTATTGAATGCGTTAGGGTTTAAGTCTAGGATAAAGCGGTAGATTTCGTTAGTAAAGTATATAAGAGTTGAGTTTTTGTCGGCGCTCGTAAACTAAAGGTCTTCGTTATAGTGCCTTGCTTAAATGACGCCAAGGTATTCAATTGCCTTTTTTTCGGTCGGGGTCGTTAACGTTGTTAATTACAGCGTCTTTTAAAGCTATCGTAACGAAGATTAAAAGGTATATGAGGGAAGAGAGTGGTATAAAGGGGTGGATCGTAGGTTTGCCTTTTAAGTAAGTATTTAAAGTTAAAGGTTCTAGGACTTAATAGTTGTTACGATTGAAAATTTACAGTAGTAGTACCCATATTAATATTAATTTATCTATGTACCAACCTACGGACTTGGTAATTTCGAGTTTTTCTTTGCGGTCAATCTAAAAGTTTTTCTTTAATATCGATTAATGAAGATTATTAATATTTTTAATGGTGATACTGACGCCTACTCCTAAATTTCCGGGAAAACTGACATAGTACTTTAGGGTCACTTCGTAAGAACCTTTCCTTTAATCTAACCGTCGTTTAAAGTAAAACGTAACTGGAAAGTAGCTTGCTCTTCTACCTAGCTTATCTGTACTTAACCTAATAATCATCGATTAGTGTTGGTAGGCCATTATCGTTGCAACGTAGTCGATTCGAATCACTGTAGTCGAAGTAACTAGTACTGCATTGAAATTGGTTCTGATTGATGAGTTGTTAGATCTAAATTTAGCAGATCTCTAACCAGTCTGCACGCTAATTTTCATAGCCAAATGCTTCAGCTCATGCCCCACTGTGAAGTAGGCACCTACTGCACTACACTTTCATTACATCCCACAATCTATAGTCTATTTGCAGTAAGTACAATCAACTAACTGTGAATATAGTTGACTTGAATATACTGAATTTAACTACTATTACAACATAGTTTATAAAAAGCGGATTTAACGTAGAGTTTGAAAATTTACTTAGCCTGTAAAATTTTAACGAGAGTTTTTTTAATGAAAAGAATGAAGTATCGGTTGGTTTTTATAATAATATTTAGTCTATGATAATCTACGTAAAAAGGTAAAAAGTTTTCAAGTTAGTTGATAAAAAGAATAAAGGTACCCATTAAGGAGTTATTATTACTAATATAGGCTTAATCTTATAATTTAGCATGCTTTCTGTATTGGCAGAAGATTTTCTTGTAATATATCGTATAACGGATTTTAATTTTTCTTGAAAGCTGTTATTAAATATCGTTTTAAAAACAATTTTATGATCGGCTTTTCAACGATAGGAAAGCAATTCATTTCCGAAGGTTTTATCTAATGAAGGTGCGAACTTTTGAAAAAATGTCGTAAGTTTTTTTTCTATGAAAATAGATTATTATAATATTGATATTTGTTTTATATTCCCGAAAAATAAAGATACCAATAATATCATAATGGTTTAATCCTTATAAGTTTGTTAACGTATCATATGACAAACGACGACACCGATACCACCACATAATGTTCATATCTGTTGGTAGGCCTTAAACGTTGCAAATTTGTCGATTCGATTGGTCGAAGTAACTGTGTTATTGTAGTAATCAAGTGGTAGATGTATTATTCTAGGTTTGGCAGACCGCTAGCCAGTCTGCACTGTAATTCGTATGTTCAATTGCTTGGCCCGTGCCCTAGAGTGAAGTGCAGCGTACTGCACTCAACTAACACCCAATACGGTAAGTCTCTACACAAAGCAATACACTTTCAGTACGGTTAACTTTACTGTAAGTAAAGTTGGCCCATTGAACTATATGTAATACTATTCCAACACTAGCGGCTTTTTAGTTTGTACGCGCACGCCAGTATGACTGACAAATCTTTTTCGGTTACTACTAAATTGCTTCCTCGTTAATTAGTCAAAACCCTGACAATTCCAGTTGGCTCAAATACTAAATTATACCCAATTGTATGTAAATTGACTCCAATTGACCTTGATTGTTCCGTTGCCCCGAGGTTTGAGTTTATTAACTCCCACAAAAAGTTCTTTCGCCACAAACTTTTACAAGCCTCTAATTCAACTGTGCTACTTGAACAAATCACTATCATCAATCCCCTATCAATCTTCCAGTTTACCAACACATTCCTATCTGCCGTCACGTGATTTGGGCTTTCTGGGTGACCTGTTAAAGTAGCCCTTAATACGTATAGTTAGCCTATTGCCATCCACAAACCTTTCTAAGGCCTTTTTTGGTGCCGCTTTCATCATAATATCTACGGGGTTATCTTTGCTATTAATTCATAGAAACTCCTTAATCTCCCTCCCTTCATAAGCTTTACGATGTGCCATTACGTCGAATATTAGACGTTTTTCGTTAGTGGTTCCGAGCTTTTAAAAGTATTCGAAAAGGCTCCTTAAATCGGTACAAATCATCACCGGGATAGAAGGAATCCTTAAATACCTGATAATAATGTTAAGGGTCTTCCATAGTGTCATACCTACGTTAAAGACCGCCATTGTGCCATAGACTTTCAATTCTAACACGCTTCATATAATCCTTTTGCCTTTAACAAAATATTAGTAAATTAGATTACAGATCATATTGAATTGATATTTCCGCCTGTTTTCGTTAAAGAGGGTTATTAAGAATCTGATCTGTAAAGACAAGTCAGTGTTATTTGTAAAAGACCCATCTGTAAATATTATTAACTTGGCCTTTAAAGGGTCTATTAACACCATATTAATCCCTAGATCCAAGTTTGGCACCTGCCATTTAAACCTTTTATTTAGCCGGTCAAAATCTTTATCCGTTGGTATTTATGTTGGTACCGTAATGTATAGATAGTAGGAGGCTTCCAGTTTGCATAGGATAACGATATAGCTACCACGAATACGCTGTTTCAAGTACCGTTAAACTCTAGCCTCGTCAGTCTTGTCAATTATAGCTAAAATGACCATTTAGCCTTTTTAACGAAAGCTAAGACCGGCATTCACACTAAGTATGCGAATTGACGATCCATTAAAGTCTAGCTAGGTATTTTCCATCAATTTTGTTACTAATTTATAATTTTAAAACTTGGAGCTTTTAATTGCTTGTTGTTTTAGTATCTCAAAGACAGCCGTATCAACGAAAAGGATATCTTCAATTTATATGCCTATTACGCCGAAATACTTCTTTTACGTTACCAACAAGTACGGATCGTATATTGAAGACTTTATCGTTAGCTTGGATTTTAAGTGCGACTGGTAAGTTAGGAACCAGTAGACGTCTACTTTAGCTAATCCGTATAATAGTTTAATATATAGCATCACTGTGCCCAAAGGGAAGATGACACGGAGTTCCTATGGTAGTTTTAGTAGTACAATCTGTTATAAGTCCGTTATTAACTGCGTATAGACTTGTGCAATATTACGGCTATTAAACATAAACTTACCTTTAGTTTTAGCTAGCAAAATTGTTACTAAAGTAATCACTAAACGTTAGCTAATCTTCTAAATCGTTGTCGATTACGTAAGGATCTAGTCCTTTCCTTTATCACCGTATCTTTAAGTGATTAGTCATAAATTTTCGTACGGCCTCCTCGTAGCCTTACCCTTAACTTCATTGATAATCCTCGACCTAAAAATTATAACATTTGTATTTTAAAGGTTAAAATTGGTTTTCTATACGAATTATACAACTCCTCGAGTTATTGAACCGTTAATCTCGACCCTATCACTTTCTTTAAAAGGCTTATCAAAGACTTTGATAATTCCTTGTATTTGGAGCTTCATTGCCAGGTTTTCGTTATCCTTCTCTTCCCTATTTACCTAAGTAATATTATAAATACACCCCAGTGTATATTACTCCTCTTTAACATTGTTTTTCTTTGGGAGTCGTTCGCGCCGGCGGCGTTATATTAGCTTATCGATAACGGATAGAAGATGTTTGTATTGACTCGGCCGTTTAGATTGAAGGGATTAAGGGTTTTTATCTTTAGTATCCGTGATATGGGGCTTAACCTAAGTAATTCAGAAAGATGTAAAATCGTTAGCAGTTTTAACAATTACTTTAGAGTTTGCGATACTTCATAACTTATATAGGCTTTCTTATTTACTCGGCTTCCGCAATACGATGACTTTACTGTATAACGGTAAAGCAAGCACGTCGATTATGAAAGGGCCGTTTTTGGTGTTAAGGGTATTATTAATTTGGCGACGTACCAATTCTCTTTATAATTCCGTTAAAGCTTTGTTGTTAGCCGCAACACGTTTCTAAGTACTTACCGAAGGGGGAGATTTACTTATCAAGCGTAGGTACGCTTTAAAAATCAATAACGTTAGCACCAAGCCGTTAAGGCCCATATCATCGTTAAGTTCTTTTACAACTATTTATTGGCGTACTTCCGAATCTATAAAATTTCCAGTCTTCAACGTGAGGATATTGTACACTTGGAGAATTAATACATATGCCCTTTTAACCTTTTTAATGCTTTAATAGACTTTTATAGGAACTTTTTTACACTAAATACCTATTATTTTAGCATATTCTTAAAACTCCGCCGTCGCAAAGTTGGTACCAATATCGTGGACGACGACGTTAGGTGAACCTAGGTATGTATTAATTCACAGTATCGTGAACGTTTCCTACGTATCCTTTGCCGAAAGGGACTTTAGAAACTTATTTTCGTAAAAAGACAATGCAGAATGAACGAAGTAAAAAACTGACCTGTTATCCAAATAAAATACATGAATAAAGATCTTGTAGTTAAAGTCCTTATCTTCTTTTAATATAAACTTAAATCTCCTAGAGGCTTAGATATACGTTTAGTAATGGTAATACAACCTTTCAATAGCTTCCAAGGCAAAGTATCCACATCGTTATACCCTATAAACTTTAGGACTTTATATAGCCTATTAACGATTAAGTAGTTAAAAAGCCGGTGTAATTAACGCATTTACGGCTCTATTAGTATTAATACCACTATTTCCCTGCCTTAATAATAGAATCATAGGTGCCTTCACTTAGAAGCGAGTGAAAACCTTTAGCCTTTTTTAACCAATTCGTTTACGTTAACGTTAATGATGCTGCTGAGTATCTTTATATCCTTCAAGAAAAAAGAAAAAGGGTAAGAGACTTGAGGATATAAAACGTAATTGCTACAACAATAGTTTAAACTACCGTTACCTCTAGTAATATTAGTTATTTACATGGGCTAAAGCCAACTTTAGCCTAGCTAATATCTTAACAATCGATCTTAATAGTTATAGTGTTTTCCCTCCATAGCGCCACATATTACGAAAAGCCTCCTGTTAAGTACCTTGCTACCCTTATATCCGGAATAATACCCTGAAGCGTGTGGTCCGCGTAACGATTATAAAGGATAAAAGTGTATAAATGGTTAGAGGCTTAATCCGGGTAAATGTAAGGGTCTTCACCACTCAAACGGTACAGAAAGGCGTGGTCGGCTAGTTATTAAGCTGCACCAGAAGTAGTATCTTTATGTTATTTAATATACTTAGGGGTGTTAGTGATGTTAAGTAGTTTATCGCCTTTAACGTTTACGATTTAATCCAAGTAATCCTATTTCGAATCAATAGGGTATTAGGTATGGTATACTACTTTTCGGTTATTACGTTTGGCAGGGGAGTACCGAATTAACTAATAGCTAAACTTACGCCAAATCCAATATTTTTTACCATTATCACGACGATAATACTTACGGTTAATAGGTTCACCTAAATATTATTGACGCTAACGTAGCTATTACTTTCAGTTTAAAGCCGGGCCAGACTTTAAGCATTATGTATGCCCTTACTTACGATCGACGTAATTAACTACGATAAGGTCGTCTTTATTTACTTTAAAGAAATTACCGATTTGGAAGTACATACTAAATGAATTTGGTGTATGAACCATTACGGTGGCAAGCAAATACCGTAACTGGCTAAAAAAGCCTTCGCAAGTAGTATCTGAGCGTTATAAGGCGTATTCGAACTTATTAACGCCCGTAACTGCTACCTTTACCTATTCGTGAAGTATATCATCGTTAATGTGGACTTTCCCTATTATATTCTGGCATAATATCAACTTATTAATCATTTGGTTAAGTACGTCCAGTGCTATTTCCTCCTCTTTCTTTTTCATTATTATAGTTTACCTCGTAGTGGCCAAGTTTGTATGATATTATGTAATGTAAACGTCGTACTAGAAGTGGCCTTTTATGCCATCATAGATTTCGCGAAACGTGGTCGCACCAATCAGGAAGGTTAAATAGTAGTCTTTTATGTACCCTATAAAGATTACGGAAAACAGTAAGTAAAAACCAAAAGGTAGGATCTCTATCCAATTACAAATATTGAGAAAGGGCATTACCTTAGTATTGAGAAGTTTGTAAGACTTCCCGTCATACTTTTTTGTATCGTTCCAAATCTTGACGCAATCCATAAAAAAATGTAATTAATATTAACTATCTTAACAGGTTTTGGAAAAAGGTCGTAATGATCGTCCTAGCCGTAAGTAATATATCCTGGGAATTTAAACCTTATGGCCTTTAAGGCATGGTATTAAAGATAATTACTAGTCGCCTGGCCCGAGGATTAAAGTCCTGTAGTAGTACCTGTGGTAGTCTCCCACGCGTAGGCGAACGTAAACGGGAAAGAATTTTAAAGGGCTTGACGACTAAATTGTTAAGGGTTAATGGGTACTGAAAGGTTTTGGGATGCCTAATGATCTTGTTGAATTAACTGGTATAAGACGCTAACGTTAATACTTTTATCCGTATTGGCAACCGTTGCCTCCCGTGCCTTTCCCCCGCTAAGGACGTACTCCGCGATATTACGTAAAGGTTCTGGGCTGCCGAGCAGGACAATATGCTTATCGCCGGCGCGTAAAAAGAAATGAATTAGCTAAATATAAAGGGAAGGTCTCCTAAATCGTATATAGTGGCGGTAAGGTTTCTCAATATCTTTTACTTTACGCTATAGATTATAAGGGAATTCGTTAAGCTGTGTCAATTTAAAAGGAGATTAGGCTAACTTTATAACGTCTTATACTTTAACGAAAATCTTTCCTTCCTTTAATTTGGACCTGAGTTTTAATTTAACCCCTTTTTAAATTGTTCTCTATATGTCAATTATACAATTGTTGAAAAACTCACGATATTTATTAAAAATACGTTTGAGGTCGTAGCTAGTGTTATACTTAACGATAAAGTATCTGACGAAATTAGCAAAGTGTTTTTCGGTTAATTCTTCGTTAATATCCAGTACCCAAAGGTTGTCTTCTTAAAACCTAGTAAAACCAGTTCCGAACGCTTCAATTACTTCTTTTCTGGAGAGGTTGGTAATAGCTTTAAAGTGAGCGCTAACGTTAGACATCTTTAAGATTTGCTCTAGGTAGGATTTGGTAAACGTATAGGGCGAGGAACTTGGTAATATTAAGTGTAAAGGTTTAGTATTTGGATATAAAGTCGCGTGAGAACTTGAAAACTTGTTAATTTAGCGTAAAGTCGCGCAACGTGACTTTCTTAACGCGACTTGAAGACTCTAATTATTTTCGCTCCAAGCAACGAACTTAAGGATTAAATTAATGTAAGAGAATGAAAAAAGTAAAGTATAGGCAGAGATTTTGGTGTAAAGGTTAAGGTCGAAAGTTATTTGTTATTAGATATTATAGGTAAAGGGCGAAGGTTTTTTGTTATAGGCTGTAAGACTTAGTCGTTTTTACAATAGTAACACCCGTAGTAGTATTAACTTAGCCATTTACCAACTTACCGAACTTTAAAACTTCTGACAGTAAATTTCAACGTCTTTAAAAAAGGTTAATAAAAATATCTTAGTGTTTTTCAGTAACGATACCATCGTTTACTTCAAAATTGCCGTTAGGAACTAACGCAACCTAAAAAGTCTTTTCTGTTTTCCTGCCGTTAGGAACTAACGTAGTACTAATAAAAGCCCTTTGCAAGAATCTTTCCTCTACCCTAACAACCGTAACCACAAAACGTTACAACCGGAAAGTAACTTTTTCTTCTACTTAACTTCTTTATGCTTAATCTAATAGGAAGATAAATACTATTCAATGTTGGTAGGCCTTAGATGTTACAACGTTGTCGATTCAATTGGTCTAAATAACAGTGGTATTACAGTAGTCAAATGGTAGATGTATTGTTTCAGGTTTGGCAGACTGATAGTCAGTCTGCACTGTAATTTGTATAGCCAACTGCTTGGCCCGTGCCCTGGAGTAAAGTACAGAGTACTGCACTCGACTTACACCCAATGCGGTAAGTCTCCACACAAAGCAATACACTTGCAGTACGGTCAACTTTACTGTAAGTAAATTTGGCCTACTGAAGTTCATGTAATACTATTCCAAAAACATCAGTATAAACCCCCGTTTCTATAAGCTGTGAATACTTACTCGTTTCAACAGCAATATGTGTTTCGAAACAAACTAAATTTCCTGTTCGTATATCATTTCAATATTACTAAAAAAAAATCATATTACAAGTCAAAAATAACATAAATTGAGAGACAAATATGATATTAATCGAGATTAACGTTCAAATAAGTTATAATAGATATGAAATATAATTGGTAACGGCGGTATATCACGTAGTTTCGTGAAGTTATTGGGGTGAAATAAAGCTATGTGGTAATTGTAATCGGAGTATAAAGTTCTTCTTAATAACGTTATGATATCTATAATTTGTTTGGATTGAAATGTTTATAACTTCAATGAAATTATAAAGTAGATTTATTATAGATCAAAGGAAATTTATCAGTTGTGAGTAAGCTACTGAATCGAATCAAAATCCCTCTGATTTTTGTTAGTAACTATGCATAGAAGCTACGATTTTCCTTTGTAAAGATAAAAAAGGTTGTTGGTGGTAACGAGGTAAATAACTGTATTAACTTGAGTGATAAAGTTGTTAGAACGTTGGGCGGAATTTAGGGGACATGTTCGAATTTATACATATTACTAGATATCACTACAGTTAGAAAGCATAGAAGACCACGTTTTCGGAGTGCATGATGATGTGTCAAGCTGTAGGATATACTCTTGCAGAATGCAGGGTAGCGTATCGCGCCCCA
Organism: Anisogramma anomala; assembly: GCA_038502455.1. Classification (NCBI taxonomy): domain Eukaryota; kingdom Fungi; phylum Ascomycota; class Sordariomycetes; order Diaporthales; family Gnomoniaceae; genus Anisogramma; species Anisogramma anomala. The sequence continues at coordinate 19,171,130 of JASMMZ010000002.1, forward strand.
GAAGGGATATTGACAAAATGCATGGTAGAGTTCTACGCTCTGGGTGGGAACTTATAAGCTTTAACCTGAGGCGTGCATTCTCAGGATACCTCTTCTTCCTTTAACATCCAATAACTTACTTTATTATTAGAAATATTATATTATCTTCTTTTTACGTAAACTTATTAAGACTTTACCGATTTCAATCAATACTTGATTTAGTCGATTATAGATAGCTTAGTAAAAAAGAGAAGAATTGTAGTTGAATACTTATAGCGGGATACTATGATCCAAACGGCTTCGTGTTTTAATATTACGATTTACAAAATAATACGGGAATATAAAAATATGTAAAACCCAGAGAAACTTTGAAAAAAAAAAATTCAGTACGATATCATCAACTCTATGAATTCTTTTTAACTACTAAATGCTCTGTTTAGCTATCCGTTAACTCGGTTAACTCTTTAGATGTATCCGGGAACTTCTTAAACAGCGTTTCATCACGAATCGACCACGAAAATTTTTAAGCTTCGAACCCCATAATCAGAACCTATCCGACCAAAAATCAATATCTGTACCACCTACGCAAACTTCAAAAACGGCTCAAATAACTTTCAAAGCGTTCCAGAGAACTCAATGAGCGTCTAAAACAACTTCTGAAGCGCTTCAGTACATTTGGAAAGCATTTAAAGTAACTTCCGAAACGTTTATAAAAACACACGTCAAACGCCTAAAACACTCTTGAAAACGTTTTAATAAATTTCAAAAGCCATTAAAACAACTTTCGAAACACTTCAAAAATTACTAAAAACGCCCAAAGCAATACACGGCGCTTCCATGATATTTTAACCCCTCATATACACAATTCTTAATCTCAAACACCCAACTCCTGTTCCTAGCTAACCTTACTATACACCACTTATTTGATTTATTATTTAAGAAGTTGAAATTTACTGATACAAGCGCTAAATAATGAATTTAAAACGATTAACTAATATATGGTTACACCTTACTTACATTTTATTTATACTCATAATTTTCAAGAGCCTTATTTAAAAAGCTTTGTGGCATTTTATTCATATTTTCTTTACACATTATACGTTTTTTTTGCCGTTTTATTCCGAAACCCCTTGAAACATACCATTCCAAATGCTTAGAAAACCGCATTACTACAGTTTATAGATACAAATCTTTTGCACACGACAACCACACTCCTATTACACTACCTTTAACCAGCTTGGCTAAAATTAACTAATATTAAAACCTGTTGTTTCCATAGATAATTCTCCTCAAAATAGTTTTGAAAATTATTAACCAGAACAAGTAAAACAATTCTATTAAAACGCCGATAAAGAAGTTAAATCCTTGAGCGGAAAATACGTATATTATAAACGTGATTTTTTGGTACTGAGGATACATGGTTAAAGGCTCGATATATTCGATAAACTCGGAGAATATTCTTCAAACTAAACGGTAGAAGTATAGTATACGGCTTACAATTTGATCTTTAAAGTATTACGGGTATAGCTATAAAACCGAGAAATTATTTTTCCAGGGAGCAAAAATAGTCATATTAAAAAATCCCTATTTACCTCGTCACAACTAAGCAAAATGATAGACTAGAAGGATAAAAGGATGTTATAGGTATACTTCGTAGAAAGATACTAGTTCATGGAACACAAATCCATATTAATGAAGAAATACGAAATAATTTACAACAAGAAAACACTTTACGTATACAAAGAATAATACGTACCCAAAGACCAACCACGCGCTACGAAGAGCAGACGGAGTTTAAAAAATACAAAAGAGGAGGAAAAGCCGCAAAATTTATCCGCAACTAGGGTTCAACACGGACCCTCTTTAACAAATTCCTGTCAAAATGGATATGATCCAAACAGCTTCTTGAACGCATTAAGCGCCCCTCCAGACCATAACAAAAGCGCCCTGAATAAGGAAAATAGCTTTTCCGAAAAAAACGTAAAAGACGACTTTTGTCGGTAAGATCTCAATCCTATATGGTTCACATGAAATAAGGTCTTTGAAGAGTAATAATAGTGATTGGTATTGTAGTATAAAAAGATGATGATCCAAGAAGAAGCATCCAGAGGTGTACGCCACAGGTGAGGGCTTATAAGCCCTCCACCCAGCGCGTATTACTCTGGAATACTTCTTCTAGACCGATCCACGCATTGCCGTCGGTCTGGAATAGCCATTCCTGACCGATCCATGCATGATGCACTTTGCGTCTTGCAAGAGTGCAGCCTGCAGCGTGACACGTTACCGTGCACCCTGTAGGAGTACACCCTGAAATACAGTGCACTTCCACTTAACCTATGTATACTATCTATGAGGTTATATAGTAATATCCACAACAAAGGACTATACAAACCTTACAGTACAATACCTATAAACCACATCCTATACTGCAACCTCATACCCCACTGGTTTACTACTAACAGAAATATTCTAATAAAGTTTACAAACTTTGCCAAACTATAGGATAGGAGCGAAAATTATATTGATGAGCCCTACGATATATTTAACAAAAACATTCGTATAACTCTAAATACCTACAAAAAACTGGATATTAAGCCATCCTAATTTTATATGATCCTACCCGATATGTTAAAAGCAGTCGAAAAACGCTATATAGGCTATTTAACTTAAATAGATATATTTTAAAATTTTAAAACCGTATAAAACATCCTGAATATTGGATTTCATTACAAATTTTATAATATGTATTAAATGAGTATAATATAGGAGTTTGAAACAAATTAACGAAATAATATAGATAAAATAACCATATAAAGTATTAATCTCCTTATTAAGGAAGTTGAGAAAGTGCTAGGCGACGCTTCAGCTGGAGTATAAAGGCGATAAACATTTTATTTAAGTAATTATAAGGGTATATAATTAAAATTTGGATTTAAATTTTACGTTTAATAAATTGGAAAAGGATCTGAAAACTTTTTATACAAAATTTTAGACTTTATTTGAAACCTGTATATGTCGAAAAATAATCTTTAGCTTAAAGTTTGTAACCAGGAAGAATAATGATGAAAATGAGTAAATCACGAAAACGAACCTTTCCGAAATAATTTACCACCTTTTAAATTGGAAATTGAAAGTGTATACAAGGAATAAAACCGTGAAGACCCTAAATACAAATTCAAGGGCTATTGATACTAAATATAAATCACCGGATATCGATTATAAAGAAGGTGATAGCGAAACCGCCCCTATAATGGAATACAAAACTACCACCTATACTACGATACTTATGCCAAAGTATATAAGGCATTATGGATCCCCAAAAACGTTTTATTATATGCAATAAAGTCGGCTATTAGTTAACCAACCAGTCAATACACGAATGAAGTCGCGTTAAGCGATAATTCTAAGGATATTGCTTGTCTGAACACTAGAAAAATGGCAATTTAACAACGTATACAGCCGTTTGTAAAGGGGTTAAAATGAATTTAGACACTTATCCGTAGAAATATACCTTTGAAAACGATTCGGAAACACATGAAATTTACGTGAAGAACCAAAACGAAAAAAGAACGGACTGAGAGGTATTGAGAGCCCGATAAAACACCTCATTTTATATAAAGTAAATTTGAATAGTGAAATCGGTGTGCTAGATGCTTATATAACGTCGTAATTTATATTGTTTAATAAGTATTGTTACCCGTTTCAAGGTAAGGTGTTAAATAATGGCGCAGTATAAATTTCCACCGTTGGAAAATAATAATTTAACATTTTTGAAACGAAGTTTACCAAGTTTTCACTCGTCAGAATAAAAAAAAACACCGCGAAATTTGGTTGAGTAAAAGTAAAATGTTATCACTAAGCATAATAATGGAAAATATACAATTCGAACCAGTTATTCTTTACATCATGAATTTGAAAAAACTAATTCTACTTGCATCAACTTATATAAATTAACTCGTTTGCGTCTTAGATATAGTATTTATATGACTTCGATTGAAGTTTAATTACCTTTTGTTCTTCCATAAAACAAGTTTGATTAAAGATGTTTTAACAAACATGTTTATTTAATATTGTCAGAATTATGTATATTATACCAACGGTTTGTATATCCGACTTTAAAACGTATTTTACAGCTTCTTTACGAAACTGGTTACACGACTTTGGAAATGAAAGTTTTGAAAGTTTTGAAAAAGTTCTACTGCGAATAAAATCATATTTACAAGCCCTGAGATGGTTTAAATTCTACCTATAAAACAATATTAACTTTAACTATGATGTTATGATGAATATTATATACTTTGAAGGATAGCTTATCCTTCACGCCGTCGACGTTAGAACTTTGCTTCAAACCGCGAAATTTACACGGAACATTTATTGAACGAATTTTCTAGATAGCCCAATTAATTTCTAAACGAACGTTTATCTCAGGCTTTCGCATTACATTACCTATGATATAAATTTTTTTTTACTCCACCAAATAACGAATTAAGCTTACAATAACTGAAAATAAGTGGGAGTAATTACAACTGGAAATTCCTTAAGGTATCGAAAAATGTGCGCGGTAATATAATCCATTTGAAAAGTCGTATACCATTCTATTAAAGGAATGAAATGTAATAAATATAAATGAATTCATAATATAGATCGTTGTAAATGCTATCAATAACATTTTTATGCCGAGTATCCTAATCCTTATACTTCTTATTTTAGGCGTTTATTCCAAAATCCAGTCAGATTCCGTACTGTTACAAAAACCGATTCAAAAAAAAAAAAAAAAAAAACCGTTTTAACCAAGGTTAGAAAAACTTTGTGTTCTCTAAGGATTAAAAACTATGTTTTAAAGCATTATTGATAAGAAACAGCCAGCGGTAAAGGAGTGATTAAAAGTTACTATTATGATTTCAAATGCTGGAGTAAAGAGTAAAGAAGTATGTATTGACTTTTTGAATATTAACTTCATTAGAAGACATAGTCTACTCGTAAACTCGTTAACCGGTATAAATTTATTTTGTTAAACGATGATATAAATATAGAAAAAGGAAATGGTGAACGATAAAGCTTCCAAAGTGTAACCCGTCAAGTAATACCAATTATACCACTTTCATAATAATTTAAAAAACTCGTTCATGAAAACTATATACCTTTTCGAATATATTTTCATTATCTCTGCCACTTTATCAAAACTATTACACTATATTAGCAATGTCAGTATAAAGATGATAAGGGTATTTACTCAATTCTAAAAACAAAAATTTCTTCAAAAACCTTTGTTTTAAACTCTTTTATTACCTAAAGCAAATGGCGGACCTTAGATTAAGTTTAAGATTCCATCGTAAGTTAGTTATTACAGCCTTACGTAACCCTTTGAAAAATTCGAACCACAAAGAAATCTTGGTATTAATGAAGGAAAATATCTTGCGTTTAAAAAGATATAATCTAGTAATTTACAATGATTATGAAAATTTCCCCATCTATTTAATTTATAAGGTGAATGATAAAACCAGAAAACCCTTTAAAAAAGTCGTCTTATGGTTGAGGGATACGATAATGTCGGAAATAAAGATATTATAATCCTATCGCCTTTTTCATAGGGAGCGAGCCACCGCTTATTTTTAACGTTTATTACCTCTTTACATGCTTCTTAAAGTCTTTATCTTAAACTTCGGAATTATATGAAATTTTATATACAATGGGAAAAACACTTCAAACGACGTATTTACACCCATATAACTGTAAAACTCCAGAAAAATCATTTACCCGAAACTATCTTATATATCTTCAAACCGTTTTACGGCTTCGCTAAAGTTGGTATATAAAAGTTTAATATTTATTAAAGGTATTATAAGGAACGCTTCAGAATAGTAAGCTCAACCATCGACCCTTATCAATTAGTTTTTCTATCGGGTTCAAATAACTAGACTTTTATCAAAATATAAATTAATAATGCACTGATATTACATAAAACGACGTTTTCTTCGGCCAAGAATTCTTTTTCAAAAAGCTAATTTTATAGCGAAATTAAAAGTTTATCTAACGGAAAACCGCCCAATCAACTTTAAGGATAAAACGATGACACTTTGAAAGGGCGTCCTAAAGCTTATATAAAAGAGATAATAGATTAAATCTGCTTTGTAAATCCCACTATCATAGAGCAGATTAACGAGTATAGATCCCAACGTATATGAAGGGTTTGAATTATAGCGGTTACATAAATGGAAGTAGTCTTTAATCTTTCTTTTATTACGTAATGTTAACCCAACTCGTCGGATAATATATATAAGGTGTTTAATAAGCGTTTCAAGTAGTAAAGCCGAAATCTGAAACGCGGTTTCCGCTTTATACCATTCGATATATGTATAGCAAAATTATTTGTTTTTACTAATGAATTTTGGTTAAATATCAACTATTATTATTGGCAAATAAGGTTGATACTTATTATGGGTACCGAAATACCGGACCAAAAAGGGGTTACCTTTTACGTGGCAATGTTATTTACTGGAACTCAATCAAATGTAAATGGGTCACATGAAGCGTTTTCGCCTTCGAGATTTATAATATGGTTGGAGCATTCGACTTTAACATTATTATAACGATAACGGTCCGAATAATTATTACAAGCCTTGGTTTGAAACCTCTCCTTTTAATGATTTACTCCAACTTTTTCTTCCTTTACAAATACATCGTTAAACTCGATACTATTAATGAGAAACGCCTTATAATTGATATTATAGCATTTCGCAAATTGTATAAGCGTCGTAAGATTGACGAAACGATATAGATTGACGGGAAATCGAACTCAGCGAACGTAATAACCACAAGCACCCTGAATAAAGTATTTAAATCGCTTATATAAATGAATACCTTGTCTGTTAACGGTACGGGGAAAGTTGTAAGACCTAACCCTAAATATATGTACTACTCCTTACCTATATTCCTTTCTTATACTTGATATTTATCACTTCATTTACAAAAAGAATATTTTCCGTTCTTCTATTATGTTATCACTTTTTACTCTTGTTATTTTCCGCTCTAGTAATATATTAATAATTGTTTCATTTGCTATTTACCGCTCAACGAATATATGATCGCTTTTATACCAGTTATTTACAGCTTCATTAATGTATTGTTCATTTTTAAATTTATTATTAATTACTTACTCTACAATCTTTTTAAAAACAATTTTATTTCCATAAAATTATCCATACTAAAATCGTGTAGAAACGGTAAATATAAAAGGTAGCATTTATTTGATACCGAGAGATAATGTGGAGGCGGAGGCTATGTTGTCATTATCGTCCTTATCCTCGCCGCCCTTAATGTCGTCGTCATTGTTATCGCCATTACTACCATAGTTACCGTTGACTCTGCCATCGGCATCGGCTTCATAAGGAGGGTTAAACACTCTCGCATCTTAGGCCACATTTCTTGAGGCAAAGAGCGAGAGAAGTGTTCGCTTTTTTAACAACGATACTTAATGATGTCATCGAATTTAGCATCATCATATATACGTTAGCTTGACCGCTAGACGGTAATAACAGTTATCGTTTTCGCTGACCTGCGATTAACTCCTAATAAAATACTCGTTACAGCATTGTTTTACATATTGAAGAAGTGATTATTTTGTAAAGAAACCTTGATTGAGGTATTAAAAAGTGAACAACATATAATTGAGCTTGGAGTCACATATTGGAAAAATAGATAACTAACTATAAAAACGGTGGGCGTGTAACAAAACTTTGTCTTACGACCCTAATATTACTATAATGAGGGTATACAGATTGATATTCCGTTTGTAACAGTGGCAACAGGACGAAGCATTCCCGTTTTAACAACATTCGTTAAAAGATTTACCCGCAGCAGCAAACATAATATACGATATGTAGGGCCTGTGTATTGACGACCTGGTATCACGAACCCAAATATGTCGTTTTAAGGTTTTACGCACTAGAAAGACCTCGCGTTGTACCTTAATGAGCCGCGCCTTAAGACAATGGACTCGCTTCATTATTTTCGCCTCATTAAACGAACATTAGTATAATACGATTTGATGAGATCATTATTATGTATTATATTATAACTTTATAATATTACGTTTATAACAGTGGAAGGCCGTTATTGGTGAGGGGGGTTTTTATCTGTAGCGAAAGAGTAAAGTTTATAACCTGAAGGAACACCTATTTTTACCTTTTGGAGGTAGCGGAAAGAGGGGAGGGGGGAGTGTGGGGGAGAAAAAATGATGAGAGGGGGAAGTAATAGCTACTTTGATGATGGGCGAGCAAAAAAATAAGGTTTGAGATCGAAGATATAGTGGAGTTACTGGAACTAGTGCTATTGTTGGCAGCGACGCAGCGTACAACGGTGGCGTTAGCCTTGGCATGGCACCGTTAACGTATTAAACAGCGTTTTTCCAACCTATTTTTACGCGGTATCTGTTTGAAGTAACGGTTAGGATATGATGTTAATTAAGTGATTAATTTATATAAAAGTGTCGAATGGCCAATTGGAAACGGGTAGTTTAGACGTTCAAGCACCGGATGGTTGTTTGGGAATTTACTTTCGAGGTCAAGACACGACGTTAAAGAAGGAAGAAAAGAAGTTTTTCTTAGATCTATGACGATGTATTTTTTTATATTCACTCCAAAACATGTAATATTGACAATTACACCTTCAGAGTTATTCCTTTTTAAGAATGCCTAATTAATGTCATTAGGAAACTACCTTCTAAAGCCTATACTTCTGTTATTATTTATTCGTTGATTAGTAGTTTGAATGAATTTATACTTTTACTACCAAATAAATGATTGAAGGTTTGAAAGAATCAAATTGTTATTATTAGATTATAGATACGAAGCTTCTTAATAAAAAAGATTATTATTGTATATATTACTAGATATTACTAGATATTACTAGATATTACTAGATATTACTAGATATTACTAGATATTACTAGATATTACTATAGTTAGTAAGCTTAGGAAACTACGTTGACAGAGTGTATGATAGAGTATCACGTTGTACGATACACCTTTGCAAAGTGTATGATGTATTACGCCACAGGTGGGATCTAAGCAAAGTGTATGGTAAAGTGCCACGTTCTGGGTAGGAGCTTATAAGTTTTCACCTGAGGCATGAACTTTCTAGATTCCTCTTCTCCTTCTAACATCCAATAATTTACTTTATTACTTTAATTACTATACTTTCTTCTTCTTACATTGACTTACAGAGACCTTATCAGCGAAAATCGTTAACTATTTGTGTTGAACTTTGGGTATAAGTTATAGTCCTTACGAAGTAAAATTTCAGCTTGATTAACTTAGGTAAAACATTGTTTAATACCATTTGGTAAGGCATTTACGCCCGTGATGATAATATTCTTTTGGTTATTGCGTATGAATATATAATCATTTGTTAATTCCGTTACAAACGGGATGGCCGATGCCAGTACCGTTAATATAACTAATATTACTACGAAGAGTTTGACGGTTATAAAGTCTTCTATTAATATGTTAATCATAGGTAACGTAATCGCTATATTTTTCGGGAATATAAAAAGGGAGTAATGTGTTAGTTAGGGTATCGTTAATACTTTCTTCGAGTATGGCAAGATTAATGGTAAACTTCTAAGATATGCCGTTAACCTCACTTAACAAAGCTTCACAAACGTTGAAAAAAACGTAAAATCGTTTACAAGCCCTTTGTTTCAAGTTTATAAGCCGAGTAATAACGGCTTTAATCGCATTATAGTTATAGTAATGCATGTAAAACATCGTTATAAAGGTATCGAAATTGTTATTACCGCCGTCGGCGCAGCGAATATAATAGCCTTTCACAAAAGTTTCTACTATTAACTTTAACTATTGGAAAATAACGTTAAAGTAATTTTTTATATCAATAAACTTCAAGTTTTGACGTAATTTTCGTAATATGATAGCGTTTGATGCATAAAATCTTAATTTAACATCGAAAATCTGAACTAATTGGTGAATAGATTTACGTTTAATTCATTTACGGTTAATGTTATCTTGTTAATCGTCGGCTTTGTGATCGGAGTCAATGGAGTTCAGGGCGTTATTATAATCGTCGAGTAATTTAACGCTGCTTTCTATAGGGAACCGAATAGGAGTTACGTTGGTATCATTTGTAAGTAACGTAAAAATAATTTTCCTTTAGGTAAGAGGTTATTTCTAAAACGTGGGTATATCGGTAAGAACTTTAATTTTTTTTGATTATATTTATAAAAGCGGTTAGTGTGTTGACGTCATAATACTTTATGCGTCAAGCGTGTTTCGCGAGAAAGTTAGTTCTATTCGACTATTTGTTTTTCTCAAGGTTTCAGTAAATGTTTTGTATTGAAGGATTGACCTAATGTATTACTTTGTTAGGACGTTTTAGAGTTAGTTTTATATGCACGCGTTAAGAACATATTTTAATGCTTGTGTGTTTGGGTTTGAATAGTTGGAAGACATTTCCTTAGGTTGTAACCACTTAGAAATAATTAGAACACTGCCGTAAATGAAATAGCGAGAATGATATATAAATTTATTTAATTAAAGTTGTTGTTGAAGATGGTTTAATACTGTTTATAATATTCAATAGAGACGAAATAAAGGTATTTTGCTAAAGAGCTGTTATAGAGCTAGCGAAAATATGTGCCTCGATTACTTGGTTAATCACGTGGCATAAGAATGCGTAAGAGCGGCTCTGGAGTAACATAAGAGTATAGTAATCGCCAGTGATAGATCCCTAGTAACTACTAACTCAGACTCTAGCCTATAACACTAACATTGGAGGTCTATAATTTAATAACAGGCTTTGATATCGGTATAATAACCGATGACACCTTGAAGATCATTATGAAATGAATCAAATTACCTCTGATACTTGTAGTCATCTATAAAACCTTACGGAGCCTTTACAAGTGCCTTTCACAGCTCGTTACAATCAATGAAAAATGTATAATAATAAATGTAATACCTTCGAAAAAGGTATACGAAGCCTAGAAGATGAACGAATTCTTGTGTATTGATGGCAAAGATAATCCCTCTAATATTATAATGAAAATTATGCCCAACGGCGCTCTAAAAAAGTTTCGAAACAGTAATAGAATGAGAGTACAAATGAAAGGCTAGATAGACTAGCAGGCACGTAACATGAAGAAATAGAGAAACCATAAAAACTTAGAAAACTCCTAGGCTAATGATATATAAAAAAGCTTACACAATCGTACTGAAAAAAGGTACGCAATTAATAACGTATAAGTTCATAAAGAAAAGCTTTTGTACGTGAATTAAGGAAGCTAATTCTCGGAAGTTCAGGGTAAAGGATTACAATTAGAGTTCATTTGGGTTCTAAATTGACCGGAATTGACAGGGGTTTACCTGACAGAATTAGAAGAAAATTCAAGTATTACCAAAAATTGGTGATAAGCAACTTTAATGCGCACGCATAGAAAGATAAAGTCGCTAATGTTGAAACAACAGTCAATTTCAATACATCCAAAGCCGCTGTATTAAATATAAGTTGAATACACTAAGTACAAGTTGACTATATTAACTGTATTAACTACAAGTCAAGTAAGAAGAGTACTTAATTTAGACTAAGGCACGAGCCAAGCAATTACCTATATAGGTTAATGTGCAGACCAGCTAGCAGTCTTCCAAACTTTAAAGTACCACATCATTACTTTCAATGAAATACATCAGTTACTTTAACCACGATTTGAATCTACTTCGTTGAAAAACAAAAAGTCTCACAACAAATGTTCCAATTCTAATTATAAGAACCAATTCCGATGTCATCATTTCAAAAGAATTATTTCGACAACAAAAAAATATAGTATAACAATGTTATTACAACGAATCTCATTATATTGAAATATACTAACAGCATTTGAATCATCCAATATATAAACGATGAAGTCAATTAAATGAGTTGAAAACTTATATTTTATAAGTATTAAATATAGGGAAATTAAAATTATTAGTCAAGATGCCCTCCGCATATATTTAGGGCTAAATTTGAATTCATCCTCGATAGCGGGTAATAATAAAATTGCGTTAAAAATCCGGTAAACGTAGATTTCACCCAGTATCTATTGATAGCTATTTCATTAAAGTTAATAACTAATAAAAATGATTTACTTACCACATTTAATCATATTAAAGCTTACCAAATTACAGACTAATCGGCGTAAAGATATACAAAATTTTGGTATTTTAGTATCATATTCATACTAATTCTGCTTCAAATATTTACGTCAATCTTAAAAAGTTGTTAAGGCTGAATTATATTGAGTATCATCGAATAAATAACAAAGTTTAATGAAATAATATACGATGATGTAAATATAAATAAATGATCTTTAGAAGGATTGACAAATTTCATAGGAACTTATGTTGTTTGACGGGGTTGAACGTATATTGTATGATTTAAAGTAACTCTTTTATTTTCCCCTTTTTTACTTTGTATAAATGGTAGAAAGCAGTTCGAAGTTTTCATTAAAAAACGCTTAAATTTTTCGGAATATAAATATGTTAGCATTCTATGGTTTTAACCAGATATTAGAGAGAAAGACTTCAAAGTTACGCTTCTTAACGATTTATATCTTAACACACTCCTGAAATAAATCTCATATACCATTAAATTTCTATTTAAAAACGCAAAAGATCCATTCAGCCGTAGTTGTAACCCTGACTGCCGATCTCATTACGCCTATAATGAATTTCCATCTAACGATATTCATCCTAATATAATCTGGAAAGTTAAACTATAAAAAAAACCCCATTAACCAACTTTTTTACAACAGTTACGTCTATATAAACATAAATTCAAACCTATTCAGGTTCTATAAATAATATTCTAACATCTTCAACCTTACATCAGCTTTTTTGGCATGTATAAACGGACTACCTCGTAAAGTTAGTTACGAGACCTACAATGTAAACTATAATAGTACCTACTTTCGAGGAAAAAATTCAAGTTTGATCGCTTTTAACACCATCAATTCATATGTACTCTATTCCACTATAACATAGCTAATGGGCTTTACAATCATTTACATCTATTTGGTAACCTCTTTTTGGCTATAAATATCGTCAACGGTCCAGCATATTTCCTACGCAGCGGTGTATCCATAAAACAGCTCCTATAAAATGACGATTCCGTCCCTCGTCACTTATGTTAACGTGGCTTTCCAAACTTTTATCACGGTATAAACAAAAGTCTTGTTTCTTTTTCATTCAAGTGTCGAAAGACCTTAACTATAAATGCTCGCTTATGACGATTTTTCTTTTATAATCGTTACTATTTATACCGGTATCCCAACCATTTAACGAGGCTTTCAACATTACCTTCGATATATTTATCTGCCTACAGAAGACATTTCTCGGAATATAATCCATTTTGTAGTGTAACTCTTTTCCTTTTCTTTTTCATTAGTTTTGTTTGCGATTCGTGGTTAAAATTTGGTTCACTAAACAAGTTATAAAGTATGTCTCCCCCATTGTTACGGGATTTTAACTAGGGTATAGGTATTTTAAAAATTCTTCTAGTTTTTCAACACCGTTATTAAATACTAAACGCGAATAGGCATCAAATGAAAACTTTTACGGCCGAATATCATGGCCTGGTAAAGGCTATGGTTTTTATACACATATAATATTATGGGTTTTTAAACTGTAAGGTATATTGAAAGCCTCTCTCGAAAGTTAATTTAGGTTTCGGCTTTCCGTTAAAGGTTTTTATCTGATAGCTGTGTTTTATGGGAAAGAATTATAACACTTGGTTATATTATAAGTATATTTAGTTGAAACCTATTGGAAACTCCAAGTAGTCTATCGCCTCTTTTACGTAAAATATAAATAATTGTATTTAAATACGATCTTCATTTATGATACGATTGGATTTATAGCATGGAATAAGGATCCTAACGGTTAATAAAAGGCTTCATAGGTATTTAATAACTACGTATAATTTTTTTTGCACTCTGGCTATATTTATAAAAGATACGTTTCAATTTCATATATTTGTATATTACAACAAGGAGTTGGATAGTTTGTTCAACAGATTGAAGCTTATAATTTATTAGTGAGTAACTTGTCCATATGGTAGTGGTTGTTATAAAGTAAGAACACTCAGTTTGAGAGCCTTATAGCCAACATTTGCACTTAGTTTACAATGGCAAGAGTTGCACTACACCGGCTATATGGTAGACACTTCCTGGCGATAGTAAAATTTAAAACAATAGTAATCAATATTTTTTCCACATAACGCATATAACTTCATCTTTAATATGCGTAGCTATTCTTTTATAAAAATCATGAATAAAGTTAATAATATCTAGTATGTTTTTACTTGAAATTTGAAATTAAGTTTAGCAATCCATCCTTCCATACAAACCTATTCAAAATTTAACCACATATTTTCTCCAATATACGAATATTCTAGTCCTCTATTAGAAGGTTTAGACGTCAACACCATAAAACCGACGGCGGTTTTCGTGATTTATCAATATATCTACGAAACTTTGAAACCTCAACGACGTTTTAGAGGATAATATGGAAAAAAGAAAGCTCGTAATAGCAATTTATCGTTAAAATTATCCGATTAAACATTGTAATTTTGGTTCCCTCGACGCCCAAAATGATAAAGATTATCGCGTATATCTTCACATCGATGAATATAATGTTTGTTACGACGATTACCACGACACTGTTTACTACTCCAACGCTCATCTTTATAGCAACAACCGCCATTAAAACGATTACACTTATGATTCCATTACCATTTCTGCAAATATAGTTAAACTTAAAATCATAAAGGTACCTTTCATCGATACGAACACTATTGTGGTAACGATCTTTAAACTTATAATAATTTTAATTGATATTTAGACGCGTATTTCGCTGAATATCAGTTTTTTGACGAAAATGATTAAGGTCGCTCTTTTTCCCCCAATCGGTAACAGAATCTTTCCGATTGAATTGAAAGAATAAAATAATCTTTATTTACTTAATCTTAACTTTCTAACACTTCAAAAATTCCATTGAATTTCATAATGATAAATATTACTAAATATATTAATATAAAAGACTTTTAATATCAAGTATCACACCACATCAATTGACGTCATCATTTCAAGAAATATCTATGACTTTATTACCAGTTATAACAATCCCTACAATACTAAAATAAAGGAACTCGAGGTCGAAAACTTTTACTTTTTCACGTTTTAGATGTCGACCGCTACTAAATATTATATAAAGGGCGTTAAATCGTCCTTAATATCCTTTCCAACTGGGTTAGGTTGTTTAAGCTCGTTTTTATACTGTTAAGGTACTATACCTTATAGTTAATATCGTTAATGATAAGCATTATTATAAAGACGACGTATTTACTCCAATATTTGTCTTCTCTCGCTAATCTGACATGAAAATTTGTAAAGTTCTTCAATATTTATTTCTTTTTCACGAAGCTCGTTTCAAGTGAATATAGACGAAAATCCGTCCATAAGTGATACTTGTCCAGAACAAAAACAGGTACAAAGTTACTTATAATAATTACTTAATTGAGAGAGAGTGGAGTATAGATACGAAAACTTAATGAACTTAATAACATGTATATTATTCATAAGATTGGTAAGGTTAATAGTTGCTTTGAATGTTGAGAGAATATTCAAAAACGGCGATAACGATTTTTTCGTCCAATTTCATGCTATTTTCAATCGATCAAGGCCTTTCATTAGCGTTGAAACATGTAATTAATAGTAAAAAGATAAATAAAGATGAATGTGATGATTATGAATGAGTGAAAGACTGTTTTTGTTGTAATTATGTTACTGCTGCTGTTGTTGCTACTACTGCTTCTGCTACTAGTAACATTTTAATCTAGTGAGAAAAAGATTCAAGAATTCTTTCGTGTCAAAAAAATCAATGATTTAAAACTACTATTTCTTAGATAAAGTGTGAAATGAAGCCAAAAGAGTTGGTATTGAAGTTGATGAAGTGGAACGTAAAGGAAGAAAACTAATTTTAAACCATTGGTGTAAAAAATAAAGACTAAATCTACTGGCAAATGCATATACTTTCCAATGCACAAACCAATTGAAATTTGCAATAAATAACGAAAAACATTTGATAATACATATAATGATGCTTTATGATGCATATAACGTTAGTAATATCAAGTAGATTCAGTAAATATAAGGTTATGATAACGTGGAAGACGTTATAAGGAAAATCTATAGAATAAGGCGTGAAGATAATTTATAAATACAAATGAAATAAGTGTCGTGAGTGAAAGATAGGAGAATAGTTTATCCAGCGGTACGTAAAATCTGGTATATGCGTATTGTAAAAAGACTATATACATGGTGAAAGATTATGTACCGAGTGTAAACCAAACGAATGAATTAGAATCTTGTGTAAAATAATTTAAAATTACTGAATGAACTATATATATACTACTTGAATCATATCTTATCAACATTTATAAATTAATCAAAACGTTAAATATGTATAATTTGTTGAACGGTAGCATCAAAGGCTATAATATTAAAAGTACGCGATATATGTATTATGTTTTTGCTATAAATTCCAAAATATTTTATATTTCGTATCAAATGATGCAAGTGATGTTCTATTGGTCAATAATAACAACTACTGTTTAAGCAACCGGAACGTGGATAGGTTACGAGTTTGTTTCTAGCCGTAATTATTACTAGTGTATATATCATGCTTTTATTTTTACATTTTTTATTAGTTTATTATGATATGTTTTTAAGTGTGTTCCTCAGCAGTGTATTCGGGTTATTTATGTTGAATAAAACGATTGTTAATAATGTTTTTGCAATAATATGTGTTAATTGTAAAATACAATATAATATACAAAACTATTGACTTTATAGATAACGCTAACCATAATATTAAAAAGAGGAAATTGTTGTAATAAAAGATAAGAATACCGTAATGTAAAAAATAGTAGATGTAGATGACAGAAGAAATTGTTGCAGGTGTGTTTTAGTTATAAGTTATCAAGTTTTATGCGACAAATAAAAATCGATTTTAGAACCTTCTATAATAATCGGTAATAAAGCCTATTAATCTTGATAATGTTAATTAAGCACCTTTATAGGACTTAAGAATATAAAGTTTTATGCTATTTGTGCGATATATGAGAATCTATATATTAGATAGCTATTTTGGGGTAGGGAAATTTCTTATCATCACTGTAACTTTGAGAAGCTAGCGTAGCTATAAAATTTCATAATAGGTGTAATTTTGAATCTATACTTACACTTGATTATAATATATTTAAGGTCTCTACTTCGGAGAGATACGTTTACCACTACTAGTAAACTTAAATGTTAGCATAGAATTACATCTCTAGCGTCACCATACCTAACTGAGATTTGTTATAGCTTCAAATGAGTAGGATTTTCAATTGCGTATCTAGTTTGAACATTTGATTTGATACGAAAGTACATGAAATATCGTTAGTTCATGCTAATAATCGGAATATATTTTCTTTTACTTCGTTTTATTCCATTTCATTTTGAGTGGTAATATTGGCAATAACATACACGTAAAGCTAGAAAGTGGTCAATATTGATACTATTGTATTAATTGATATAATATCAACTGTTAAGTGTTACATTCATATAATCTGTAAAGCGTCCATTCATTTAATAGGCACAGATCAACGTCGTCTCATGATAAATCAGATGCAAACCGAGTAGCGGTTCTCTGCCCCTAGAATAAATAACTTCCTTATCAATGTAATATTTGTTATCTCAACCAACGATTCGATTCGATAATATAGGTACACAAAAACCGACCAATAACATGCTATTAATTACACGGTCAATAATCAAATAATACTTCAATATATTAGTTATTCCTATTCAATATAAGAGCTGGTTTTTTTATCAGTTATGAACTTTATCTAATATATATATATATATTGAAGAGAGCAATGAAGCTTTTTTCAAGATATTAAATATTGAATTCTCGACGTAAATCGACACTGTATCGTAATGAAATGAGCTAGCTATATGGCCAGACTAAAAGCATTTTACGCCCTAGGTTGTTTTTAAAATGATTACTAAGTAAAAGGCAAGTTTTTCTTAATATATAGTAAGATTACGAATTTACATACCTTTTTTTTTTGTGTATAGCTAACGTATAATAAAAACGTAATGATTCATCCGTAATAAAAATCCGAATATAGGGTTATTTCCTGTCAATCGATCCTATTAAGGGGTTTCTACTTAATATATTTAAAACTGTTTGGGTTTCTATTGTCTACGCTAATGTTCACAAACCATAAGTAACAGCACCAGTTCGTGGTGCCTAGTGTAGGAAATTCAAACAAATAAACAAACAACCTACAAGACTGTCTCACGAGTCGCTCCATCACAGACCCATTTACCTACCGACGCAACAGCAAGATGATTATGTTGTTTGAGTGGCAGGTATATGTGGGATGCACATGCTTGACATAGCCGTGAAGAGGCGGCAATGCTTGACCTGCTGCCGAACAAGGGAAAAAACCTGGTTGTTCTCCATGCCATCCAAGATCACGATCGGGCACCTACCAAGGCAGATTCATGAGTCGTATGGGTCGCGATCGTTCCGCTCATGCTTGATTGGACGACCGGCTTCCTCAAAACGGAAGGTCCTCGCTAGAGAGTACATTGGTAATCATCCATCATTCTGTCGACTCGATCAACTTTCGAGCGATCCGATTAAGGCCACCGAGATCTGCGATTAGGCCTGTCACGACTTGCATGAAACGCACGGCATTGTGGCCTTGATAACGCCATGTGGACTGCATACCAGTACAGTGTCTGCTGGAACAGTGACATCTTCATCGACCTCCTCTTGTCGAATCCTCCAGATGACGCCACCAGCCGGCAAAGTTTGGCAACTCTTCAACATCTCCACCAACACCACAACCTGCCCAGTACGGTCTGAATGAAGCCTGCACTGTACAGCCTCACCACCAGTCCGGCTGTCGTCCTCGGAACTCGTGCTGACGGGAGCCTCATCAAGGGAGTTCTCCTCTGAGGGCACCACATTTGCGACGGTTGCTAAGCCGGCGTTTCGCATCCTTCCCGACACATTCATGGGCAGTCCCCACATTTGTTAGTGCTGCCACCAGACATACATACGATACCTTAACATCGCCAGCGAAAAATTGTATATGGCTCCCTCTATAGCCAACGCCAGAGGAGCTAAACCAACTACGCGCGCCCTTAGCGTGCCTGTAAAAGTAGCCTGACCTTTGCAGAATACTTAACAGCCTTAATATAAGCGCTAGGTAATTGAACCGCTGCTAGCGGAGAAGGATACTATTACGTACCGTACTTAACGTTTTAATGCCGAAGCTTTTTATAAGATATTCGATGCATAAAAGCGCGATATTAAAGTTCGCAAATTCATTTATAGGGTTTACAAATAAGTTATTAATATCTTCAAGACATACTTTAACATACCCGGTTTTTTGAGTACCGAATATAAACATTATATATTACAGCATATACTACTAATTATCTTGTAAACGGGGGTTTGAAGATGTAAATGAAAAGGAATCTAATTATGCTAATATAAAAGCCTACGCATCCCCTCTTTACCCCTTCTACTTAAATCGATTAAACGTAGAAACCCCTTAAAAGGGTTTTTTACACGTCTTCCCTCGTCACTTATACAATGGTTTCAACTTTACCAGCCGCCCTAGCGAACGAGCATTTAAAATCCTTTATTATACAGAACCTAAGTATTACGTAAGTTATAATAATAAATTGTAATATGATGCCAATCCTTCTAATTTTGTAAAAGATACCTATATAAACCACAAAAAATCCAGGGTTTATTCATAATTACTTGAAATACCACCTTATATAACAAATTATATCCTAAAAACGGTAGAGAAAAAGGATTTACGGGTTTTTATTAAGGTTCCCGAAAGTTTGAAACGATATATCCAAGGGTTTCCTTTTGGGTACGCTTTTGTAAAACAGATGTAATTAAATTCATTTACTATTAAATTGGTAGATAAAATCCGTACGAGGTTCGTTATATATTATACTAATACTGGTAGTAAAACTAACTCCTTTGCAATAAAATAATACCGATTTTACTTTCTTTGTTTAAAGGGGCCTTTATTATACTCTATTAAACCTGGTATATCCATGCAATTAAAAGAGTTTTACGCGTTATTTACACCTCTTTAAAAATACCGATTAAAGTCCCAAAGGTGTAGAAAAAGAGCTTATTACTTAAGTTGGAATTGTACCAATCAACGTCTATTTATTGGTATATGGGCAAAACATCTATATAGCTTTAACAACTCACACACTCTTTTTTCACAAGCATATTAAACCCTTTCACTTTTGAGTATTGGCGAAAATCGCGGGCGATTGATAAACAATATCGGTTTTAATTTTATAATAACTATCGGTAAAGTCTGCTTGGCCTATAAGGTTCACGTGAACTAAGGTCTCTGAAGAGTAATTACAAAAACACGTACTAGTTTATTATAAAAAAATATATCATTATTGGTTTAGGCAAAACTTTTTTCTTTTTTCTTTTAAAAACGCGTAATTTGAGCCGATACAAATCCCTACTATAACTTAATCTTTGTTCCCCATAATTAAACAAATCGCTTTAATAGGTACGTTTTTGGCCAACACCTATATACTAACCTATTCCTTAAACAGATGCCGCGTAAAAATAAGACGGCAAAGCGCCGTTTGGCGCGAAAACGTCGGCGCATCGTCGCCGCCATAGCCGCCGCAGCCGCCGCCCCCAATACCATTACCACTAGTAGTAATAGCCCGCCCTTATCGGGCACAATCTGTTTTATTACCGTTATGCCGCCCGCTCCCGTTACCTCATTCGCCGCTACACTGCCAAGTCTCGCTGCTGTTACACCGTACAGCCCCGTTATCGCCTCCGCCCCCTCTTCCGCCACCGTTACGCCCCCTTCCCCCCCTTTTCCCTCCCCCTTTCCCAGCTCCTAAGGGAAGAAGTAAGGGGCCCCTAAGGTTATAAACCTTACTCTTTTCCCACGAGTAAAAACCTCATTACTCGTAAAAGCTCTTTTACGCCGTAAACGGAGCTTAGCGTAATTAAGCTAAGGTACGTATATCGTAATCCCTTCGTTTATAAGTTGTTAACCCCCCCTTTTTATAAATAAAGAGTATGAGGCGGATTTCCTCCGTCGCCTCGAGTTCAATATCGCTAGGATACGTCATAAAGCCTTTTTAATGCGTTAAACATTAAAGCGAAATACTTGGGTCCGTAGCCTTAAGCCGTTAATAAACATGCTTTACGTGTCGTGTATCGCGTTCGCAGCTTCGGGTAAGTTTATTAGAGATTACTACGAAAATAAGGGTCATTCGGCTTGTTGTTATCGTTACGAGCGGATTAATAACTTATACGCCCCCATTCTGGTAATCTTAAAGCCGTAAGCCGAAACCATATTACGCGCCCACCGGTTTTCTGATAAGTTTTAACCGAATCTTAAAAGCTTGCATTAACAAAAATAAACTATTCATGGCGATTAGAAAAATAAATCGTCGCAAATGACTAAAAGAAACCGATATTAATTAATAATAAGCGTTAACCGGCGGACTAGGGAAACGGTAGCTGTTATTGTTACTTAAAGACGGAGTTTTCGTATATATTATATAGGCGAATTCGATGACATTATCATACGTCGCCGCGAAAAGGGTAATCCCTTTCCTATACCTTTACCTAAAAACATAACTAATAAGGTGCAGAGCTACATCTTTATTAACGTTAATAATATCGTTAGCGGTAATAACAGTAACGTTAATATAAAGGGAAAGAGCGATGTGAAGGACGGTAGAGACGTAACAGCGTCGCTCTCTTCCTTTAATAGTAGATAAATGCCCCGAGGCCAAGCTAATGTACCCGGCCATGTTACAGCACGCTATATAGTAATTTTATAGCTCTCTACACACAAATTGTTCAAAGTGGTAAAGATAAATTGAAATATAATATAAAAAGGTAATGGGCTAAAATCGGTACGATGTCGTAAACTTAAAAAAAAATAAGGAGTAGGAAAACTAAATCGTAAATCGGTACAAATGGTCATATTTAACAAAGGCAAAACAGCAATTGGCGCGAATAATACGTTTCAATAGAGGCAAAATATAAATCGACGCGAAAGGTATTAAAAGGCCGATTCGAGTGAGCGAAAATTAGTGTAACGTAACAACGTATTAAGGTTGTAAAACCTTTGTAAAAACCTTGATAAATGACGTACTTATATATATAAGAGTTTCCAATACGCCATTCGGTATAGCCTTTATTATGATGTTTGCCGGGTTCAACTTATTAATTTATCTAAGTTCCTTAATTTCCCGTCGTTCGTACGACTTACATAATATTATAATATCGATTATGAACTGGTTTTCATTTGTAATACCCAAATTCCACAGATATTTATAAAGCGAAAAGAAATTAGTACAAACGATAAAATAAATAGGGCTTAAGTTAAGATTAAAACCAATTATCCGAACCGTTATCGTTATAGTAATACTCGAATCGAAGTTTTTAACCATACTATAGATTTTAATAACCAGAACGTTCCGCGTAGCATTTTTATACTTGCTAAAGCTTGAATGGATAATTTTCTTCTCGGAGCATACAATCGGTTTAGGACGGTATTTCGTTATCGAAGATTAGGATGAAGCTGATTTATAAATTACAGTTGCTATTATTAACAAAATAACTGGTAGTAAAAATAAAAAGTTTTATAATTCCTATATCCAGGGATATAAATTATAAACCTCGTTTCGAATTATATATTTGTTGTTAAAGTCGTTTATTTGGCTTTTTATAGGTATCGTGTGTCGGGTAGACTTGACATTACGTAGCAACTGAAAGGTTAAATATAGCCTTTAAATATACTATAAAAGTAACCTCAACGCCGCATACACGTTAATATTTGTATTCGTCGGCCCGTTTTACGCTATCTAAAACGATAAAGGCAACTTTATCCAACTGCCCCTTTTTTGTAGAGCTTAAAGTGCCTTTCCGAAAAATAATAATAACGCTATTAAAATCGATTACGTTGTTTTTCGTCAAATACGTTTTAGGTTTGGCTTTTAAACCGGATTTTAAGAAAGTTCTCTCTTTAAATACAGAAAACAAAAAGTTATAACGTAAGGGTATTGTTCGTCTTTATATCCGTTAATATAAAGCTTTTTAAACGGACTGTTAATACTAAGAGATACGGGTCGAAGGTAAAGTTGATTATTTCAAATCGTTTTTTTATAATGTCTTTAGTAGGTGTTATACTAATAAACACTGACTTCGGCTAAGTTATAAAGTGTTTTTATAATAAGTAAAATCGTATTAGGTGAATGATATTACTTAAGGATTTTAGGTATATCGGCGTAAATCCGTCGCTTTAACCGTTCCTTAAACTGGGTTTAATCTTACGTTATATTTCGAAGTTTAACATACAAGTTATATAAATCGTTTAAAAAGATAACGAAAGTGAAAATCAAGCGATAGCTAGCCTGTTATAACGTGGGTAACTAGGTTATAATATCTTTTTATAATGAGGTAAGCCTTTTCTTTAGGTTTTCCGGTTTTATCTTTAACTTGATCAACGAAACAGGTTGGAAAAATGATATAGGTACCGTAAATAACTAAATTGAAACGTGTAAAACGAAACACGCTTTCATCCATTGGAGCTAAAATTTCCGTTTGGGTAAATTATACGAATAGGGTACTTAGGATGATGATAATACCCTTGCGGCGAAGCTTTATACTAAGTTTGTGGTTTGCTATTTCCTTTTACCTGATGAAGAAATCCGTAGCAAAGTTTTTAAGGCGGTTTTTAGTTTTTGAGCCGAAAGATCGCTATTAACGACGAGGTTTTAACGGGGTTAGTATAAATAGGCTGTACTTATATAGCGTGGTCAGTTTAAATTCGCGTTTCAGGGGTAAGAATAAAATTAGATTCGGTTTAAATTCGTCGTTTTAGGTAACTTTTTTCAGGCGGTTTTATTTGTTCTATAGTTCTGGGCCGTTTCTCTTTACTTTTTTTATATTTGCGTACCATTATCTAGTAAAACAAACTTGTCCCCATTAATAAGTTAACAAGTATATTATATCTTTTCAATCCGTTGATCCTCTGAAGGCTAGTCTATTTATACTTCGTTTTCCAAATCAAAACTTTAAATTGTAATAGTAAATCCAAAACGCCAGTTTCACATGGGCTATTCTTTGTATTTAGCGCTTTAGACACATAGTTCTTTGCTTATAGTCAACGAAGTACCGCTATAGATTTAGTCATAGCATTGGCCCTTTATACCGTAAATGGTAATGGTGTAGAGTCTACATGGATTTTCTGGTAGATATTAAAAATAAAGAGCGTAGAGATAAGTCCATTTAGGATAAAAGTATTATTAACGACGATAACCTTTATCTAAAGGATATATTTCTTATAACTAATACCTTTTAGGTTTTTTGATAACACCATTTACATTATTTTTAATAGTTTGTAGTATTGGTTTTACTTTCCAATACCTTATAAAACATCTACTAGGATTAGCTTATACTCGTTACCGGCTTTTCGAGCTTTCATACGCTACTCGGTGAAATTAAAAGCCGTATCGACATGGTACTTAATCCAATTTAAAGGCCTGAGGTAAACATTTAACCAATAGTCCACTAAAGCATCCTAATAGTTTATAAAGAAAGTACTCCATGTAAATTTGGCAGCTTGAAGTAATGTTACCATATGAACGACGTGTAGGACTGGTTGGCTATTTAAAGATATAATATGAATAATAATTTAGTAATTAAAGTTCATATCGTCTTCAAGGCGGAATTTAGATTGTTGTAGGGTTTGTAAGTAGAGTTGGCATTTATAACAGAACCTTTCGATATCCTTAAATGTATTTTCCCCTATATCTATATGCCTTATAACGTAAAATAAACGTAAAAGGCGTTTTATAACTAGGTATTCGAATCGTCGATATAAAGCTCATAATTTTATCTAAATTAAATTGTTTTCTTTGTACGTATTTCCAGAAAAAAACATAAGTAACCGAACATAAGTCGAAGTGGTACGGATATGCTATTTAAGGTGCAGATAAGTAAATTGGTCGTATTCCGGACCTTAATTCCGAACCTATTTATATTAACTCATGAAAGCAAAAATAACGTTTTAAAATTCATTACGTAAAAATCAATCGGACCGAAACGCGTATTTACAACAATTGTTCCAAACGACATCGTTTTATCTTTACTAAGAAAACCCTTTCGGGTTTCCCCTATTCGATTTAACCGAAACTTCGGAAATTTCGCCGTAAGTAAGTCAAATTTTCGTTTTCTGATCGTCGAGATTTCGGTTACGCTAATATTAGGTATAATACTCTAAAACCTGGTTTCGTATTTATTCAAAAGGGTAAATTACGACGCTATATAGGCAATAAGCACTTTGTTTACATAGTCAAAGTTTATTATATACAAAAAGGAGATATTCTATAAACTAGCGAAGATACGTTAGGCGATTTTATCGTCGTAGGCTAATAAATAGATATTATCTTATTTAAAGTTGTTGATATTACTATATAATTATATAGATAGTATATATAGGTCAAGTAGCAGTGCACTATATTGCAGGATGCATTCCTACAAGGTACACGGTAACGTGTCACGCTGCAGGCTGAACTTTTGCAAGACGCAAAGTGCATTATGCATGGATCGGTCTGGAATGACTATTCCAAACCGATAGCAATGCGTGAATCGGTCTAGAAGAAGCATTCCAGAGTAATACGCTCTGGATGGAGGGCTTATAAGCCTTCACCTGTGGTGTACACCTCTGGATGCTACTTCTTGAAGAATAATCTTCTACTATAATACAATACCAATCATTTTGATTACTCTTCAAAGACTTTAGGTTCACACGAACCTTATAGGCTTCAGACTTTACGAACAAAAGTCATATTTTTCGGATATGTCTTTGTAAAGGTATATATCAAATCCGTTATTTCTACCTTCGTATTCGGCTACGTATGTTATAAAGTTAGCTTTTATCTAATTCTTAAAATGACACTCGACCTAAAATTATCGTTCGATTCGATTTTACTTGTGAACGGGATAGTTTGTAAAACAATAGCCGATTTTTCCGTATACGTTATACCGCTCGTACAAATCTATAAGGTTTCGTATATGTTTCCGTAAGTATTATTATAGTTTCGGTATGTTTTTTCTATTTTAAAACCATCGTCCCTGTTTTTTACTATGAAAGTTTCCTTTTTAGTACTTATACTTTAGGCGTTCGTTTTGCCTTGGGTAAACCTTAAATCTCCAGTCCAAAAAATGGTAAATTATCTTGATAAGGTTTAGTTTCATAATTTAGGCTTTGCCCTTAGTTTTATTAGTTACAAATACTAATCCGCGGCTATCTATCGGACTATAAAGTTTTCTAATAATGTTTTAAGGCTCGTATAAAAAGCTTTTAAATCTTTTTCGGGTTCAAAAAGTGTAAGATCAAAATTGAAGTTTTTACGATAGGCTTTTGTCATTATTTAAATAAATAATTCGTCGCTTTTATATCCTAGTTTAATAGTTATTTAACAATTTCGAAACTTTACCAATAGTGCCGTCAAAAATTTTCATAAGGTTTTATCAGTATTTTCCTACTGGTTTTTTATCAATTCCTACGTCGTATTAATTTAATCTCTATCGTATAATGAGTAGTTAATATCCATATTAAGGTGGAATTTAAAGCGGTTATAACACTTTACGAATATATTCACTTATGTAAGATAATATATATATTATATCTTAATTTACTCGAAGGGTATACCGGGTAAAATAACGTGAAATTATAATAGCTTGATATCTAATCTTTCATACGTATTAAACATAACGCGTATCTTATTATTAAGTATGCCGTACGGCTTCTTGTTATAATTATTATCCCTATTTTACAGATTGGTAAAGTAAATTAACTTTGTAGGGTCGCTCTTATCTATAGGGAAATAATGTAATAGGAAATCGCGGTAATGATCGTAGTTAATAGGTATCGGTTCGTACGGTATGTATTAGCGTTTTATTCCGTTTATTATTTCTTAGATCGGGTTGTTTTCCGTGTCTCGACCGATTATCGTTTTCTGAAGCGGGTTGTTTTTCATGTTCCAGCCGATCATATTATAGCTAATCGGGTTATTTTTAGTATCTACAGTGTATTCTTATTTTTATGACGGTTTAAAGTTATGTTTCATGGAGGTATCGTATTCGATTCTCGTTGTAAACGATCGTTGCGGTACCTCCTCCTCTTTCGTCAATTTTTCCAATTTTATTTCCGTTTCTCGACAGGCGTTTAGGCTTGCTAAACGCTGTATTTCAACCTGTCATGATTTTTTATAATCCCGGCCTATAACCTTAAGTAAACGTTTCTAACGGTTTTTTAGGTAATTTCTTTTTACAAACTTTCCTTTTCTTATTTTATCGTCTTTCCTCTTTGGCATTTATATTAATTAGGCCGTTATAAACAGTGCTTTTACGATACGGCTATTTCTTTTACCAGGTATATTAATACATTTACTTCGAAATTGTTTCCGTTAAATTCTTGTATTCATTTTATCCACTATTTGCTACATATCTTATAACCAGTCCGTAAAGTCTTCCCTGAAATTTTAGAATAAGTCTCATCCTCCAATTTCACCACTAAAGTAATTAACAATTACATTCGTAATATAAGTATTTACCGTATAAGGGTTTAAATACTCTACTAATACCTCTATTTTATTATGTCAAAGGTTAAAGCTTAAATACTTTAGGATATTATTACGAAACAACGTATTTGTAACAAAGTACTTTATATATTCATTCGTCTTTGCCAGATCCGTTATCAGTAAAAGCATTATATATTTGCAAAGAGTAATTTATATATATTTTCAAGCAATTCAAGTTGAAGGTAATTTGCTAAATAAAAAGTAAAAAAGGTAATTCAGTTGTTGCAATAAAGTTTATTGAAGTTTATCAGTAAAACTAAATTTCGAACTATACGTAAATAAAACGTAATTACAAATTAATGAAACGTTTTAAATTAGTTTTTATTAACTTTTGGTAATGTTACGATTCCTCAACGTTAAAAAAGCCTCAAAATTTGTAAGAACTAAACTTAAAATATATAAGGTAAACGAAAAACTAAAAAAACAAAGACGTAAAAGTAGGGAAGGTAAAGGGAATTTAATTATGTAATCTGGTATTTAGTAGTTGGTGCTTAATAATGTACCATAATAAAACTTGGTAAGGAGATCGGTCGGTTATTTAGTATGTAACCGATGTTACTAAAGCGGTCGGTTTGGTTATTTATGTGTAACCAATTTTAGGAAGACGATTAGTGTAAATTGTTGAAAATCGAAGGGGTCCTAGCAAAGGGTTTCGAAACTGGGTAGTTTTGGATTACGTAGCCTGATACGTAATAAAACACCCTTTAAAAAGGGCCCGGTTTTTTCATTTAAAGCGTTAATGTAAGTTAACGGTTGATGGAACGGGGCTATTTTTCTTAAAGTTACTCCGAATCTTATAGTCTTATAATGCTACGAGTTTTTCGGCGTTCTCGCGTAATTTTACATTCCCCCATAGTTTTTATAAGTAGTAATATTAAAATACATGTAGTTGGGATCACTGTAACATTCACCTATAGGTATTTAACTTATTTTTATTTCTTTTTTCCTTAGCTATTCGTAATCGACCTAATTGGCTATTAATTAGTATCGGTAATATATACTTTACCTATAAGCTTTACGCAAACTAAGGTTTTTAAAAAGTTTTAAAAATTATTGGTATTGTAGTATAAAAAATAAGCGATCTAATAAGAAGCATCCAGAGGTGTACGCTACAGGTAAAGGCTTATAAGCCCTCCAACCAGAGCGTATTACTCTGGAATACTTTTTCTAAACCAATCCACGCATTTCCGTCGGTCTGGAATAGTCATTTTAGACCTATCTATGTATGATGCACTTTGTATCTTGCAAGAGTATAGCCTACAGCATGACACGTTACTATGTACGCTGCAGGAGTGCAACCTGTAATACAGTGCACTTCTACTTAACCTATGTATACTATCTATGAGTGTATATAGTAATATTCAAAATAACAAATATTTATGATAATATTTAAATACCCTGTTAGTAGGGTTTTAGATATTGCAAAATAATCGATTTCATTGATTGAAGTAACAGTAGTATTGCGTGATCAAGTAGTGGTTGTATTGTTTTAAGTTTGGAAAACCGTTAGCTAGTTTGCATAGTAATTTGTGTGGCTAATTTCTTGGCTTGGGCCCTAATATGAAGTAGATATATACTATACTTAACTTGGAGTGAATACAATAGGCCTATAAAACAATACATTTAACTTATAGTTAGTACAGTTAAATTTACTTGCAAGCTTACTTGATTGACTGCATTGCAATTATTATGATTCCAATACTAGCAGCTTTTTATTTCTGTGCGCGCGCGCCAGTGTAGTCGACTAAACTTTTCCGGTTACTGCCGAATTACCTCCTCGATAACTAGCCAGGCCCTTGTTGAAAAAAGTTGACTTTCATACCCCAATAAACCATATTTACCTTTCATTTCCCCACGGCTTCAAATCCCGATTTTATTAATTTTCATTAAGATGTCTTTTACTATAGAGTTGTATAAACCTTGAGTTAACACATGATAATCAACAAAGTCGTTACCGCTGTTTCCTGAGCAGTTTTATATTTTGCTACTATATCTCAATCCGCCAACACGTGTCTTGGTTTTTCACAGTAGTTTGTTAATGTAACTCTCAATATATATAGTTAATCTATTAGTGTTTTCAAATCCTTTTAGAGTTTTATTTGATGATATTTTTGTTATAATGTTATCGAGATTATCCCTTCTATCGATTTATCGAACCTCCTTGATTCCCTTGCCTTTGTAGGCTTCCCGGAGAGCTATAACGTCAATTATGAATCGTTTTTCACTAGTGGTTTCGAGTTTCAAGAGGTATTAAGATAGGCTTCTCGAATTGGTACAAATTACCACTGAAATAGAAGGAATTCGTAAATATTTGGTAAAAACATTAAAGGTTTACCATAAATCTTTACCTATGTTAAAGCCAATTATTGTGCTGTAGACCTCTAAAACAAGCAAGTTTTGTATAATACTTATACATTTAACTAAGGTTTAATGAATAAGGTTACCGGTAATATTAAATTGATTCATCCGCATATCTTTCTTAAGAAGTATTATGAAGAAGTCGATCTCTAAATATAAGTCGGTGTTATTGAGAAAAAATCCATCTGGAGAAATTATTAACTAAACTCTCAATAGGTTAATTAGAACTATATTAATCCCTTGGTCTTAGTTTCGTATCTACTATTTATACCTCTTATTTAGATTGTTAAAGTCTTCATCTATTAGGTCTTATAGTTGTATCGTAATCAATAGGTCGTAAAAGGCTTCCAATTAATATAAGGTAACAATACAGCTGCCATGGGCGTGTTGTTCCAGGTACTGTTACTCCTTAGTTACGTTAGTCTTATTAATTGTAACGAAGTTAGTGTTTTAGCCCCTTTAGCGAAAGCTAAGGCTAATATTAACACAAAGCATACGAATTAACGATCCGTTAAAGTTAAGTTCATCCCCCTTCACCAAAGTTATAACCAGCTTGTAATTGCAAAACTTAAAGTTTTTAATCGCTTATTATTCCGATATTACGAAACCAATAGTTTTAATAAAAATATTATCGTTAGTTCACATACCTATTAAGCCAATTTTTTTTTTTACGTTATCTGTCGGTAAGATCTTTCATTCACGTGAATATAAACAAAGAGTAATCAGAAATATTGGTATTGTAGTAGGAGATAGATAGATAGATATAAAAAGAAGCATCCAGAGAGTGCACGCCTCAAATGAGAGCTTATAAGCTCTTACCCAGAGCGTACCACTCTAGAACGCCCCTTCTAGACATCGCCATGCATAATGCACTCTTAAAGTGCAATCTGCAGCGTAACATGTTGTCGTTCATGCTGCAGGAGTACACCTTGCAGCTTGTAAAGTAGTCGCTATATATACCAACTATAGTGATATATAATAATATCTCTATTATCAGTAAACACGAGTCGTACGTTGAAAAATTTATACCTAATATTAACTTGAAATACGATTAAGAGTTTAACAATTAATGGACAACTGTTTTGGCCGATTCATATAGTAGTTCAATATATTATATTATCGTTCCCAAAGATAAGGAGCATGTTGTTTCTATGGTCACTTTAGCGGGACGATCCGCTGTGATCAATCGCTAATCACGTATATGTTTTCGTTATATTTCAACTATTAAGTAAAAGCCTGTTTTCTGTTCCAGTTATAACATTTGTTGCCAAAGCGCCTACTAAACATTGACTTATTTTTTAAATGGTTAGCTACTATTTAAGGATTTAATTTTTGTCTTAATTACCATATCATTAAATGACCAAGCATAATTTTTCGTACGCCCACCCCGTTGTTTCACCCTTGACCTCCTATATAATCCTCGACTTGAAGATTGTAACATTCTGGTTTTCGAGGTTAAAATTGGTTTTAGGCTCGAATTGTATAACTTTTCGAGTTTGGAAGCTATTAATCTCGACCTTATCACTTCCTTTAAAAGATTTATTAAAACTTTTGATGATACCTTATATACGGAGCTTTAGTGCTAAGTTTTTTCGTCCTTTCATTTCGTTTTTATCTAAGTAGTATTGTAAATGCTACCGTGTATGTATTTTTCTTTTTAGTGTACCTTTTTTTCGTTGTTAGTCTGCGTCAACGGCGTTTTCTCAGCTTATTGATAATGGGTGTAGAAAGGTTATGTTAGTTTGGTCTCTTAACTTAAAGAACTTTATTATTAGTTCCCTAATATAAATTTTAACTTAAGTGATGCAGAACGTTACGGAGCTGTTAGCAATTTTAATAACTACTTCGATATTGGCGATAACTAAGTTTTTATATCGTCTTTTATATTTAACTTGCTCTTGCTTTATAAGGATTTTACTTTGTAACGGTAAAGTAAATACGTCGATTATCATGGGGCTGTTTCTGGTGTTTCGAGTATCGTTGACTTGACGCCGTACCGATTTCTCCTTAGTTTCTTTAATGTCTTTCCATATGTTAAATATCTTTTTTAGGTACTTAATAATAGCGGGAATTCACTCTTTACGCATAGGTACGCTTTAAAAACACACATGGTTGACACCTACCCGTTAGGGTATATAGTGTCTTTTAGTCTCTTTACTATCATTTGAAGTCGTGTCCATTAGTTTGTAAAGCTTTCAATTTCCAACGTAAAGATATTATACATTTGGCGAAGTAGTTCGTATATATTTTCAAACTTGATAATGTTCTAGTGGGCCTTTAAAGGGGCCTGTTTACATTAAATCCCGACTATCTTGGCATTTTTTCAAAACTTCGCCGCCGTGAATTTGGTACCAGTATCGTAGATAATGACGTTAGGTAGGCCTAAATACCTATTAATCTATAGTATCCTTAACGTTTCCTACGTATTCTTTATTAAAAGGGAATTTAAAATCTAAAATCCATAAAAACTGTCCTAAAGTTAATAACATAAAAAAAAGGCTTTTTATCCAAGTAAAATAAATTAATAAAAACCTTATAATTAAAGTTCTTGTGGTTGTTTAGTATGAATTTAAATCTTCATAGTATTTGTTTATTCGTTTGACATTAATCGTAAAGTATTTTAGATTTTTATGTCCTTTCAATTATAGGATTTTATATGACCTGTTAACGCTTGTTTAATAAAAGAACTGGTGTAGGTAATGTATCTTCGACTTCGTTAAGTTTAATACCGTTGCTTATAAAACTTGAAGATGAAACTACAGGTACCCTTATTGAATGGCGAGTGACCTTTCGCTGTTTTTAACTAGCTCTTTAACGTCAACATCAACGTTAACATCAAGGCTCTTTGTATCCTTTAAATAGAAAAGGAAAAGGGTAGGTAACTTAAGGATGTAGAACGTAATCTAATTAACAATAGTTTGAATTACCATTATCTCTAGTAACGATTGTTTTTTACCTAAACCTAAACCCACTTTAGCCTTATTAATATCTTAACGATTTATTTCTATAACAGTGGTAATTTGCCTTCACAATATTACGTACTACAATAAGCCTCTTGTTAAGTACCTTATTACCTATATGTTTGGTATAATACCATGAAATGTATACTCCGCGTAATGATTACGAAGGTTAAAAGTATATAAGGGGTTAAGGGTTTAATTAGATTAAAACTACGCGTTTTTACTATTTACGTAATATAGAAAGACGTATTAAGCTAGTTATTAGGTCGTATTAGGAGTAATATCTTTATATCATTTGATTTACTTGTGGGTATCGTTGTCGTTAATGATCTTTTTACCTTCGAAGTTTACGATATAGTTGAAGTAATTGTATCCGAAAGTAGTATAGTACTGGATATAATACATTATCTGTTTGTTACTTCGTTCGGTAAGGGGTAATGAGTTATCAAATAGCTGGGTTTATTACAAATCTAACATCTTTTGTTACTATGACAACGATAGTTTTTACGTTTAAAAAGTCCGCTTAAATCACGCCTTTGTTAACATCAGCATAATTATAACCTTCGGTCCAAAGTTATTTGACTAGATTTTAAACTTTGGTAGCATTTATAGCCATACTTACAATTAACATAGTTAATCATCGCAATGTTTTCCTCCCTCATACCGCGAAAGCTATTAGCTTAAGGTATATATATATTAAACGAATTTGATGTACATGTTATTACGGTAGTAAACAAAGAAAGTAAGTAGCTAAAAAAAGCCTTTACAGGTAGTATTTGGGCGTTAGAAAGCGTATTCGAATTCGTTAGCGCCTATAACAACTATCTGTACCTATTCACGAAATGTTGCTTCGTTAAATTAGACTTTCCCTACTAATTACTGGCATAACATAAGTTCATTAAAAATTCAATTTAGTATATCTATCGGTATTTCGTTCTCTTCTTTCTTCGCTATTATCGTAGTCTACCCTGTGGTAGCCCGATCCGTATAATATTTTCGTAAGGTGGATATGGTGTTCGATGTGGTTTTTTATCACATTATAAATTTCTCCAAAAGTTGTCTTTTACGTCACAATGGTTTGCTAAGAATCCCTAAAGTACTTGATAAGGATTTCCGGAAATAATAAATAAAAACCAGAGAAAGAGACCTATATTCATTTGAAAATGTTTAAAAATAGTATTATCTTTATGTTACAAAGGTTGTAAGGCTTTCTATTCTACTCTTTATATTATTATCAATGTTACCATGATTCTTCAAAGCTTTTAATTGATATTCATTATCTTAAGATATTTTGAGGAAAAGTAGCAATAGTTAGTCTAATCTTTATTGGTGTTTCCTGACGGTTTAGGACTTGGAGTTCCCGAGTTTCGGTGTTAATAGTAATCTCCAATCGTCCTACCAAAGGGGTAAAGTCTTGTAATAGAATTTGTAATAGGTTCACGAATATTAGTGTACCTGTTATAGAAAGCTTTTTGTTGAATTTAGCGATTTTAAATTAAAGTTTAAGGGTTAATAGGAACTTAGCCATAAAAAGGGTTTAAGGAATTTAATAATCGTGTTTAATTAACCGGTAAAAGGCGCCAATGTTAATACTTTATGCTATATTAATAGCTATTGCTTTACACATTTTACCGCCGTTAAGGGCGTAATCCGCGCTGTTACGTAAAGGTGCTAGACTACCGAACAAATTAACAGATCTTTAATTGTTTAAGAGTAATAAGGCTTATTTTAGTTCAGGGTAAAAGGGAGGTCCCCTAAAACGCGTGTATTATGGTCCGACCTACAATGGTATACTAAGTAGGCGCCTAATGGAACGTACAATTGAGGTGCTGCGGAAGATTAGATAAGGCTACAGTAGTAATTCATATAGGACGTACGTATAGGGTTAGTGGATAGTCAATTACGTGCCCTCGCACGTAATACCTATAAACCGCGTCTGGATCGCGCCCGAGCCAGATACGAGCCGAATATTATATATCCCGTTAAGTATATAGTTATATAACCTATAAACTTAATGAATAATACCTTAAATTTATAATATACTCCCCCTCTTACAAAAAAGCCCTTAAAATCAAAGTATTCCGTCGGCTAAATACTAAATACGGGTCGTATCTGCCTAATACGCGGGCCATACGTGAGCTGTATAACATACCTTTTAACGTATTATATAATATATAGGCCGTATTGATCCCGGGTCTCCTACACCATATAATGCGTCTCCTAATACGCCGTATAGTCTATAGGCTTCATTGGTTACAGGCTTCATATTCCATATAATACGTTTTCCAACGCGTCGTATAACGTATGAGCCGTATCAATACCGTGTTATTTATATTATTTTTCTCATTTTCTAACGCATCATATAACTTTATACCTCTTGTTCAATCCGATTCTCCTACGATTATAAATAGGGTTCTTACCGTAACTTACAAAATTCACTTCTTTTTCTTTTTCATTCGTTAATCTTTCCCCTTTTACTTACCCATACCCCGTTTTTGTATAATAACTTTAAATAAAATTCCTTCTTTCGATTTTCATTATATCTTTTGTTTCCCCCTTATAATCGTTTTATAAGCCTTTTGCGTTATTATAGCCGATATTTGCAACGATTTAAGCTTAGGTTATACTACTATTAGTATACCTGATAACGATGGCTAACCTTCTCGTCAGGTATACAGTCCTTTTATAACCTAATAACCTTATCTCTATTTATATTATATACCCTCCTCGCATTATAGGCGATCTTTTTGTACCCGGAGATAGTAAAAACGAGGTTGAACTTCCCCTATTATAAGCTCAAAAAACCTGTATATTTTGCATTAATTGTTTGTGAAATTTTAGAATACCTTTAGGTTATATCTGCTCTTCTTGTGTTCAAAAGTGTTACGCCTGCCGTAAAGTATTTTACAAAGCAGGCTTAAAAAATGATATTTATAGGAAACCCAACTGTATATTAACCTCTTTTTATAGTATATTTTGAAAAGAAAATTATGTACACCTTGGCCCGGATTATACTTATTACTACGGTAAATCGAGGTCGCCTCGTAAAACGACTAGTACATCTTATCCGCTTCCTGTAAACGCTCGAGTGATATTACGGGTTATAAACCTAATTTGGCCCCTTTTTTCTCCGAATTGGTTAATTAATTAACTAGGCTTTGTAATATCTCTTACGTTTAGGGCGCCCCGAGAATTCCGGTAGTATAAGTTATTATAACTTTAGTTATACATTATCGTCATCTTCTTTTTCCAGGTCTGTTTTCCCCGAAAACTCCCTTATTTCTCTCGAATATCTTTCCCATTTACTGTAACCGGATAATTTCAGCTAATCTTATATTAGTTCGAAACGTGTTGACCCTAGTCTCAACTGGTACCAATAGCGCACCCTTTCATGGGTTTAATCCTATAAATTCAAATAATATTATTATGCAAACAATATTCATTGTAACTCATATAAGTTACAATCTACATAATATAATAAGTGATATAAAAGGCTTAACCTCAAAAACCCTTTATGTACCCGCGTCTTATTTGTTAGTTTCATTTAAAATCGAGATGATTAAATTAACCGAAAGCGGGCTGACGATTATATCCGTACCGACTGCGATACCCAAGCGTAAACTAATATATTTTAGTTTCTAGTAACCCGCATAAAGAGCTGTTTTCCCCGCCCTGTTTTACGTAATCCGTTATCGTCGGCCTTCTTCAATGCTCGCCCCACTTAACGTTATTTACTTTCATTGTCGTCGCCTAATATACGCCCCGTCCCGCATCAACCGCTCTTATCAGCGTCGCCTAACACCTGCTCCGCTTCGTAATGATCGCCTTCGTCGACCTCCCCCAATATCCGAAGCTAGTCGTAATACGGTATTCAACGTTATTAAAGTTACAGTTCGGAGGATTAAGATGATAATAATTATTTTTTATAGGTAAAACTTAATATGTTTTCGGTAAGAGTCACGTTGTAGTGGGATACTTATACGAAGAAGCTAAATAATGTATATCTAGCCTTATATATCGGATTATATTATAATAATAATAGATATTTACCTAGTTTTATCAATATCATATCATTTACGAGATAAAGACGACTTATTTAATAAAAGTTGTTTAGGATATATTTAACGCCAACGTCGAAACACCGGGTTATTATAGAACTAAACATCTCTATATTTCGTTTTAAATTCATTTAAGGCTACAGCATATTCACAATTATTTACTAAATTTTCTCCGGCTTATTATGAGATTTGTACGAAACAAATATAAGACGCATACCTTTTTATTCAGTTTTTATAACGAAAATAACCTGGACTTTAAAATTCTCGTACATACTCCTCCCGGAATCGTTTGCTAAGAGGATTATTTTTAGCCGTATATTGGAAATGATTTATAAGAGAAGAGTTTCCGTCATTACGCGTTGAATTCAATTTATAAAAAACATCAATCTTTTTTTGAAAATATTTAAAATGATATTCAATATGTTGGCAACTCTAACAACCTAGTATTAATTATATAGCTAGTGGGGCTTTTTATTAAAGCGATGGGTTTTAATATTACGTAAGTTTAGTTAAACTTAGTCGTTTACCTTATATCGTATCGTTAAACGTTACCAATGGTTAAAAGTTATCCTTATTTGCTATTAAACATATATTATAGCTGTTTAAGATAACTTCGTATCCTTGCATATGTGCGTTGACAACGTAAAAATTCGTTTCGCCGGATCAATCGACCACTTTATATCTTTATTTACCTTAAGAATAAGGGATATTTCGTACTTATCAATTAGCCGATTTATATTGAATCCGGTAACCATCGACTTTCGGTAATTTAATTGAAATTGGCAAACGGGGAAATGTAATACCTAATCAAATCACAAAAAGATAAAGATAATTCTCAGGAACTTTGAAACGTTATAATTTATTCGCTTGGTACCGCTGTCATTTCATAAATGGTATAATGTCAATAAACGTTACTTAATTTTTATTAAAAAATATAGAGTCGTGCAAGATACATTTACCTAATTCGAGTTGCAATCGTTAATAATTAATATCATAAATTAAAAAAAATCGCCATTATATATTCCGAAAGCGTTCCGCATACTTTTCGATGGTTAAAAACTATATTATCTTTAATTAAATCAACTGGAATAATTGGATTGTAAAAACTAATAAATACTGTAGGCCGTTATCGGTAACCGTTAGGTCAACTATGAAGTCGATGAAAAAGGAAGACCAATAACGATATAGAATAAAAAGGGGTTAAAAGAGGGTTTTTATAACATACGACGAGGTTTAATACCGTTATATTATATATACGTTGAATTTAAACATCGAATATCTACGATTATCTTTTTTCAATGGTAATTTAGCTAAATCATTCAAAGTAAAACGTTTTTACCCGGGGAACCTCCAATAGGTGAGTCTTATATTTATTACAATATCTTTGTCGTTAATAACTTCCAGTTAGAAAATTGTAAACGGTTACAGTAACGTAACATACCCGTCGGATAGATATTATAATCCGTAATTTATAACGAGTATTTTAACTTAACTGTGAAACGTTTTACTCCCTCGATAACCATTAGTAGGCCAGCCGTATAGAGCGGATTATTAGGTATACTTTAGTCTTATAATTTTGCGAAAACCCCTGACTTGTGATTAAGGTAACCGCTTGGTGGTAACGAAGTCGGCGGTATTAATACGAACCGGGACGGAAGCGATATTATAACTATTAATACTCTGAGGTCACTTAGCGTTATTAAAGTTAGCGGTGTAAACGCAGGCCAGGCTCGAAAGAATGCCGTTACCATTGATGCCTTGGGGTTATCAGGCTCTCCTTTTAAATTTATATCATTATAATCAAATAATTAGGCT
Source organism: Anisogramma anomala (assembly GCA_038502455.1). NCBI lineage: Eukaryota > Fungi > Ascomycota > Sordariomycetes > Diaporthales > Gnomoniaceae > Anisogramma > Anisogramma anomala. Next base: position 19,210,087 of record JASMMZ010000002.1, read on the forward strand.
TCCATTTTAACAAATTTATTTATACACCCACCATAGTATATGGTTTTACAATATATAAGTTTGTTAGTATTATATCCAACATAATTATGAACATAAGTTCAAAAACCCGCATACGGTGTTTTATAACCTCGGGTTTTTCTTATAATTAGCTGCTTAATATATTCGCGCAGCCACTTTAAGTTGTGGGCCGGTAATAAAAATAGTAATTAAGAAGAGAAAGTATTTTGGCCCCTCGAGCCTGACGTTTCTAGATTAAACGTGGTAAAAAATTTTTTAAACCTTTATGATCCATTAAAATAGGAAATTGGGTACAAATACTACGTGATTACGATACCTAAATTTTTAAATAGAATACTATTACGAAAAACTTCTTGTCTGAATTGATATAATTAGGTTTCGCATCCGACAATCTTACTGAATAATATATCATCGGTTGTAAAATATTATTTTTATCCCTTTACTACAGTCACTCTTTTAAAGCTATCCCCGAGTAATCAGCTTTTACTATTATTAGCCGATTTGGATTTTAATACGTCAGAATCGAGGCTGTAACGAATTATTTTTTTAACGTTTAAAATGTAAATTTATGCCGATCCATACAAAATTACTGAATTCCCCATTTCATAAGTCGAATGAAGTCATTAGCTCAATCGGAAAAATTGCTAATAAAATTTTAATGAAGGTTGGTAAAGCCTAAAAAAATTCGAATTTTCCGAATATTACGTGGAGACTTCTATTCGCGAATCGCAAGTACTCTTTTAGGGTCGGCCTGAATACCTACGCTGACCATTACAATAAATAGAAGGTATCTTATATTATGAATTACGAAATTATTCTTTTTTAAGTTTGGGTTGAACCTGGTATAGCAGAAGCTTTTGAAAACTACGTAGACTTTCGTTATATAATATTATTTAGTACCAGTAGCAAAAGAATTAGGAATTCGTTTCGATAAGTTGTAAAAAAAATATTTCAAATGTCCGCTATTATATAATTAATATACCTTTAGAATGTCGTTAACGCCCCTTATAGTCTAAAGGAAGTAACTAATTATTCGAATAAGCCGAAACAAATGCAAAAGGTTTTCAATTCCTCCTATTCGAGTGTAATACGAATACGGTAAAAACCGTTCGAATATCTAACTTCATAAATTACGTCGACTTCGATGATACGTGTAAGGTTTCTCTAACTAAGGGAAAGAAAAACCTACTTTATTCCGTAAATTTATTTTAAACCCTGTAATTAATACGCAACCATCATTCTCCGCTCGGTTTAGCAATTAGTAATATTGGCGCTGTAACCGATAAAAAGTTCACGTAAACCCAACCCTTATTTATCAAATTAGTAGCTTAACGCCGGAGCTTAAAAGGTTAATTTCTTAACATCGAGTATAATGGTTTTTAAAATTCATTCGATAATGACTTATTTTAGTTCGGTTCAATATAAATATAGAAATAGAACTTTCCCCGGTATAGGAGAAAGAATGTTATCTTCTCCTTGTTATATGCATAATAAAACTCCATTAAATCGGGTAAAAAACGCCACCAAATATCTTTCATTTTCACGATAGTTGGCGCCATCATTGCCTAATCCACGTTATCTCGCAAAAACTTGCAATAAAAACTAATTACGACTAATTTCACGTACGATATATCGTCCGGTTAAATCGGGTCACTAAACTAATAAAAACCGATTTTATAATACCATGAATATCTCCCAACCTGAGACGCATCATTATTATATCAATAAATACCCCTTTTTAACTGTAAATTACAAAACGACTTTCACTAACAATTCAAGTTTAGTATTAATATCGCATTTTAAAGGCATTACAAATTATATATCGCGCTAATTCGGGAATAATATATACTAATATCGGGTTCAACTATTTATCAATATTTATGTGAAACTTATTTATATAGATAATAAGTATATTTCGCCGTAACCTTGATGTCATATTTGAATTTCGATGATATAATAGATCGATATATTCGATACGTTACATCTTTATTAAATCCTCGTTTACAATATATTAAAAATTGTAACCAGAGTCTTATGGAGCGTTTAACAATATGTATTAAGAAAAGGTTTCGGGGAAAGGAATGTATCCTCGTTTATATGTATTTTAATCACATTCAATTCCGTTTTAATAGATTTTATAATCACGCAGTGAAGGCTACGTAACTTTTAACTGAAGTTGTATTTTAAAGTTAGGCTTTCACCGTTGCCAATAATCAAAAACGTTTATTTATTCTTTCGAATTGAACCGTATATACTTACGTTGAAGAATAAACCGGGTAAATTTTATAACTACGTTGGTAATGATCCGATGAGTTATAACGTAGGTAACGCTCCGTAGCTTATTTATCCCAGCGTTTTTTGCCGTTATTTATGTTGCATGATGTCTTTAGTTGTAGGTTAATTCCAAACGAGCTTATTAAAATCATTAACCTCGATTACCTGGCCCTTTTACCTAAGATATCTAATAGGTATAAAAACCTGTTATAATGGTATTTTTATCCTACCGCGGTATTTATATGGAGCTCGATACTTATTGATTAAAATATCGTTTTAAATTTGAACCTTCCAAGTCGTTCGTAAACTCGCGGTATTTCACTAAAGCCGCGATATAATGAATATAACTAACTTTTGGTGCAATATATTTGTCACGAATGCATAGGAATATAAAGAAACGTACGCAATTACATTTGACAGCCGAAGACTAATTTAATCCGCTTATTTAAACGAAGAATATTTAGAACCTAATAGTAAATGGTATCTGTAGGTATTGAAGATTTATAATTAATCCCATTAACACGAATAGGGACTGATTCTCACGATAGTAATAGTGAAAGATTCTTTAATACAATCTAAAAATTTATTCACATCGTATATTTTTAATATCCACAGTCCTTATAATATACTGTAATAACCTAATTTACAGCCGGCATATAATAACCTTTTATGTAAACAAACGTATACCGACCTCTTTCTATTTATATTCTTTTTGCAATTAGTATAACTTCGATAATTTGACGAATCAATGCCTATATAAAGGTAAATCTATGGAATTAAAGTTAGTCGCGTCGTTTCCAATTACTCTTGACCGTTTAAAAAATCAGCCGCAGTAACTGTTAGGTTGGCTTCGAATTATGAAATTGTAATAACGATTTAGGCGAAGTCGAACGTAAGGTCGAGTACGAAAATTAATTAAATAGGTTTATACATTTACTTTAAAGTGAATGCGATATAATTTATAATATCCCATAAGAAAAATGTATCCGTTTAAGTTGGATGCAAAAGGATCAAAGATATGTTGAAAAAAGTACAGATTAGTTATTCTCCAACGGCCTATCCTTTTAAATGAAGTTGAATTGAAGCGTAAAATTATTAATATTTACTATCAATTAGTTTATTATATATATTATTCCTTTCAAAGGATAAAAGGAAACGTTAATTATATATTATGGTCCGACTTATGATAAGATGCTAAGTAGATGCTAAATAAAGTATATAATTAAAATGGCGCGGAAGACTTGATAAATCTATAGTGGTTGTTTATATAGCACTTATATACATAATCTGTATATAACTCGTTATGTTCCCTCACACGTAATGCCTATTAACCGCGCCCGGACAGCGTCCGGGCCGGGGTCGAGCTAGGTACTGCACATCGTGTGACGTGAACAGTCATGTAACCTATAGACTCAATGGCCAATATTCTGAGTCCATAACAGCGTATAAGGTCGCTAAGGGTTTTTAACGCTTTGATCTTTTCATTGAGGGTCTTGGAAATTATCATTTAAGAGGGGGTCTTTTCGTTAAGCCAGTTTAAAAACAAAATCGATTATCCTTAGTAAAGTGTTTTTCAAAATATAAACGCCATGACGGTAACTTTTTTTTTTTTTTTTAACTATACGTTGTATCATTTTCCATATATCCAAATTCCAGTAATAAAAAACTTACGAAAGTCTCAGAAAATACTGGCGTTACGGATGTAGTCATCGCTGAGGTCCGTATCGAAGATATACTAGCTGACATAATTAGTTAGGTAGGCTTTAGGTAAAGCTTCTTTAATATTAGTAATCCAAATTTATTCATCTTAGCAGTTAACGAAGATAAATAGAAAGGTTTTAACTGCCTTTATATATTTTTAACTCAGTATCATTTTAAAGTTTTATATTATATAAGGTTCAATGAACGCGGTGTTCAAGCATCTGGGGGTGTACAGTTTTGGTGTTTCAATGTGAAATCGCGGAGAAACTTGGCGACTTAGCATTTGATCGTACGATGTAGCGTTTTTGGCGAGATTGAGCGATTTTTGGTGTTTTCGCTTAGAAAAGCGACCTTGGAGATTAAATTAGCGTATGGTAAAATAAAAGGATTAAAGTAGGAGTAGAGGTTTGGTGTAAAGGGTAGGTTCTAAAGTTGTTTATTAGTAGAGGTGGAAGGTTAACAGTTGTAAGCCATGGGACAGTAATTTTTATAGTAGTAATACGGTAATGATCACACTAAATACCCGTAAGTATATAGAAAGTGTTAGAGGGTTTATGTTATCAAGAAGGTAGCAGAGGTACTGAGTGAACAATATCGCAACCGTACAAGTAATAATCAAAGGACGTGAGGCCATTCAGGATATACTGGGACTGAATACTTGGATTGACAACTAAAAAGCTATTTACTGAATCTATGAAACGCCTAGAGAGTGTATTCCTTGTATATCTAGCTCTTCAGTCCTAGATCACTTGCCTATGTTTCTAGGCGGCATAGGCGGTCTCCTGCCTATGCTGTCTATATTCTGATTCTTCTTAGGCGTAACCTTATCCCTGTGTTACTGACATAAGAGATGTGTATTCCCCGCCTAATATGTTGGACACCTGGCTCTGAGTGGCTCAGCTGCCTGCTGGCCTGTTTCTTGACCCAACCGTTTTATGGGTCATAACAAATACCCGTAATAGTAATAACTAAGCAGTTTACCAACTTGCCGAAATTTGAGACTTCTAACCATTAATTTCAACGTCTTTAAAAACGATCTCCAAAAAAAACTTCTTAGTGTTTTTGATAACGATACCATCGTTACTTTCAAGCTGCTGTGAAAACCGACGTAACTTAAAAGTTTCTTCTATTTACTTCCGTAAAAACCGACGTAGCAATAAAGGCCCTTCGTAAAAATCTTTGCTCTAATTAGTCTATTACAAAGTGTAACCGGAAAGTAGCTTCTTATTTTACTTAGCTTATTTGTACTTAATCTAATAAGCACTAATAAGTATTGGTAAGGCTTTAGACTTTACAAAGTTGTCGATTTGATTTGTCGAAGTAGCAGTAGTATTGCGTGGTTAAGTAGTGGTTGTATTGTTCTAGGTTTGGCAGATCGCTAGCCAGTCTGCACAGAAATTTGTATGGTCAATTCCTTGGCCCGTGCCCTAGTCTTAAGTTGGCGCACACTGTACTTGACTTTCAGTCAATACAGTAAGCCCACAAAACTATACACTCAACTTTTAGTCAGTATAGTCAACTCGACTTGCAAGTTTAGTTGACCTACATCACTGCAATTACTACAGTTCTAACATACCCGATATATTAATCTGGTCCTTTACTTTAATTATTCGGTCCTGGTGAGGTATTACTTCTTTATAATATATTCGACAACCCCTTAGTATAATAATTAATACGGGTCGTTTCCTTTTATATATAAGATTTACCTGGAAGCCTTTAAACAAAAAGACGCAAAATATATTCATATTTCAAAATACAAGCTAAAAAGAATGAATTATTCAGGAGAATCTGTTACAATACGAATATAATTACAAAACCACTAGCAAAAAACGATACTTCCGTTTTGAAACTCACCTAAACGATTGTTTATTTAATTAAGATGGGTGGAAAGACGGAACTTTACTATACTAATATACGATAATACTTCACTTGCAAAAACATAAAGCGACCTGCATTCCCTATATATTCCCCCGAAACTAGTTATCGCGTAGCTTAATATCTTAGCGCAATCATGTCGCGTAATCTCACTTTTTGAGACCCCTTTCCACAAAAAGTAGTTGGGACAATTACAGTCTTAAAGGGTGTTATTTCATGGGATATTACAAATGAAATCCACGTACCTTTTATCACACGAATCAAAGTCCCTTAAACATACGAATGATACTATTCTATTCCTATATAGGAAGATCGACGTAAATCACTTTTAACACCTCGGTCCCAAGATTTTACATATATTCCAAAAAAGGTTTCTCTTCTCGTTATATAATCAAGGTTCAGTTCCGGTATAAGTTTTTGTAATTATCCGTTGAAAGAATTAATATTGTTAACCTATGATGCAATTAATTCTGAAATAAATTTCAACCAAAATTTATAACTTATCATCCGGATTTTCAAATAGGGTTAATTAATATTTTAAACTTATTTATTACTGGGTGAAACCAATATTGAGTAGCGTATACGAAAAGTATAGGTTTGATACTTATATCCTTATAATTAATATATTCGTTAATAGTAAGGTAAAAGTTTTATGTATCGCTTAAAATAAGTTCTCGACTTTACCTTTACTTATATCACTGGAATCATTAAGTTAATCCGACTTATTTTCGATCACGTGTTTAATTATAAGATTTTCTTAACGACTTTCCTGGCGCTCGAGTTCTCTACTTCTCTGATTTCGCGGATTAAAGTACTGCTCAGAAGGGAGATAAGCAGGATGCATAGTAGATTGCCACTAGGATGAAAGGTTTATAACCTCCCACCCATAGCGTAAAATCTTCGAATGCTTCTTCTCCTTTTTAAAACTTTACTACTACAATACCAACCTTTACAATTACTCTTCTAATATTTTACGTTCACATGAAAAATAAAAAACATTACCGACATTAATCTGTAGCCGACTCGGTCAACTATAGATATCCTAGGAAATCAAAGACAGATACAAGTTAAATACCTATAGCGGAGTATTGTAGCGTTACTAACTTTTTGTGCTCCAACAACGCGTTTTTAAAAGAATTACACGATATGTGTACAAAGATTATAAAAGTAGAATAACTTTAAGAAAGACAATTTCAATACGATATTATGAACTCTTATTAGTGCCCTATTTATCAAAATCCCTGTTACGCCATTATTAACCCTTGTTAACACTCTAACGTACCTGGGAATTTCTTAAAGAGTGTTCTATCACGTATTAGGCCACGTAAGCCAAAAATATTAAGCTTTGGAACCCTTCGTTGGAACCCGTTCGATCTAAACACAGAATCCAAACTGCTTACAAACCATAAGAGCGGCTAAAAACGCAACATCCATACCGCTCATGAAACCTAGGAGCGGCTAAAATACAGCACCCAAAACTGCTTGCAAATAGAAGGTGCGGCTACAATACGACATCCGAACCGCTTACCAAATATGAACCAAGCTTATACACGCACACACTTACTTACACTTTTCCCCTTTTCCCATTACACTGTTCGCTTCCACCCATTCGCCTTATACCACCTATTTTTAAGTTTATTACTTGCGACATCAAGTTTACTAGCCGCTTAACTAACTTAGCGCTTACAAAGCATTGAAAAGGTTAATTTGAGACGCTTAACTAGTTTATACTCACGCTTTATTTACACCTTATCTGAATTTCATTTGTATTAGTAAGCGTTAGGCACTTTACCCTAAGCGCTTTGTTACGACTTATTTGCTTTTCGTTTACGTATTTGTACGCTTTTATTTTGATTATCTGAAACGAACTTCCTGAAATACCATATTTCGAATGTACTTGATCTTTACTCACGGCTTAAAAGACAATATCTATACCGCTCTAACATTTCTAGTACACATACAAATTAGTATTTTAACCGCTTTAAAACACTTCACACTCTTATAACTATAGCTCTAACATTAATAACCCCGGAAAAAGCCAGAAATTGTTTCGACTTCTTGGTCCTACATATGGGAATTAGGAAGGCTATAATACACAAAATTGACCTGAGACTCTGGGATAACACTATCGATACACCAGTTGAGAAATTTGACCTTTTTTCGGCAAACACGTACATCTTAATCGTGAACTTTCGCTACTAGAAAGAAAAGACCCAAGAACCTGATATGTTAGATGATTTTTGTAAAATATTTTCAGACTAGACGATAGGCATATAGCATATGGTGTTCAACTCTATTACCAAAGCCATATGGATTTAACTACGGAGTGGAAGCATTGATACCCCAGGAGGCAAAATCAGCCGCCTTTTAAAAGCATTATTCGAAACGGTAAGGCTTATCAACTTGTTGAACGGGAAGGATAAAGACGTATATTAAAGGGACTTAATAAATAGTTATTATTGAAAGAAATGAAAAAAGTGTTATTACATATACGAATAAAGCGGCATAATAGATACAATATACAAATATAAGGCGTAAAATTCACTGATAATATGCTCGCACCTTAGGTTAGGTATATAAACTTCGAGGAAAAGCAACAACGACCATAATTATTATCAACCACCCTTTTGTAATACAACCCTATACTTGTACTTACTGTAAAGGAAAGGCAAACACTGAACCACTTTCTAAATTCGATTGATACCATTTTTGTTCGTAATAAAAGCGGCCGGGACGCCGAAAATAACCCGCTTTGAGAAGAGATAAGAGGTTCAAAACGCTAATACGTACTTTACGGACCAATACTCACCAACCACAACCCCTATCATAACCTTTCACCGTATCGTTTCCCCACTAAAAGGAGCGACTTTACAAAGCTTAACGACTTTACCAGGCTTTGGAACAAAGTCGAGAACTATAACGGAAACCCATACAACGTACTCGATAACAAAATACATATAATTCTAAATACGTGTAAAAGTCTCGATATTGAACCATCCCAATTCTACGTCATTTTTCTTGGTATATTGTTTGAGCAGGCCAAGAAATAGTATATATATTATCTTACGTTAAAAAACATACTTTCGGAGTATTATAATCGCGTAAAATTACACTTCAATAGGGAAATTAATTTCGAATTTTATGATAGGGATTAGATCAACACCTTCTGATAATCCGTTAGAAATTCACGTGACAATGCTGATGAAAACCCATAAAAAGTATTCATTGCCCTATTGACAAAGTATTGAAAGTATTAAGTAGACTTTAAACCGGAACAAAAAGATGATGAATTTTTTATCTAAATAATAACAAAAACATGTTGCAAAAACCTAGATTTCAACTGTATACTATTTAAATTCGAAGAAAACCCAAAGGATTTTTTTCATAAGCTTCCAAATATCATTGAAAGACTTAATATGTCGAAAACTAAGTTTCGGATCAGAATTTATAGCCGATAAAGCTAAAAACGAGGGCAAGAGTACTAAAATAAACCTCGCCAAAACTATTTACCACATATTAGATCGAAGGTTTGAATTATACCCAAAGCAAAGTGAATGCCTTAAATACGGCTATTAGAAAAACATATATTAGGAAAGGAGCCATAAAAATAAAAGTCAAAGTAGTTATTATTGAAGATGATCTTACGGCTAAAAGTAAGACATACCGCGCCTATAATAATACGTGCGGAAAAGTATACAAAGTTTTACTGGGTTTCAAAAACATTACATTACATGCGGTAAGATCTGCTGTTATTTTACTTACAACCTAGTACACGAGAAAATTCGAACCAAACAATAATTTTAGGCTAATTACTCACTTAAAAACCAAACGAAAGCTAATTTTACAATATGTATAATAGAATACAAAGGCGTAAAGGATAAGCTTAACGCCTATCCCTATAAATACACCTCCAGAGAAAAACCCATTAAAGTTAATAATATATACCTAATAACCTAGGTTAAATAAACTGTCCAACGTATTTTTACAATCCTAGAAGATATTTTTTCCTATATAATATAGGCCTGGATTACGAAAAGAATATACTGATCACTTATATAACGTTGTAGTTTACGCTTTTAAATATATACGATAAACTATTTTAGGGTATTATACCTAATACCAGCGCGACTGAAATCTTAATAGCCGAATATCGATAATTCGACGTATTCGCGGCGAAATTCCCGAAATTTTAACTCGACTGAATAGGAAAACATTGGAAGATACTATTTGGTAAAAGCAAAGCATCGTCGTTTGAGACGATCGTTAAAAACACGTGATTTGAACCGGTTAAGTTATACTTAATAGACTTTAAAACACCATTCCTACACTCGTTGACTGATATAAACAAGCTCGGAATCGAGGTCCGAAATACGACTAACTAACTTGTCCGCGTTTCGAATAGAATATTTGTACCGCTCCGAGATAAATTCAGTAACTTATAGTTTTTCTCCGAAACATACAATTAAAGCCGTTTACCTAATGTAACCGGAATCACGGATGTTATATTGCCGATTCGGATACCTAGTTACGAAATGCATTTTACGGTTACTTTATGTCGCAGGTTGCACGGATATAAGAAAAGAAACACATGAAGCTATCAAAAAGTTCTGCCATGAATGTCAACTATACTTATAAGCCCTACGAAAGTTCAAATTCCACCTTTAAGACGATGTAAATTTTAACTACGAAGTAATTATAAATATTATATACCTTAATAGCTAACCAATATTACTTGTCGTCGACGTAACAACATTATTTCAAGCCGCTAAGTTTATGCCAAACGTATCCGTTATAAAATATCAGGATACTTTAGTTATTTGTTAGTTAAACGTTTATTCAAAACCTTCAAACAAGATTACACACGACGCCAATACGGCCTTCGACTTTATTAAATGGCGTCGCAATGTTAGGATCGACGGTAATTAGTATAAATAAATACTAGTAAAAGCACCATAGGGGATTGAATAGTGTAAACAGTATTACAAACCGTTTGAAAGAGGATATATGATACTATAAAAAAACGTAAAGGGTACTAATTCTAAGGAATTTATCCTATGGATAACGGTAAACACTATTAATAACACTTTCGGTCCGAGTTAGTTAATCCTTAAACTTTAGTACTTACCTAAATATCTATATAAATTTTACATAGTTGTTAACTACGTAAGCAAGGGCAAATATTGAAATGAAGGCTATGGTAGTATTACTTTTTTTACAGGCTGAAAATGATGTTTCGAAAGTATTAGCTATATGGAACGGCCCACGTAAAACGGGTGTTTTGGACGTATTATTATAATTTAAAATCCTAATTTGGAAAACTAAGAACAGATAAATTAGCCTTCATGAAATTTACAGATATAGAGGTTACGATATACTCTTTAATTTGCGAAATGATACAGGTTCGTTTCGCTAAATACTGGTACTAAAGTATAAAAGGGAAAAAATGAAAAAAGCGACCTAAAATCGTAATTCGACCAACGGTACCAGCGTAACTATTTTTACAATAACGAGTTAAAATTGGCCTCAGATCAAATAAACCCCCCGAATCGTACTTTCGAACCGTTACCACCGTATAGAAACGGCCCAATTATACCAACACTACGAGTACCTCGCCACTGAAGCCGCCTACTTGGTTCAAAAAACAAAACACGTTTTAAAAACTTTGTTACAAACTCCTTTATTATTTAAAAGTAGATGTCAAACCTTAAGCTTAACTTAAAACTCCGGCGCAAAGGTATTATTACCGCCCTAATCGCTCCACTCTAATGATATACCTAAACAGAAATCTTTAACTTAATAGAATAAGACGTTTTTCGTTTCGAAAAGTTCGACTTAATGATTGAAAGCGCCTATAGTATTTTTCCCATACACGTTGTATACGAAGTTCATAAAAAAACCAAAAGGCTATATGAAAAGACTCGCCTTATTAGAAAAGGGTATAATGAAAACGGTAAAAAGAATATTATAATCTAATCGCCTACCTTATAACAGGCAAGCAATAGCTTAATTTTATCGTTTTTTACCTTTTTTAATATACCTTACAACTTATACATAAAACTTCGTATCAATACATAAACTCATATATAACCCAAAGAGTGATTTAAACGACGTATTTACGCCAATATACCTACGCATTTCAGAAAATAATATTCATCAGAAACGATTTAACGTATTATAAAACCGCTTTACGGCCTGGCTAAAGCTGGTATATACTGGTATAATACCTATTAACGGCACTATAAAGAGCGGCTCAGAACAACTAACTCGATCTTTAACCTTTATCCATTAATTTCAATAACCCGTTATAAAGGTTTTACACTATCGATATACAAACAGATGATACATAAACGTTGTATAACGCGTCGTTTTCCGTATTTTTTAAAAAAGATTTTAAATAGGGCCTAAAAACAAAACCCAAAACGTATCTTACTAATAACTATAAAATCGACTTGAATGGCGCGACTATTACTCTCCGGAATAAATTTTTGGGCCTCTCTGAAAAAAAAAAAGAAATTAAACAAAGTTATCTTTATCGTTTTGGATAGTGCAAAACGAGCTAACGAATACATATTACAAAACTATTTGTTTTTATTAACGGTTTTGTTTTACTAATAACAACGACTATAAGTCATCAATAGGATTCGTTTTAATTTTCGGTAATGAAATATCGATTAGAACCGGATTCAAGTTTTACAGAAATATCATATGTTAAAGTTCGACTGAATTTAAACGGGTTATACAGAGCGTTTTAACCTCGAAAATCTATAGTATAATGAAAGGTTTTAATTTAGGAATTACCATAATGGTGAAGATCTGGATAATTATTTTAAATCTTAATTTAAAACCCCTTTTTATCGTTTATATTAACTTGTTTTTGCTTTACGAATACCTAGGTAAATTTGGTATCATTTATGAACAACGCTTTATAATCAATATTATAAGTTTATGCGAATCGTATAAGTACCGCTAAATTGAAGAAATAAAATAAATCGATGGACATTAAACCCAAAGAATATAATAACTAAGAGAGCTCCGAACGGGGCATTGGAGGCGCTTATATCAACAAGTACTTTTTTCGTTAATATTACTGAAAAAGTTTTATAACCCTACTTAAGCTAATATTTTACGCTTTACTTTTGCCTATTTATTTTGTACGATTACACTGTTTTTAAACATTTTTAAGCGTTTCTAAACCCGTTATTTACGAAGCTGCCTGTATTTTACTGCGGTATATATATTTTATTTTCACCGCTTCTACAAGAATTCTTCTGTTAAAATTTACTTTTCGTACCGCTTTTAACATGTTATTACTTTTTTTTTATGAATTTTAACAATATTCATTTTTAACTCTTTTTCTTTTACATTTGTCCCCTGTATTACGTGTTTTTTTTTTTAATAATTACATTACTATATAGCGTGTTATAATTTAACCGAGAACGCCGGCCTAACCGAAAGTGACAGGTATTCATTATTAAAATGCAAAGAAGAGGGCAACGCTATCGCGTCCTTACCATCCTCCTCACCTCTCTCCCCTTTTATATTAGCGCCACCGCTATTATCGTTATCGACGTCTTTATTTGCGCTAACGAAGAGTTGGCTCCGCGCATTAGGCCGTCCTTATGCCTTTAAGTAAAGGCGCGGGGGGAGGGTTCTACGCTCTTTACGGTGACGAGAGATAACGTCATCGAACTCGCTTATTTAATACATATGTAGACCCCGATTTCAGGTGGTAATAACGGCTATCGACTTCTGTATCCACCGGTTCACGCCTACTACTAATTAGTATTGGCTTATGTTTCATATTAATAATAGTGATTGCTTTTAAAGACGCTCCAAATAATTTATTCTTAAAAGTGAAGTAATAAAGATCGAGGTTGCAAATATGGGTTTGAAGTAAACTTATTACAAAGTCGGTGAGCGCGTAATATGGCTTTGTCTTAGAGCCCCAAAACCATCGAAATAGGGGCGCATCTACTACTAGTCCACTCGTAATGATAATAACGGGCCGACCAACCCCCGTTTTAGTAATGATCGTTAATAAACTTACCCGCGGCCACGGATGCAACATACGGAACGTAAGGTATTTCTATTAACGGCCTGGGGCTACGGACTCGAGTACGCCGTTTTAACGCCTTATGCATTAGAAAGGATTCGCGACGCACCCTGACGATATATAGCTCGAGGCGACGGACAAAGTCCGCCTCGACCATCTCGTTTAGGAGGATAATAGTATAACGAAAGATACAAATAGATTTAACGATACGAACCGTGCCATAACTCTGTTAGGCTACGTTTGCGACGAACGGCGGAGGGAAGGGGGGTTCCGCAGGTAATGAGGTTTTTACCTGTAGAGAAAAGGTAAAGTTTATAACCTTAAAAGCTCTCCACTCCTCTAATTAGGGGTTAGGGAAAGGGAGGGAGGAAAATAGAAGAGGAAAGGGAGTGATAACTTTGGTGAAAGTAGCAGCAGAAGAGGCGAAGACAAAGGCTAGAATAAACAACGTATTAACCGAAGAGGTTACGCTGGTACTAGTAGTTGTAGCGGCGGCAGCGCAGCTAACAATAACGGCGGCGGCCTTTAATCGTTTGCGTTCGCGCGCCAAACGGTGTCTGAGAGTTTTATTTTTACTCGATATCTACTTAAATGCGAATTTAATGTATAAGAATTGATTAATTAACCTACCTATCGAAGCGGTTTAAAAAAGGTAATTAAAACAGTAAGTTGAGTTTACATACACCAATGAATTGGTTCAAAATTACTTTATCTATAGGTATTCCCTGTTAAATAGAAAAAGAAAAAAGGCTTTGCCCAAGCCGATGGCGATATATCTTTTTATACTAACTCCAAAACATATGACGACGTAATTACCCCTATTACAGCCTTAAAGCACTTAAGTAATTACATCTGAAATTGTAACTCTATGAGGAACAACAACAAATATTATTAACAACCATACTGTTACCGATTGACCAAACTAACTAAGCCTTTATTATGATCACTGTCGCGGACAAAAACCACTAATTCGAACCTTTAGAATTTTTACTATAACGATACTATCATTACTAAATTACGAATGCGTACTGTATTACAATATAGCTGTTATTAATAAACCACGGATACGGACTACGCTATAAACTCCACTGTCATTACTAAATACGAACCGTAATGAAACAAAATACGATTGCCCGTGTAGATATTACTATATATTCTTATAGTTAGTAAATAGCCACGTTATGGAGTGCATCTTTACAAGAGTGCATAGTAACTTACCAATTTGTAAGGTGCATTCCTACAAAGTGTATAATAGCGTGTCACTGGCTGGAAGTGGTATTTTCAGAGTACAAAATAAAATGCCACTACCTAGAAGTGAGATTAGCAGGGTGTATGGTGGAGTGCCACTGTCTGGATGAGAGGTTTGTAACCTCTCACCCGTGGCATATACTGTCCGAATGCTTTGTCTTCTTTCAATAACTTTACTACTACAATACCAATCTTTACGATTACCCTTCTACTATTTTACTTTTAAGGGAACAATCAGAAAACTTACCGATAGGTACCGAAAACCAGTTTATCAAATTTCTAAAATCTAATCGACATAGGAATAACTTCCCTACCACGTGCCTTCGATATTGAGGATGAAATTACAGTATATAAGTAAACGTTGGATTTAATCCGAATATATTTTTAGGCTTTATATATTGTTATGAAACCTATTATAATGTATATGAAAGTTAGAAAGAAGTAAATCCCTAAGTTAAATTCGATCTGTTATTATATAAGAAAATATAATAGGGCCCAGCTATATAAGATATTTTTTTTGAAACATGGTAGAATATTACCCCAAATCCAACGGATATATACTATTAGGAAAAAAACCCAGTTTAATTTAACTACCAACCTTGAAAAGATATATAATATTATTAGTCAACATAAATCTAAATCACTATTTGATGCTTCTCTACTATAAATAAGGGGTTAATTCATTTTCGATGCAGGTTGACAAACTTATATCCTCTAGAACAATATCTTAAACAAATTTTCAACTGCTGATAATATCGACGACTGTTGGAATAGTAGTAATTGCAATGTAGTAGGTCAACTTTACTTACTGTAAAGTTGACTATACTGAATGCAACTTAAGTGTTTTATTTTGTTCCGGTCTGCTGTATTGGCTAAAGGTTAAGTACATTATGCTCTCACTCCCAACTATGGCACGTGCCAAGCAATTGGACATACAAATTACTGTATAGACCGGCTAGTAGTCTGCCAAACATAGAACAATACATCTACTACTAGACAATATAATACTACTTTTACTTCAACCAATTGAATCGACAGCGTTGCAACGTCTGAAGCCCTACCAACAACAAAGACCTTTCAAATGATTAAAGCGGTTTCGAATACACTATCGCATGAGGGTCCGATATCTTCGACGAGTGAACAAAATATAATACTATCGTAATTCGTAATATATCCGTCGGGTTCAATGATATAATATTAAGTTTAGTTGAAGTTTATCAAAACTATATCTTAAGGCCCTATAATATATTTTACAAAATATATTTCAGTTTGAATCATTTTGGACAATATAACGATAATCGTAAGTTTATAACATTGAAATTAGGCGATCAAAATCTGTTTTAACTTCATTTATGGTAAACGATAGTTTCAATCCCAGTGTATTTTAAAAGAATAAAACGTATTGTAATCCAGTGAATATCTTGGTATTCTATTACTAGGAGCCTTATCAGCGCCTATTATGAAAGGAGAAAATTTAAACGATCCGCTGCAAACCTAGTTACATATTTTACCTACGATATTAAATTCGCCTTTATCAATAGCAAAATCGAATCAATTTTATCCTATGAATTTTTTTTTTCAATACCTTACTTGATTATTATTGTATTTCAAAAAATCAAAAGTTTAAAGTTTCATCATAATTTAATTTACCTTCGTTAAAATCTGTTAAACTAAAAGGTAATGAAAATTTGATATCAAATAACGACTACGGCGTTTTCTCATTTTAATTACAGTATTTAATAAAACTTTTCAGTTTTCTTCATTTTTTACTTAATTTATAGGTTGAATATCGTTATATATTCATTAACCGAGTTTTTATTTATACCCACGAAGTCGGCTTTTACGAATCTTGGATTGATTAAAGTTAAAGGTTACGAGTTTTAAAACCGACTTACGAAAACCGTCTATATTAATGATTAATTATCGATCAATTTCTTTGGTGTATAATAATGAAAATTATAATTTAACTGAATTCTATCAAAAAAAGGTAAATATTATAAAGCGCATAATAAAAACGTTAAAAGTCACCCGATACTTCAAAGGACTTCTACGTACGAGTTATTGGCTCCTGCCGCATTTTTTAAGTAGAACTGTTATCTCCGTAGTGGATCTTATATTTATCTATTACGCTGAGAGTTGGTATTTATAATGCAGATGAAAAGGGCTCGAAAAATAGGTCATAGTCTCATTTATCGTTACTATAAAAGCGATTGCCTGCTTACATAAAATTTCGCCTAACGTCGTTACCTTTAGAAACTCCGGCTTACCCTTCTAAAAACTCACCTTTTAAAAATAAAGTCTTTCCTTCCATCATTCTTCACACATCTTCCATACCGTATATCCTCTTATATGAAGTATCGAAAAAACGTTTATTACAACAACTTTCAAAAGCCGTTGCGTAAGCTATCAAATCTTGGTATTCAAGTCTTGATGAACACTGTATTCCAGTTTTTATAAATGAATTCAACAAATTTATCGACAAACGGCATGATATTTGGTATGGGCACGTAATTTACCGTAATGAATATGTAGTTAAAAAGGAGTTCAAAAACTTATACCCTACTATATACGTTTTTAATGCGAAGTTTATTGGTATTTTCCGGAGCCTAAAAGCGGTTACGTATATCACATTAGGTAAGGTAACGGTATAATTCAATAATTCTTTTATTATGTAAGGCTTGAATAACAACTCTGTCACCTTTTTCTAATAAATTTTATAAATTTCCATGCCGTAGTCGGATTATATTCAAACCTCGTTATAGTTTATGAAGTTCAAGGTATATAGGTATCGGCAGAAACGAAGCTATAGAGAAACTTGCGAAAGTTGGCTTCAAGTTTTTAATTCGTTTTTATAA
The DNA here is from genome assembly GCA_038502455.1 of Anisogramma anomala. Classification (NCBI taxonomy): domain Eukaryota; kingdom Fungi; phylum Ascomycota; class Sordariomycetes; order Diaporthales; family Gnomoniaceae; genus Anisogramma; species Anisogramma anomala. Next base: position 19,228,111 of record JASMMZ010000002.1, read on the forward strand.
TAAAAACTAGGTATTTTCTAACGTCGTAAAATTACTGTTTCGATCCGAATTCAGAGTGGTTAAAAATTCTACGTTTAAAAAAGGTTAAGTTATTATCATAATATAAACGTTAAAGCCGGGCCTAAATTCGGAAAATCATATAAGTACGGTCCCTGTTTTTAAACTCCGTTATTAAAGCCTTTATTATACCAATTTCTAACGATTAAATACTAATACCAAAATTTCGCGTCCTATTCCGAAAATTTCGACTTTTAAAGCAGACGATTATTATTTTCTATACAACAACAAGCAAAACATAACCTATTTACTCAATTATCCGGTCTCGGTAAAATTTTCGAAACTTCAATTACGGCTCTTAAAAAAACCAAACAGATAGATATATGACATTTATATGAAAAGGGTGTTATCGGATCTAAGAAATTTCTAGGTTTTCGCTTGTATTACAAAATGTTTTTCGGGAAGAAGATAAAATCAAATTATAATCTTATAAAACCGTATTTTTTACACGCCAATAACAAATACATTTTACCCCCGTCGGCATTTACATACAATACCCACCGATCCTTATATTTATATACTTATTATTAATATTACTACACTATTATGGATAAATTAAAATATATATTCTTTTATTGACTTTATTATAACCGTTACCAAGGCTTTAACGGCTATCTTTTAGCGAATAATTTTCTTTCGAAACAGGTTAACAGGTTTCAGGAAGGGATTTAAGTTAACACGAAGGGGGGGGGGGGGGTAAGCATAGAGGGTGGTAAGGGTATTAACAAGAAAGAGGGTTACGGATAAATTAGGGATAAAGACCATTTCTCCTCTATTACCAGTTTCGTCGTCGTCGCCGTTTTTATTTACCCTAGCCCTTTTAGTGACGGGGCCCCGTCGCGTCAATAAAGCTACTATAATGGCTTATACTATACCGCTCTTTACCGCCTTTATGATGGCACGGAAAGGCTATCGTAAAGTGGTTAAACACCTAGAAAACACCTTTGTTGCGACGACAGCGCGGTAGAATATCAATAACTTGACGTTATTAATAACGATGGGAAGGCATCCGATTTTACTTTTTATTAATATTATTTTTTATTAAAATTGAATTTTTACGTTCGGGGTTTATAATATTTTTACGCGTATAACGGACGTATTTTACACTTTTTCTTTCATCATTGAAAACCTGGTAACTAACCTCCACTAATAAAAAACATACGTAATCTGTATAAAGCTATTTCCTATTATAGGCGGCGGAGTGGAGGCCCATTGCGTAAGCTGAGGAGGTTAAGTGAGGGGGGGAGGGGGAAGGTTATACCTAGCGCGTGCTTAATCCGTTTGAAAACTAATAGCTCCGGCGTCCGGGCGCGCTAGGCTTACACGCGTACAGCACGTCTTTCTTGTGATAATGACATTATATAAGGTTAATATAGGTACCCTGACTAAAGCGTATAATGGTACGGTAGTATATAATAATATTTACTTTTTTCAATTACGTTATTATTTTTCAAAAAAAGGTTTAAGTTTAAGGGGTATATTTAAAAAGTGTTAAGTTTTATATAGGGTTACACTATAAAAGCCATCGTACGTATATAAGGTACCCTTGTTACTAATACATAACCCGTAATGTCTACGTATTACCATACACGCGTTTCACTTTTAATCTTTATATGGGGTTTTCACCTCACTTTTCTAGCTTTACGAAACCTTGATTTTTTTAAAGAGCCCAAACAATCGTACCCCTAACGCGAAGAGGTACCGGTCGGAGAGTGAGACAGCCGCACATTACAGCCAAACTAGGGCTGCAATTTATACCCTTACAGGTTTCTAAACTACGGGGTACCGTGAAGTCTTGATTAGAGGGATAGCAAGGAGCTAAAGCGGCCTCTACAGGCTCCTAAGTCCCTTTTTACAATCCCTCCCGCCGGTATCTATAGGTATATTTCGTAGAAACCAGTGCGATGCTCAGTAGCAGGCACTTCCCAGTGATAGCATAACATAAAAAAAAATTCCGGCGTTTTGGATGGGTAACTCGAAATCCTTAGAGACAAACGACTTAGCATTAAAGATAGACCCGCTTTCATCCTACTCGGGAACCTTAGAATCGGGATCCTGGTCAGAGGAGCCCTTATCCTAGGGTATCGAACTTACAACAGACGTTGGACTTGTGGAGTCTGTCCTGCCGTTAATAACGGTACTTTTTTTACCCACTATCACCAAGAAATACCAACTACTAGAGACGCACTACCTGCTACGAAATAGTCCTATAGATACCGGCGGGAGGGATCGTAAACCGAGCTCTATTAAGGCCCATATGGGTCCGCGGGATCCCATGCTTTCTCCCTAATCAAGACCTTAGAGTACCCCGCAGCTTAGAGGTATGTAGATGTATAAACCACAACCCTTAGTTAGTAACATAGCGTTGCCGTTTTGGTCCTCACCTAACGTTCAATTGCGTTAGGGATATAACTGTATAAGCCTTCGAAAAGGACTTTATAAAGTTGGAATAATAAGAGGAAAAGCCAATATAGTAAAGGTATTAGTAAGAGTAAAATGTATAAGTATGTGTTAAAGCCCGAGTATATGTATAAGTAGGCGTATATATATATAAGTTATAACCCATTATTATAGTAACGCGTTACAAAAAGATCTTCATATGCATAGCGGCATGTACGTTAAGTTTTAACATATAAAAAAACTTTATTTAATCCGTCACTAGTTTTAAACCTTCCCTTATACTAATAAAATCGCATATGCATTAATAAATAACTCTAGACTTTTTATCTAACGATCTAACACATTACAACGCGCACTCCCTTAGTATAAGTCCCTATATTAACGTAAATAATAACCCTATTTTGAAATAAACCGCCCTTTATACGCCGCACAACGTCGTACGCGCCTACAAAACCCTAGCAAATAGTTTACCACCCCCTCACGAGCCCTATGCGCCTGTACCCGCACCTTCCCCCTACTTTTCTCCTCTTTTTACCACCACCCCCCCATTACCTTCACTTATCTTTCATAACCGCGCGGGGTATAACCTTATATGGATTATATCAAATCCTTTTTAACGGGAATCTTCAACGATGTTTATATTTATAAAGGAGGGGCAGAGAAGTATGATATACCTATTTTGCTTGTAAGGATTTTAACTTTGTAAGAAAAGTGTAATAAAAGGGTTGGGTATAAATCGATAATAATAACTAAGCGTAAAAGCGGGTGTATCCTTATCAATATCAATGTTATAGAGCCTTTAGCTAATTACCGCATCGCAGTCGCCATAAAGGCGCCTTTCGAGCGTTTAATCGCTTTGTGGCAGCCTTTTTACATCGTTATTAAAGCGGCCAAAAGCGACGCAGCGTAAGCTGCAGCCGCGGCGCTAATAGGTCGGCGGGGCTCCATTATCACCAGGGGGAGGCCAATGGTGGGGACGAGGATAACGGCTCTAGTAACAGCGTTAAAACCGGCTTTATTACCAATAAACCTGCCCCCACCGCCCGCATTCCCTCCCTCTCCCTCCTTCCTTTTCGTCTCCGAGATTGCCCCCACCCTCGATCCGTGCTCAAGCCCTATCCCTCCTCGCGGGTAGGGACACAGCCGATGAGCAGCGGCCGTGAAGGCCTTGGTGGTGGTGGTGGTGGAACTGCTGGACGGATAGGGCCGACGGCCGGATGGCGGTGGGGTGGGCCGGCGGACGTAAAACGCACTCGTTGCCAAACAACAGGACTCTTGACAATGGGATCCTCGATAGCGGGTCTTTGATAAAAGGGCCCTCGACAGGAGAGTCTTCAACAGGAGGGTCCTCTACAAAGCAGTACTTTTTATTAGGTGGAGGGTCTCCGCCAGCAGCGGCGTCATCATCATCATCACTTCCGAAGGCGGTCACAAGTTTACCGGGGCTGCCACCGTCGGAGATCTCGTTTCTCTTGAGGGGAGAAAATTCCGAGCTGCTGTCGCCAATAGCTTTATGGGTCGTTTCTCGCTGTGGCTGAAAGTTCAGAGCTGGATGCTGTAGAGGTTGTTTCGGACGTGTTTTCTATCTAGTTGTTCTCCGTAAACAGCACTGCTGCTGCGGCCGCGGAAGAAGTAGGCGAAGATGTGTTTGGGCCGCTTGTCGAGGCTTCTGCTTCACCTTCAATGGCGTTTCCCTTGCCACCGCCTCTGACCTTGTTGCCCTTGTTTTTCTTGATCATGGTGGTCGCTATTTATCCGCCCCGACAGGACAAATATCAGTCAAGGACGAAGATGAGTGTCCGAACTTTGCGAGGCGCCCTAGACATGACATTCTGTAGTGGGTATGGTGCCGGGGCGCCCCTTTTATGAGACCAGCCCCTTGGCCCACCGGCCGCCAACAGCTGCACTTGAGAACCGGGCTTGTCGACCTGATTGGACAGCACTTGGTAGGCAGACATAACGTGCCATATACCGTGCCTGGTGGTTGTGGTGCGGTCTCATTCCGGAGACGGCGAGAAGAAAGCCATTACTTGCAAGAACAAAGTTATTGCTTGCGCACCTGGCTGATGGCAAAGTTTTTGTAATGATGTTTGAGTTTTTTTCCCCTTAACTGAACATAGGAGCAGGTAGTTCATATTATTACGCACTCCTCCAACATGGGCATGGAAAATCGCAGTGCATGGAAAATCGCAGTGCAATATGGGTCTTCCAAGTACCATAACGGGTGGACCGTGGACCCCTCGGCCACTATACCGTACGGAGTAATTAACATTGTACCCAGTATCAATTCCTATCGGCATTTACGTTATTCGATCATGATACTCATGTCAACCATTCGATATTGACGTACGTATTCGCATCCGCTTGAGATGATGGCGGCTATCCGGCCTATATCAAACAAATGATATGCGGCTACAGTGCGTGCACGAAACATTTCGTGGCCCGTATGGATTCGGAAGCGTGCATCGGATCCGGGATATCGGGTCTGCGATACTTACACAAATTACACACTATTATAAATCCTTAACCCCAAAAATCATCATACACCAATCCAATCTTTCAAATATTTCCTATAATATATTATATTCGAACAATTTCGATAAATCATCAATAAATTACCTACAACTTGAATCCAAAGAGTTAAGGTTATAGATTCTAGAAAACAAATTTTTTAAAAAAAACCTTCAATTTATTTCTAGAAATATATTTCGATTCATATAGGTTGATAAATTTTTCAACTCTTCGATTTTGGAACCAAATCTTCATTTGTATACAAACCTTAAATTTTCTGTTTAACGTAATGAAATTATTATCTAACCCCTATTTTAAAACTTTAAAACAAAACTATAATTATAACATTCGAACAATGAAGGCTTCATTTACCGAAATTCATACAGATGTCCGTTTAAGCTTCACAAACGTTTCTCAAAGATAAACGAATACCTTTGGAATTCAAACTGGTTAAAAGTTACTATAAAGCAGATTAAAACCATTTGAATCAATCGTTAATCAGCTAATAATAAAAAACGACCGAAAACTAAAGCTAGGTGCAAAAGGAAACCAATGAGCCCCAAAATTGACTTCAAAACCAATATCGCGTAAAACTCTACCTAACATAACTCAATTAATAACTAGGTATAACATAAGATAAAAATCAATTTTATGGAGTCGAAGTACTAAATTATACGTTACAATAAAATTAGATAATTGTTAAAAGAATAAACTATACGCTGTTGCACAACGAGGTCTATTACAGTTCATAACTCTAGATGAAAAAGGAAAAGAAAAGGGAAGTTATTATTACCAAAATGTTTTGGTGAAAATGAACATAATCTATAGGCTGGTTACGTAACTAGTAATACGTATAGCCAAAGTTAGTTACTGGTTAACTAAGTAAAAATGAACTTTCATCAATACTTCTAGTTTATACATCGTCAATAGCGATAATAGAGATACTAGAAGTAGAGCTATTAACGCTGTGTACGCTAATTACCCTCACTATAAATAATTCTACCACACTCTCATTAACATATACACCAAGAATTTCTTTTTCTACTAATAATAAAAATGAGGCCGTTAACGTATCCCCTTTCGTTATCTCTTTCAATAAGTTTCCTTTCGATAATATATTATGTTTATCATGGAAAATTGTTGGTAGGCTTTAGATGTTGTAATGTTGTTGATTCGATTAATCGAAGTAACAGTAGTATTGCGTGGTCAGATGATGGATGTATTTTTTTAGGTTTGGCAGACCGCTAGCCGGTCTGCACTATAATTTGTATGGTCAATTGCTTAACCTGTGTCCTAGAGTGAAGTGCAGCGTACTGCACTCGACTTACACACAATGCGGTAAGTCTCCACAAAGCAATACACTTAACTTAAAGTTTGGTATAGTTAAATTTACGGTAAGTAAGGTTAACCTACTGCATTGTATTTAATACTATTCCAACAGTGGCGGCTTTTTAGTTTGTGCACGCACGTTAGTGTGGCTAACTAATCTTTCCCGGTTACCACAGAATTGCCTCCTCGTCAATTAGCTAGACCCCTGTTAATTTCAGTTAAATTATATACTAAATAACACTGTATTATATACAAATTAACCCCATTAGACCTCAATTACTCCGCAGCTTCGAGGTTCGAGTTTATTAACTCCTACAAAAATTTCTTTCGCCACAGCTTTTCACAACTTCAATTGTTTCACTCAAACAAATTACCATTATTAATCCTCTGATAGACTTCCAATTTGCTAACGCATCCTCATCCGCTGTTACGTGGTTCTCCGAGCGGCTTATCCACGTAACCCTCGATACGTATAGTTAGCTTGTTATTATCTATAAACCTTTTCATAGCTTTGTTTGGCGATACTTTTGTTATAGTATTAGTAGGGTTGTCTTTTCCATCGATTTATCGGAACTCCTCGATCTCTCTCCCTTCGTAGGCTTTACGGAGTGTTATTACATCGATTATCAGACGCTTTTGACTGGTGGTTCCAATCTTTGAAAAGTATTCGAAAAGACTTAAATCGGTATAAATTACCATTAGGATAGGAGGAATCCGTAGCTGCCTGGTGATGTGGTTCAGGGTCTCATATAGTGCTATTTTTATATTAAAACCTGCTATTATGCTGTAGACCTCCGAAGTAAATACACTTCGTATAATCCTTTTACATTTAACGGAGGTTTAGTAAATTAGGCTTCTGGTGATATTAAATTGTTTTTTTTTTTACTTATCTTTATTAACAATAGTTATCAGGAAGCAAATTGGTAAAAACAAGTCGGTGTTATTCATAAATGAGTCTTCCATGAAAATGATTAACTTAGCCCTCGATAGGTCGATTAAAACTATATTGATCCCGCGATCCAAGTTTTATATTTGTTATTCGAGCCACTTATTCAGCCGTTTAAAATCCTTATTGGTTATCGTTTGTATTTATACCGCGATGTATAAGTTGTAAAAAGCTTTCGATTAATAAAAGGTAGCAATATAACTTCCTCGAACACGTTGTTCCAAGTACTTTTAAGCTCTAGTCTCATTAGTTTTGTCAATTGTAGCTAAAATAATATCTTCGCCATTTTAGCGAAAGCTTAAACCGGCATTAATATTGAGTATACAGATTAACGATTTATTAAAGTCTATTTGTGTGTTTTTCATCAACATCGACACCGGTTTGCAATTTTAATACTTGGAGTCACTAATCGCCTATTAAATTAATACTCTAAAGCTAACGGTTTCGATGAAAAGAGTATCATTAATTTACATACCTATTATACTAAAATCCTTTTTTACGTTTTCATAAGTACAAATCTTATATTAAAGACTTCATCGTTAAACGGGATCTAAAGTACAATTGAAATATTAGGAATTAGTAAAAACTCATTTTCATTAATCGATATAGTAATTTAATATACCGTATTACCGTTTTTCAAAGGTAAATAACACGTAGCTTTTACGGCCGTTTTAATAGTAGAATTCTTTATAAATTCATTATCAATTGTATATAAGCCTACGTAATGTGAAGGCTATTAAGTATAAATTTACCTTTAGTTCTAGCTAATAAAATTGCTATTAAGGTAATTAATAAACGCTAGTTAATTTTCTTAATCGTTGACGACTACCTAAGTATCCAGTCCTTACCTTTATTGCCGTACCTTTAGGCGATTAGTCGCGACTTTTCGTACGGCCACCCCTTAGTTTTACCCTTAACCTCGTAGATAATTTTCGACTTAAAAATATTAACAACTGGGTTTTGAAGGTTAAAATCGGTTTTTCATATAAATTGTACAACTTTTCGAGTTAATGGGTCATCGATTTCGACCTTATCGTTTTCCTTAAGGTTTGTAGAAAGTCTTTATAATTCTTTATACCCTAAACTTTACTACCAAATCTTTATTGTCTTTTTCTTTGCTACTGACCGAAGTAGTATTGTAAATACGTCTCGATATGTATTCCTCTTTTTTAACGTTTTCCTTTTTCTTCGGGGGTCGCCCGCGCCAACGGCGTTTTATCAGCTTATTAAAAATGGATAAAAGAGGTTCGTATTAGCTTAGTCGCTTTATTTAGAAAGTTTAAGGGTCCTTATCTTCAATACCCCTAATGTAAAGCTTAATCTAAGTGGTTCGGAAGGATATAGAGCTGTTAACAATTTTAATTACTATTTTAAAGTTTGTAATACTGAATATTTTATATACCCTTTCCAATTTACCCAGCTTCTGCTATATAAGGACTTCATTTTACAACGGAAAAGTAAATACATCGAGCTTTGAGGTGCTGTTTCTGGTATTAAGGGCGTTATTAATCTGTAGGCATGCCGATTTTCTTCGTAATTCCCTTAAATCTTTGTTGTAAGTCATAACATATTTTTAAGTACTTGCTGAGGTCGAGGATTCACTCGTTAAATGCAGGTACGCTTTAAAGACTAGGAATGTTAGCACTAAGCCATTAGGATCCACGATGTTCTTAAGGTCTTTTACGTGCTATTTATAAGCGTTCCACTAGATTCGTAAAACTTATCATCTTTAATATAAGGATATCATAAGCTTGGCAAAGTAGGGCGTCTACTACTTTATCCTTTCCAGTACTTTAGTAGGCTTTTACAAATACCTATTTACATTAAATACTTATTATTTTGGTATCTTTTTAAATATTTACCATTATAAAGTTCGTACTAATATCATGGACGACGACGTTAGCTCAACTCAGGTACGTGTTAGTCTAAAGCATCTTTAACGTTTTCAACGTATCTTTTGCCGAAAGTGACTTTAAAAACTAAAATCCGAAAAAGAAGTTTATAAAGTCAAGGACGTAAAAAACAAATTTATTATCTAAGTAAAATAGATTAATAAAGATTTCGTATTTAAAATCCTTATTCTTTTTTAGTATCAACTTAAATTTACGGGGGGATTTGGTATATATTTAATAGCAATGGCAAATCATTTCAATAGCTTTTAGGGCAAAGTATTTTATATCGTTATACCTTGCGGATTTTAGGACTTTAAATAGTTCATTAACAGCTGGGTGGTTAAGACTTCGGTATAGTTAGCGTATTTCCAGCTTCTTTGGGTTTAACACCACCGCTTCCTGACATTAAGGATGAAACCATAAATGCCCCTTTTTAAAAGAGAGTGAAAACCTTTGGCTGTTTTTAACCAATTCGTTTACGTTAACGTTTACGTTAACGTCGAACATCTTTATATCCTGTAAAAAAAGTGGAAAAGTGGTAAAGAACTTAAGAATATAAAACGTAATTACGCCTATAATCATTTAAACTACCGTTATCCCTAATTACGATAGTTGTTTGCCTGATCCAAAGCTAACTTTGACCTTGCTAGTATCGTGACGATTAATTTTAGTGTCTGTAGTGCTTTCCTTCCGCAGAGATATATATTACGAATAGCATTTTATTAAGTACTTTATTACCCTTATATCTGGTATAATACCTTAAAACGTATGATCAGCGTAACGATCGCAAATTTTAAAGGTGTGTAAGGTATTAGGGGTATGGTTACAGTAAAGGTCAAGGTATTTACCACTGAAACAGTATAGGAATGCATAGTTGGCTAATTACTAGGCCGCCGTATTAAAAGTAATATCTTTGTTTCACTTGATTTTTTTAAGGGTATTACGATTTATAAACTTATCCCTTTTGAAATTTATAACTTGATCTAAGTATTTCTGTTTAGAAGTGGTAAAGAACTGGATATAATATATCTATTTTTTATTATTTTGCTCAGTAGATGGATTTCGAGTTAACTACCAACTAGTTTTACCATAAATATAATTTTTTTACCACTATTACGACGATATTGTTAGCAATCAATAGTTTTTCCAAAATTTTAACCTTATTGGCGCCAGCATAGTTGTCGTCTCTAGTTTAGGGCCGAGGTCGATAGACCAGACTTTAAACGTTGTAGGTGTTCGTACTTGCGGTTAAAAAAAATTATTACCGTAAGGTTTTTTTTTATCTACGTTAAGGAAGTTTTCGGCTTAGAAGTATATACACAGAGAATTTGGTATACGTGTTATTACGGTAGTAAACGAGAAACGTAATTGGTTAAAAAAGCCTTCGTACATGGTATTTAGGCGTTATAAAAAGTATTTGAATTTATTGACGCCTGTAACTACTGCCCGTACCTACTCGCAGAATGTAATTTCTTTAACATGGGCTTCCCCTATTACTTTTTGATGTAATATTAATTTGTTAATTATTTGGTTAGGTACCCTTATTGGCATTTTCTCCTCTTTTTCTTTTGCTATTATTGTAATTTACTGTGTAATAGCCTATTTTATATAGTATTACGCGAAGTAAACGTTGAGTTCGAAGTGACAATTTATGCTATCATAAATTTCGCGAAACGTGGTGGAGTTAGTCAAAATGGTTATGTAATAATCCTTGGTGTACCCTGTGAGGATTCCGGGAAATAGTAAGTGAAAATCAGATAAAGGGACTTCCATTTACTTACATATATTTAAAAAGTGTATTATTTTAGTGTTTAAAAGGTTATACGATTTTCCGTTATACTTTTTTATATTATGCCAGATTTTAACAAAATCTATTATAAGTTTGTAATTAATATTAATCATTTTGATAAGTTTTAAAGGAAGTTCGCGATCGATATCTTAGCTTTAGATGGTATTTTTTGATGGTGTAAGCCTTAGTATTTTCGAGGTACAGTGTTAAATGTAATGACCAGTCGCCTGACCCAAAGGGTAAAGTCCTATAATAGAACCTATAATAGGTTTGCGCACGAAGGCTAATTTAAAGAGAAAAAGTTTTTAAGGATCTAAGCAATTAAATTGTTAACGGGCGATGGGTAATTAAAGGTTTCCCTTCGCAAAAAGATTTCCTCTACCCTAGCGGTCGTATAATTTAAAGCGTAACAGGAATGTAGCTTCCTTTTCTACTTTGCTTATCTGTGCTTAACCTAGCAGCTAAGCACTAATCAGTGTTGGTAGGCCTTATACGTTGCAACGTTGTCGATTCGATTGGTCGAAGTAACAGTAGTATTGCATGGTCAGATGAAGGATGTATTGTTCTAGGTTTGGCAGACCGCTAGCCGGTCTGCAATGTAATTTGTATAGCTAATTGCTTGGCCCGTACCCTAGAGTGAAGTACAGTGTACTGCACTAGACCTACACCTAATGCGGTAAGTCTCCACAAAGAAATACACTCAACTTGCAGTTCAGTATAGTCAACTTTACTGTAAGTAAGGTTGACCTACTGCATTGTATGTAATACTATTCCAACACAAGTTATTATTATTTTGAACCAGAATAAATCACAGTTCATGAAGTATTAATCGTTTCTTTTACCATAATATTTGTATTTAATTTAAGAATCATGAACGGTTCAGAAAAGAAATCATTAGAAATATAAATGTTATACAACTTTACAACAATACAGTTATCTTTCAGGTAAACGATTAATTTTTTACTTTATTGTTACATATAAACTTGTTTCCAATTGAGTAAATCGATGGAAGGGTACTTGAATAACTTACGCCAAGAAACTTAATTTAAATTTCAATTTCATCTTATACAAGAACCTAAGATATAGTGCGTGATTCCGAATGATAAGTTGTTCAAAATCAATTGTCCATGTGATTCACCACTTATTATCTACCTTCTTACCACCTGTTTAGGTGTTAATGCGCGTTACGAAGCGTATATTATTTTAAAAACCACTCAATAACCTACTAAACACTCTTATAAGTCTTTAATACTCATAGGTAATGCACTAAACGAAATAAACGCCTTATTGAAAATTATTTTATAGTTGAATACCATGTAATTATATGAACTTTCGTGATTTGACCATGACCAAACCGCTAACCTATATTGATAACAACTATAAAAATTGATCTAAATGGTGAAAATAACATATGAAATATACGGGGCAAATTTCAAAGAAAAATACATTTACCACACTAATCTCTAACTGCCATTCTATTAATATAAAAATGAGTGATTAGTTCAAAAGTAATTACATGCAATTCATTCTTTCGGTTATCGTTAATAATTCATTTAAGTTGAAAAAAATGTATTTATTGTGTTGAATCGTTTTATTATAACATAACTTCTTTATATAATGAAAATGAACTAATTAAGTTTAGAAAAAATAAGGCAATATATATAAGCTTGCCTTCTAAAAAAAAAAAAAAAAAGGAACAGAAACTAAGCGCAAAAATTGTGGTTTCGGCGTATAGAAAGGAAATATAAGAATTTAAATTCCGTTTCTTATGAATGAAGGTACAAAATACAATAGAAAAAAACGTAATGTAAAAGCAGAAATTATTGTTTCAAAACAATCACCCAACCGTTTATGAATGGTTTCCTTTTTTCCTAATAATGTAATAATCAAACAAAGCCGTTTTCATCCGAGGAAAAACCGTTTACTATTTCAAAGATTCGAATGCAACCGAATTTTCAACGTTTTGTAATAATTTTTCATCAACGTAAATATATCTTGTTTATCATAGAGGTATTTATCACTTAAACAAAATATTCATGTAAACTTAACCACTTTGATGTTGAATACTAATTTACCCCAAATGTTCTATAACATATTGAAATTCAATTTGACTGTTTTGTCTCATAAAGTTTGTAATCAACGAACGGTATTTCAATGGTTATAATAAGGAGAGTAATTGGTAGTAGATTTTACAAATTAATTAACATGGAATCCAGGATGATGTTCTATTAGTATTTGATATTTGACAACATGTCAGTTGATAATATCTATGACATTATGTATTTCGTTAAGTTAAACGAATTTTTCTTTTGGAAATTGGTTCATTTTATGGTTTTGGAAAATTATTTGGACGTTGACGTCGACTTTAAAACGCGTATCTGAAAAGCTTCATTTGTCCGCAAATTATCTATGTTTTATTGGTTTATAGTTATTGTATGATAATCGAATTCAGTAATGTTATTCAGTTGTTATATAAAATTATCTGTTTTAAGACGCGTTTTTGTAACCGGAGTAGTTAACCGCTTTATTCATTAAATAAGGACGGCATGAAAATTATGTAATAAAAGGAGGGTTAACGACGATAGTTATTGTATTTTCATTATTAATACTAAATTGAAAACCAGTAAGTAAATATTTTTAAATTACTGAAGTTTATGTAATAAAGATATAAAAAGAAAGTTGAAATCTTGTTATTGATATATTGAATAAACATATTGGTTTTTAATTGAAATGTATTATTTGGTGGATAATCGAAACCAGTCAGTATAATGGACGTAGGTGGAGTGGTAACCCTACCTGTCATTTTTCGTTGTTGTATATACCTACTCATTTGTAAACTCTGCAGGTAACACTTCGACTTTACTTCATATTTTAATCCATTTCAAAAATTTTCACTACATACAAAGTTGCGACAAATAGTAGATTTCAACAACTAATTAAGTTTCAACATACTTTATTTCCACTAGGCTTTGTTACCACCAGACTTCATCAGTACTAAAAAACATTACCATAAGCTATTCGCTATTAATCACCTACCACTCAAGTCATTCAAAAGACCATCTTCCCTCTATTAGTTCCTATTTCTTGTAAACATCTGTAAGCGTTATGAGTCGATTAGTTATTTCCTTTCAAACTATTACGACGAACTAGAGTTCAATAGACGGAAGCCTTAATTTTTAGCTTAACCTCTTTTAAAAAGTATCAAACATTTTATATCGTATTTACTTTTCTATTAGATTTAATTCTTTTCCATAATCCGAAGATGTTTCAAAGCTTAATACCTGGATTTGCTAAGAATACTACCTCTTCGTGCAATAGCGGTGAACTTTTTATTACTCAAATCCGCGAAGTCATTGATCGTTAAATCAACCAGCTTTTTACGAATGAAGACGAACGCCTCGAAGGTTTGGATAGCCATATTAGTAAAATAAGAAATCATGTGGAGAATCGCTTTAAGTCAAGAGTTACTAGGGGAGTTGTTACCGCCCTATCTGCTATTCAACAAGATTCTCCTCATAATTCACCTCAGTTTCCCCGTCTAGGTTTAAAATTTTATATTCGTAAGGAGGACCGTCGTATTGGCGAAACCGATCGTCGCCTTCGCTAAAATAACCGTTAAACTTGAGAATAAGTTGCCGATCGCCATAAACACAAACCTCAAAAACGTAAATAAGATTTTTGAGAACACGAGTACAAATACCGAAACAAGAATCGACACGAGGCTTTATAGCCTTTTTTACAATATTCTGTGGGAAGAAGGCGTTTAAAGAGATAATGAGTGGTGGATTTTAACACAAAATACCTTGATTTGTTAGATTATAGTATTTTTATTGTGGGTAAGGATATTATGTTTACAGATTTTTAGTCTTTTTAGAAACGGTTGGATTTATTTCCAGATGTTAATTTCGGCACCAAAAGCCAATTAGTAGAGATATTTATAGTCTTACTGTAAAAATCGGCGGTTTATTGGTAGAATGAAGAAATACTCTCATAACTATCGTAAGTTATATTTTCGAGACCTCGCCGAAATTATGAATTCTTTCGTAGCCAGATTCGCCATGAATGCTGGTCTCATTACCATTAAATATCGGATATACACTTTCTGTTTCCAGTATTTGTTGAATAACGAGTATAGATTGAGAAAATATATTCAGATGAAGATACGGTACGTTAAAGTTATACAAACCTGAAATAAGTATAATGAAAATTAACGGGAAGTTACGGTAGACATTTGGTTCTTATTAGATGTGGATACTTAATAATATTTTTCACCCTTTCATAGAAGATAGTAAATAAGTGATTACGTAGTTAATGTTAAGTGGGATACGATTAGGCTATTATAGCAACGAACCGTAAATTTCCTTATCATTGCCACAGTTCAAAGAGCGATATTAGGGAACATTACGATTCTCGCGGTAACTGCGAGGATGTTTGTAGAAGGTATAAAGATGCTCATCACCCCAATAATCGTTGAGATTTTGAAAGTTGAGGGTATAGTCGTGTATATAACGGTTATCAAAACCATAAACAAGATTACCAATATCATAAAGATTATTTTTGTGAACGAAAACGAGACGATTGGTGGCGAGAACCAAATTACGCAAAAAATAGATGATTATACACATCGTAGCAATTATAAACGCTGTCGTGGCAGTCGTAAACGCCGCCATAGTAGTTGTAAACCTTGTTGAAACAATTGTAAACACTGTCGAGATAGTCGCCAACTTTATTGCGACCGTAACCACTGTATTTAAAACGTTAATTTAAATACTAACGAGGACTAGATTTCGCAGTTATTGGGAGTCTAGTTGCACTTTTTCTTTATATATTCGTAAAATGGTTTTGTAAGTAGTGTAATCGAAATAACTCATTTTAATAAAGAAATTTGTAGCTATTGGTATAAGTTTTTCAACTTTTATAATTAGTTTTTCTTTCATTTAATACCTGTTTATATTAACTCCTTATTGACACGCATGAAATGCGTAGGAGTTTACCTTAGATCTATTAGTTTACTATAAATAAAATCGCTCATAATTTTCAAGAGTTAGAAGTTATTATAGTGGGTATGGTTAATAATACGGTTACTTCGGCAATGGTTGATCGTAATTATTCATAAATCACGGTGCGTGGACTAAAATATATTCCAAACAAAAACGAGAATATTATCATTTGATTCGACATTAGCGTAAGTCGAAAGTTCGGAAAATTGTAGTTTTTTAAAAATTATTTTTCGTATTGTATTATTTTAAGGCATTTATATTTAAAATTGAAATTGTTATAAAAGTTAAAAAAATACTTAATTTAGTTGAAGACAAATACCAGATCAACTTTTATACCTCCAGTTATAAGGTCGATGGTTTATTTGTATTGTTATGCGAGAGGGAAAAAGTTTGGGTCATGAATAAACTAGATGTTAAAAACCTTCTTACTAATAGTTGACTAAAGCTAAGCAAGGCTAATATTTTATGTCGCGAGATGTTATTTTATTCCGCTATAGTAAATTCGATGACATATTAATTATATAAAAAGTGTTTGCAGGTCTTTAAATCGTTGCAACTTTGTCGATTCTATTGGTTGAAGTAACAGTAGTATTTCATTGGTCAAGTGGTGAATGTATTGTTTTAGGTTTGGCGAACCGCTAGCTGGTCTTCACTGTAATTTTCATTGTCAATTGCTTTGTCCGAGATCTATACCGAAGTGCAGTATACTATACTTGACTTATACCCAATACGGTAAGTCCATAAACAAAATAATACACTTGTAGTACCATTAACTTTAATTATAGTAAAGTTGACCAACTACACTGTATGTAATATTATTCCAATACTGGCGGCTTTTTAGTTTGTACGCGCACGCCAGTGTGAATAACCAATCTTTTCCGGTTACTACTAAGTTACCTCCTCATCAACTGGACAGACCTCTATTAATTCTAGTTGACTTCTATACTTAATTACACCCAATTTCATGTAAATTAACCCTATTTAACTTTAATTGCTCCGTTACCACGTATTCCGAGTTTATTAACTTCTATAAAAAGTTTTTTCGCTATAGCCTTTCGCAAACCTTTACTTGAACTGTACTAATTAAACAAATCATCATTATCAATCCCTCCGCTCCCCTGTTAATCTTTCAGATTTCTAACACATACTTAATAGTCGTCACGTGATTTGGTCTTTCCGGGCAGCGTATTAACGTAGCCCTCAATATGTATAGTTAGCTTGTTGCTATTTACAAACTTTTTAAACCCTTATTTGGCGATGCCTTCATTATAACGTTAATAAGATTGTCTTTACTATCGATTTATCGAAACTCTTTAATTTCCCTTCCTTCGTAGGCTTCGCATAGTATTATTAAGTCGATTATAAGGCGTTTCTATCTGGTAGCTTCGAGCTTTATAAAGCATTCAAAAATGCTTCTCGAGTTGTTACAAATTACTACAGGGTTAAAAAGAATTTTTAGTTGCCTGGTAATAATTTTAAGGGTTTCCTATTGTGTTATATCTACATTAAAGCCCGCTATTATGCCATAGACCTTCAAGGTTAGCATGCTTCGTGTAACCCTTTTATACTTAACGGAGGTCTAGTAGATTAGACTACCGATAATACTAAACTGGTCTTTCCGCTTGTTTCCGTTTACTAGGGTTGTTAGAAATCTGATTTTTAAAGACAAGTTGGTATTATTTACAAAGTACCCGTCCGTAAAAATTATTAATTTAGCTCTTAATAGATCGATTGGGATTATATTAATCCCAAGGTCCAGATTTCGTATGCATCGCTCGAGCCCTTCATTCAGCCGGATAAAGTCTTTATCCGTTAGTTTTTATGTTTACGCCGCGATAAATAGGTTATATAATAACTCCAGTTAGCATAGTATGATGATATAACTATTACGGGTACGTTATTCAATGTACCATTAAGCCTTGACCGTATTAGTTTTATTAATTGTGACTGAAAAAGTGCCCTAACTCATTTAACGAAAGCTAAGGCCGGCGTTAACACCATATAAATGGATTAACGATTTAATAAAGTTAAGTGAATTAGATTTTGTTAACGTTATTAACGGCTTATAATTTCAAAAATTAAAATCTTTAATCTCCTGTTATTCCAATACTATAAAGATAGCTGTTTCGACGACAAGGTTATCGTTAGTTTGTATACTTATTAAGCTGAAGTCCTTTCTTCAAGTTACTGATAAGTATGGGTGGTATGTTGAAGACTATATCGTCAACTGGGATTTAAAGTACGACTAATATGTTAGAAACTACTAAATGCCTCATTTAAACAATTTGTATAATAGCTTGATATATCGTATTACCATACCTAAAGGGTAAATAACACGCAGTTCCTGTAGTAGTTTTAACAATACGATCCTTAATAAATCTGTTACTGATTACGTATAGGCTTACGTTATATTACGACTATTAAACGTAAACTTACTTTTAGTTTTGCCTAGAATGTTTATTAACAAAAACGACCATTAAACGTTGAATAATCTTTAAACCCGTTAAAAACTATGTAAGGATTTAGTTTTTACCTACATTACCGTATCCTCAAACGATTAAACGTGATTCTTCATATGGCCGCCCCGTGGGTTTGCCTTTAACCTCGTGGATAATCTTCGATTTACAGATTGTGACCTTCGGATTTCAGAGGCTAAAATCGGTTTTCGATGCGAATTATTCAACCCTTTAAGTTAGTAGGCCGTTAATTTCGACTTTATCGATTTTCTTAAATGGTTTATCGAAGGTTTTAATAATCTTTTACGCTCGAAGCTTTAGTCTTAGGTCTTCTTTATTTTTCTCTTTCCTATTTACCTCAATAGTATTGTAAATACGGCCTAGTATGTATTCCTCCTTTTTAATGTTCCTTTTTTTTTTTTTTTTTTTTTTTTGCAAGAGTCATTCGCATCGGCGACGTTTTATTGGCTTATCAATCACAGTTGAAAGAGGTTTATATTAACTTGGTCGCTTAATTTAAGGGTTTTCATCATTATTGTCCCTAGTATAAGGATTAACTTAATTGATTCGAAAATATATAAAACCATTAGCAGTTTTAACAACTACTTCAGAGTTTATGATACTTAATATCTTATACGGGCTATTTTAATTGTCCGGCTCCCGTCATACGAGGACTTTACTTTACAACGGTAAAGCCAAAAAGTCGATTGTTGTAGGACCGTTATTGATTTTATGAGCGTTATTAACCTAGCGGCGTGCCGATTTTATTCGCAATTCCCTTAAAGCTATGCCACAGGCCGTAACATGTTATTAAATACTTTCCGAGGGTGTAGATTTACTCGTAAGACGTAAGTACGTTCCAAAAACCAACATCGTTGATATTAAGTGTTAAAGCCCATAATATTGTTTAGTCTTTTTATCGCTATTTGTAATAGTGCCTCCGGATCCATAAAGCTTTCAATTTTCAACGTAAGGATATTATACGTTCGGCGAAAAAAGGTGTATACCCTCTTAACTCTCCCAATACTTTAATAGGCTTTTATAGGCACTTATTTACACTATATACCCATTGTCTTAATATCTTTTCAAAACTCCGCCGACGCAAAGTTCATATCGGTATCGTAGATGAGGATGTTAGGTAGATCCAGGTACGTCTCAATCTATAATATCCTTAACGTTTCCCACGTGTCTTTTTTCGAGAAAGATTCTAAAAACTTGGTTTGTAAAAAGAATTTGCCGAGTAAACGATGTAAAAAATAGGCTTATTATGTGAGTAAAACATAATAATAAAAATCTTATGGTTGAATATTTTATCGTTCTTTAATATAAACTTAAATTTTTGAGGGATTTAGGCATACGTTTAATAGTAGTAATAAAGTCCTTTAATAGCTTTTAGGGTCAAGTATTTCACATCGTTATTCCTTACGGACTTTAGGACTTTATACGGCCTATTAATAGCTAATTAGTTAAAACACCGGTGAAATTAACATATCTCCGATTTTGTTACGTATAATACCATTACCTCTAAACTTCAAAGATAAAACCATAAGTACCTCCATGTTATGATCACACTAAATACCCGTTAGTAAATATAAGGTATCAGGGGGTTTATTTTAGCAGCAAGGTAGCAGAGGTAACAAAGGTGAAATATCAAGAAGATGTTTGTTCATGCTGTAGAATGATCACTAGCCGTTAGGCTATTCAGGTGTGTAGACTGAATACTTAGATTGACAACTGAAGAGATATGAAGGAAATACTATCTATGTGGTGCTGACCGTGTCCTTATATCCCTATCCTTCATACTGTCTTCAGTACTGGACCGCTGGAGTCGCTGTCGGTCCCATCGGTCCTTCCCTGTCCGGGGTTGCTGACATAAGAGAAGTTCCTCGCCTGATTCTAGACTTCAGGCTTTCTAGTGGCGCAGTGTTTCATACTGGTCTGCTTCCTGGCCCAACCTCTGTTTGGGTTATAACACTCCACTTAAAAACAAATGGAAACCTTTAGTCGTTTTTAACCAGTTCGTCCACGTTAACGTTCACGTTGACGCTGAGAGTTTTTATATCCTTTAAGTAAAGTAAAAAATAGGTAGGAAACTTAAAAATATGGAATGTAATTGCTCCTACAACAGTCTTAAACAACCGTTATCCCTAGTAACGATAGTTATTCGTCTAAGCCAAAGCCAAATCTAACTTTGTTAACATCGTGACAATTAATGTTAGTGGCTGTAATTCTTTCCCTTCGTAATGCTACGTATTTTAAATAGCCTTCTATTAAGTACCTTACTGCCCCTATATTGAACATAATACCTAAAAACGTGTAGTTCACATATCGGTTGCGTAGGTTAAAGGTATGTAAAGGATCATGAGCTTAATTAGGGCAAAGGTAAAGGTTTTCACCACCTAAACAATATAGGATAGCGTGGTTAGCTAATTATTAGGCCGTGTTAGGAGCAGTATTTTCGTATCACTTGATCCATTTAGAGGTATTGGCATTATTGATTGGCTTGTCGCCCTCGAGGTCTGCGATTTAATTTTAGTAATCCGGTTCAGAAACAGTAGGTAATTAGGCGTAATATTCGGCCTTTCTGTTATTACGTTCGGTGGGCGGTCGGGGGGAGGGGGAGTGCCGAGTTAATATGTTGCCAGACTTGCCACAAATCTAATATATTTTTCTGTTATCACGACGATACTACATTCGATTAACAGGTCCGTTTTAATTTTAACCTTATTAGCATCAATATGGCTGTTACCTTTGGTGTATAGCTGGTGGGTCAAACGTCAAACGTTATAGGCGCCTATATTTACGGTCGATGTAATTAACCACCATAAGGTTATCTTAATTTATGTTAAATAAGTTGCTGGCTTAGGAATACATATCAAGCGAATTTAGTATACACGTTATCACAGTGGTAAGAAAGGAACGTAACTAGCTAAAAAAGCCTTCTCAAGTGGTATCTAAACGTTATAAGAAGTATTTAAACTCGATAACGCTCATAACTACTACCCATACCTACTTGCGAAGTGTAACTTCGCCAACGTAGGCTTTACCTATTGCTTTTAGGCATAATATTAGCTTGTTAATCATTTAGTTAAGGATATCCATTAGCGTTTTCTTCTCTTTTTTCATTTTTATTATTGTAGTCTACCGCGTAATAACTTATTTTGTATAGTATTGTGTAAAGTAGACATCTCATTCGAAGTAGCCCTTTATATCATATTAGATTCCGAGGAATGTAGTAGCTTTATTACAAAAGGTTAGGTAATAGTTCCTAATGTACCCTATAAAGATTCCGGGAAACAGTAAGTGAAAACCTAAAGGAGAAACCTCCATTTACTTGCAAATATTCAGGAAGAGCATCATCTTAGTGTCTAAAAAGTTGTAAGGCTTCACGTCATACTTTTTTACGTCGTTTCAGATCTTGATAAAATCCATAAGAAATTTATAATTGATATTAACTATTTAAACTGGGTTCAAAAAAGGTCGCGATAATTATCCCAGCTTTGAATGGTATTTCTGGAAGTTTAAACCTTAGAGATTTTAAGGCATAGTGTTAAGGGTAATTGCCAGTCGCCTTACCCAAAGGGTAAAGTCCTATGATAGGACCCGTAATAAGCTCTTGTATATTGGTAAATCTCAATGGGGAAGGTTTTTAAGGGGCTTGTCGATTAAATTTCTTAGGGGTGATAAGTACATGAATATTTTGAGAAGCTTGACAATCTTGTTTAATTGACTGTTGTAAGGCACTAATGTCAATACCTTTGGCCGCGTTTGTGACCCTTGCTTCATGCATTCTGTCGCCGTTAAAGGCGTACTCCGCTTTATTACCTAAGGGTGCTAAACTATCGAAAAGGTTAATAGGTTTCTTAACGCTAACTCATAAAGAGGCTTAACTTAACTAAGGGTAAGAGGAAGGTCCCCTGGGTCGCGTATAAGGGCGTTAAGGTTCCTTAACGCCCTTTCCCTTAATCTTTAGGTATTAAAGGCATTCTTTAAGTTTAGCCGGGTTAAACAAAGTCTTTGTCAGCTTAGTAAAACTCTTTTCTGGTACGTAAATCCTTCGGCGTTCAAGTTTTTCCTTTAACTTGGATTTGACAGCTTTCTGGATCTTTTTCTATATATCAATAGTCCAGTCATCAAAGAACTTACGATCTTTACGAAAGGCACGGCTGCCGTGGTTACGTTTTTTGTTGCCGTTTTACTCGATAATGTAGCAGCCGAAGAAGTTGGTAAAATGTTTTTCCATTAAGTGTTTATCAATATTCTGTACTCAAAGGTTGTTGTTGTAGAGCTTGGTGAAAGTATTTCCGAGAGCTTTGATTACTTCTTTTCTTTTAGGGTTGGTAATTCATTCTAAGTAAACGTTTGTGGTAGATATCTTAAGTTTCTAAACTGTATAGGACTGGATAGGCATGTAGGGTGAGAGACTTAGTGATTTTGGGTGTAGGAACTTGGTAGCTTGGTGTTTTGGCATGAAGTTGTGTGGGAACTTGGCAACTTAGCGTTGGATCTTGCGACGTGGCCATTTTGGCGTAACTTGGTGTTTTTCGCTTAAAGCGGTGAACTTAACGATTGAAGTGGCGTGGGGGAAGTGAAAAGAATAAAGTAGGCCGATATTGATTAGTAATAGGTGTTAACCGGCGGTTTTAGGAGATGGTAGCCATTATCGCTGTTTAAAAACGAGGTTTACGTATATATTACGTAGGTAAATTTAACGAGGTTATTGTACGTCGCCTTCAAAAGAGTAATCCCTTTTTTACGCCTTTATCCAAAGGTATAATTAGTTAGGCGTAAGGCTATTCATTCGCTAACGTTAATAATATTAAAAGCGGTAATAGTGGTAGCGTTAATATACAAGAGGAGAGCGACGGAAAGAACGGTAAGGACGCGATGGCGTCGCTCTTTTCCTTTAACAGTGAATAAATACAGCCGGGCCTGGCCGGAGTACCAGGCCATAATATAAAACGTTATATAATAATATAATAGCTTTTTACAAAATTATCGTTTACAAGTAACTTAAAATTAATAAAAGAAAAAAGGTGCTATATTAAAACTAGTACTATATTATAAATTGTAATAAAGTTAAAATCGGAAGTGGGTATAAATAGTAGGATTTAATAAGGAGAAAACCGAATAAATTTCCGTCGAGTCAAAACGTATAAAGAAAAGAATAATAAAATATCAAGAGTAATACGAAAAAGTATAGTTAAACAGGGGTAAAATCGGGGATCGGCGCGAACAGTATAATATAGGCTGGTTTAAATTACCAAAGAAGTGCTGTAATAGCCTATTAGGGTTGTAGAACCTTTTTAATAACCATAATAAATAATGTATTTATCGATATAAGTGTTTTTAATATTTCATTTGGTATAGCTTTATTATCATATTTACCGGGTTGGATTTTCCGTCGATTTGCTTATTTCCTCGATTTAACGGCGTTTATATAACTCGTATAAAGCCATGATATCAATTATCAAACGTTTTTCGTTCGTAATACCTAATTTAACCAAATACCTATAAAACGGAAAAGAGTTAATATATACGATAAAAAGGATCAGGCGTAAACTAAGGTTAAAAAAAGGTATTCGAACAATTATTTCTATAATGATACCCAAATCGAAACCTTCAACTATATTATAAATTTATAAAATTCAAACGCTCTTTAAAACCTTTTTGTATTTAATAAAACTTTCATAATTAATGTTTTTACGCAACGCAAAGCCGTTTTGAGTAGATATTTCGTTGCCGAGAACTAAGACAAAACCTATTTATAAATCATAGTCTTTATTATTAGTTTAAAATACGTTAATAAAAACAGATGGTTTAATAATTCGTATATTTAACGGTATGAGTTTAAAACCACGTTATAGATTATATATTTATCATAAAAACCGTTTGTTAAGCGCCTTGCATGTATAGTATATTAGGGTGGTTTGGTATTACGTGGCGACCGAAAGATTAAATACCGCCTTTAGTCATATTATAAAGGTAACCTAAATGCTACATACGCGTTAATATCTTCATTTTTCGGCCCATTTCACGTTATCTAAAACGATAAAGGTAACTTTATCTAATTATCCCTTTGGGATAAAGCCCGAAATACCGTTTCAAAAAGTAATAATAACGTCATTTAAATTGATTGCATAGTTTTCCGTTAGGTATGCTTTAGGTTTCGCTTTTAAATTAGTCTTTAGAAGATTCCTTCCTTTAAATATGGAAAAAGAGGTATTATACAACGTTTAATTATTGTCCGTCTATTTACCTATTAGTATAAAACCTTTAGAGCGAGTTATCGATAATGATAAGCATAGGTCAAAGGTAAAGTTGATTATTTCGAATCGCATTTATAATATTTTTAATAGGTGTTATATTAATAAATACCGGCTTTGGATAAACCTTAAATTGGTTTTATAACACGTAAAATAGTTTGAGAAGAGTAATGTAACCTAAACATTTTTGTGTTTCGAAGAAAATTCGTCGTTTAAGCCTTTCCTTACATTATATATATATTTTTATTTTATTGCGAAATTCGATATATATATCATACGATACGTTGAAAGAGGCCGTGAATATTAAAATTGGGCAATACTTAGCCTATTATAACGTAGTTAATTGGATTATAATATTATTTTTTTCCTTTTTTGTTATATTTTTTAACGATTATGCGGATTTTTTTTGTAAGGTTTTCCGGTTTCATTTTTGACTTTGTAAACGAGGCGGGTTGGAAAAATATTATGGTTACCGTATATGACCGGGTCGAAACTTTTAAAACGAAATATGTTTTAATCGATTAAAGTTAAAATTTACGTTTAGGTAAATCATTAGAATAAGGTACCTAAGGTGATAATAATACCTTCATGGCTAAACCTTAAATTAAACTCGCAATTTTCTATTTTCTTTGATGTAATTAAGGAATTCATAATAAAATTTCTAAGGTGTTTTTTTGGTTTTCGAGTTAAAGAGGCGTCTTTGACAGCAAGATTTTAATAGGGTAGGTACAAGTGGACGGTTTTGATTTAAAGGAGTCGGGTCGAAATGGTATTTCGAAGGTAAAGTTAAAATTAAAATCGGTTTAAATTCGGTGTTTTAAGGAGTACCTCGTTTACGATTTTATTCCTTCTACAATTCTGGGCCGCTCCTTTTCACCTTTTCTTTATATTTATATACTATTACCTAATAAAAATAATTTATACTATTTGGTGAAATAACGAGTATACTATAGCTTTTCAACCCGTTAATTTTTTAGGGCTAATTTATTCATCCTTCGTTCTTTAAATTAAACTTTACATTTTGATACTCAATTCAAAATGTTAGTTTTACGTAGACTATTTCTTATAATTAACGTTTTAGACACGTCGTTTCTCGCCCTTAAGGAGTATAATACCGCTATAACCTTCGTTATAACATTGACCCTTTATATTATAAACGATAATGGTGTAAATTTCATATGAATCCTCGGGTAGGTACTAAAAATAAGGAGCGTAAGCATAAGCTTATTTAGGTTAAAAGTTTTATTTACGGCGTTAACCGTTATTTACAGGATAGATTTCTCAAACCTAATATCTTTTAGTTTTTCGATAATACTATTTACGTTTTTCAAACAGTTCGTGATACCGTTTATACTTTTTAATACCCTATAAGCCTTTTAATTAAATTGATTTATATCTATTACTGTTTATTCGAACTTTAATACGCCATTTAATAAAGTTAATATCCATATTAACGTCGAATATAATTGAATTGAAAATCTCTAAGTTAATGTTAAATTAGTGATTAACTTAAAGTCCTAATCGTTTATAACGAAAGCGCTCCGTGCAAATTTGGCGTTTTAAAAAATATTAATACATCAACGAGATAAAAGACTCGTTAATTGTCTAAATACATAATATTAACAATTACTTCGTAATTAAAGTCTATATTATCCTAAAAACGGAGCTTAAACTATCATAAGGCCTATAAATATAGCTAGTACTTATAATAAAACCTTTTGATAACTTTAAGTATATCATTTCCTATATCCATATAACTTACGGAGTGAAAAAAGCCTAAAAGGCGTTTTACAACCGAGTATCCGAATCGTCGGTATCAAGTCTATAATTTCAGCTAAGTTAATTAAACAACCTTAATTATACGTATTTTGGGGGAAACCCACATGTACTTGAACTCAAGTCGAAACGATACGGATACGTTATTTAAAGCGCGGAAAAGTTAGTTAGTCGTATTATGGACCTTAATTCCGATTTCATTTATATCAATTAATAAAAATAGAAATAATATTTTATAATTTATTACGTAACATTTAATCAATTCGAAACGCGTATTTATAACGAGTGTTCCGGAAAATAATGTTTTACCTTTATTAAACAAAATCTCTAGGTGTTTCCTTATTCAATTTAGCTTAAACTTCAGGAACTTCGTCATAAACGCATAAAATCATCACTTTCCGACTGTTGAAATTTCGGTTACGTTAATATTGGAATAATGCCTTTAAATCTACGTCTTTATTTGTTAAAAATCGTAAATTATAACTCTATATAAACGTTAGGCACTTTATATTCGTAGTTTAAGCCTGTAATATGCATAAAGGAGGCGTTCTATAAGCCGTCAAAGATACTTTAGGCGGTCCTATTTTCGTAGACTAATAAATAGGTATTATTATATTTAAGGTCGTCTTTCCTGGATTTATCTTCATAAAGATAGGCGTTAAATCCGTTATTTATTTCTTTTTACTTGGTAATATATATTATAAAGAAGTTTTTATCCCATTCTTCAAGATATATTTATCTTGAAATTATCGTTCAATTCGAATTTCGTATACGATATACCGTTTTTATAAACCCGTGAGGCTTTGTATACCTTTTCGTCAGTATTATTATAACTGCGATACATTTCGCCTATTTTCAAACGATCGTCATTATTCCTTATTTTTAGGGTTTCCTCCTTAATACTTGTACTTTAGGCGCTTGTTTTACCTCAAGTAAACTTTAAATATTCGATTCAAACCGTGGTAAATAGTTCCGATAAGGTTTACTTTAGTAATTTAACCTTCGCCTTTAGTTTCATTAGTTAAAAATTCTAATTAGAAACTTGTTTATCGTTGTATAAAGGTTTTAAACGATATTTTGATGTTTATATAAAAGGCTTCTGAATACTTTTTTCATTTGAAAAATATAAAGTCGAAATCCGGATTTCAGAGATAAAATTTTTATGATTACTAGGATAAATTGTTTATTACCTTCGTATTTCGGTTTAAGGGCTGCCTAACACTTTCAGAAATCAAATAAAAAAGAGGTAAGGATTTCTTATATGTTTTAATCGACATTTTTTTATTGTTTTTTTACGAATTTCCAAGTCTTATCAATCTAGTCTTTATCGTAAACTTTCCAATTAATTTCCGCATCAAAATGAAATTTAAAACGGTTATAACACTCCATAAATATATTTACTTACGTAAGATAATATATTTCATTTTTTGTAGTTTACCTAGACAATATATCGGGTAAAATTATATAAAATTATAATTGTTTAACATCAAGTCTTTTACATATATTAAATATGTTCCTTATTTTGTTATTAATAATATCTTTCGATTCCCCGTTATAGTTTTGTTTTTCATCCTAAATCTCAACAAAGTTTATAAGCTTTGTAAAATTGCATTTATTAATAGGAAAACGATATAATGAAAGGTCGCGGTAAGGATCTTAATTAGCGGGCATTGGTCCGTAGGATACGTATTAACGTTCTGCGCCGCTTATTAATTTCTAGGGCGGGTGGCTTTTTGTATTTTGGCCGATCCTTTTATAGTCTATCAGGTTATTTTCGTTGTTTCAGCCTATTTCTCTATAGACCATAGAGATATTTCTATCGTACGAAAAGTGGTTTGGTATTCGGTGTTGTTTTGTAGTATATACCAGTATAAAAGTGTATTGTATTTACATAGTAAATAAAAATTGTAGTCTTTTTTTTTCTTTGGATCCTTCACTTCTAACTTAGGATATAGATATAAGATTAAATTGTCTTACTCCTTGTCCCCATCTTTCCAATTACAGTTTCTTTTACTTCATAAAGTAATACTCCTCTATGAATTACGTTACATATAAATCTTTATCCTTTTAGTCTAGTATATCAATAAGTTGTGCTATTTCGAACAAGGCTTTTACAAAGCAACTCTTAATATCCCCTAAGGTATTAATACTTTTAATTTGTAATTGGATTCGTAAGACTTTCGTAATGGTAAGATTTACTATTTTCCATACATCTAACGTTTAATTCGAATTTTTTATTTATAAAAATTATCCAATAAGTTAGTTTTTTGTATTTTATTCTCTTAATAATTTAATATTACGGCTAAGATATATATATTTACGATGTAGGTTTTTAATTACTTAAATCGCGAATCGATAGTGTTATCCAAAAGGCGCAGGTCGATTTCGTGTATTATGGCCTTTCAAATTCCTATATATTTGACTAAAGGATCGAAGTAAGCGTTGGCCTCCTTTAATGTTATTGATTTTAAGGTTATGGCTATAGGTATCTTAGGGCTATTAGGAATAGTAGTTTTCGTATATACTTGGTATATTGAAACGGTTTAGGTTAGTACTTTCGGGTCTTTAATCAATTCGCGTACCTCAAACGGTAAATACAAAGTAAATATAATAATCAAAATAAGTAAAATACAATTTACTAAAGTTTATTAATACAAATAAATTACAAGTAATACGTAAATAAAACGTAACTATAAACTAGTTAGATGTTTTAAATTAGTTTTAATAAGATTAGGTAATATTACACTAGCTAAGTGGTTAAAAAAAACTTAAACGTTATAAGTAATAAACTTAGAATATATAGAGCGAACGTGGGTAAAGATGGGCAGGGTAAAGGGAGTATAATTGTGTGATCCGTTGTTTGGTAATCGGTTTGTATTGGAGTGTCGTGGCCGAATTTGGTAAAGTAAGCGGTTTGGTTACTTTTTACGTAATCGCTTTTGCTAAAGAAAGCGGTTCGGATTGTGTTTTTGTAACTACTCTTGTATTTTACAAATGGTATAGATTGTCGTAAATTAAATAGGTTCTAATTCAGTGTTCCGAAACTTAGTTGTTTTCGTTTACGTAGCCTGGTATGTAATAAGACGTTTTCCAAAAAGTACCCAGGTACATTAAAGCACCAAATAAAGGTTAATAGTGGTATAACGGGGTTATTGATCAATAAAAAACCATCTAAGGGTCAATTGTAACGTATGAATTGTCCTTTTTAAAGTTATTTAGTCTTTATAGTCTTTATAAACGTCGGCGTATAATTTTTGTGAAAACGAAATGTTTAAAAACAAATAATTGGGACCGTTATAATATCCCGTTATATGTATTTAATTTATATTTGTCTCTTTTTTCCTAAGCTGTCCAAAGTCGACTGAGTCAGCTACTAATTATTATTGGTAAAGTCTATAACCTTATTTTTTACGTGAAATAAAGTACTTAAAAAAGTAATCATTCAATTGGTATAATTGTAGTAAAAGATAAAAGATCTAAAAAAGAAGCATCTAGAGATATACGCCACGGGTAAGGGCTTATAAGCCTTCGCCCAGAGTGTACCACTCTAGGCCGCTCCACGTATTGCTTTTCGGTTTGATAAGGCTATTCAAGACCGATCCATACATTATCGTTCGATCTGGTATAGTCATTCCAAACCGATCCATGCATGATGCACTTTGTATCTTTCAAGAGAGCAGCCTTCAACGTAACACGTTATCGTGCACTCTGCTGGAGTGCACCCTGCAATACACTTCACTGTCACTAGGCTTATGTATACTATCCATGAGGGTATATAGTAATATCCATAGTAATAAACGCCCTTAATCGCTTGCCTTTAAACAAGAACCGACAGCTTTAGAAAACCGATAAGCCAGTATTGAGCCAAACATTGAATAAATTACTAATCGTAAAACATTTGAATTATTATATAATATACTTCGATAATGCGTAAATGGATAACAATGTACGACTTTTATTTTTGAATTTGTTATTGTAAGGATATATCTGGTATAAAATTTTATAAGATCTTAAAAGTAATAAAAACGTTAAGAACATACCGTTAAATTATTTCATGTCTAATTACCTATTTAAATTGGTTAACTGCATGTTATATAACCGTGACGAAGGTAAATACAAAAGATTTATGGTTTTTATAATACTTTTACAGGAACTTCTCGCTGAAGCATAAAATAAAAAGAACGATTTTAAATCTAAAATAATAATAATAACCTTAAATAAGGTACATATTCGCTTGAAATGCAAGATTGTAAAAACATTCGTTAGAAGCTGCATATAGCGCGAAAAACTACGTTACTTCAATCAAAACCCACTAAGCAACCTTAAGCCAATTTAAGCGCTTAAAAAACTAATAAATACAATTGACATAGATTTTTTAATTGAATTACCATTGGTACTATCCGCAATCACACCTTAGGTATTATATTGAAATGATGTTTTTCATGCCGTGATGCCTATTACATATTAAACATTCAAAAACACTCCTTATTCCTAATGATACAACTTACATTACAAAGGATGAGGCTACTATTCGGATTCGATAATTCTTATTATACCACTAGCCTTATTTACTAGGAATTATCTTATATAAAAATATCAAATTTATATCAAAATTTTTGTAAATACTGTAAATGAATTCAGCACGCGTTTAATAATAACAATAGCCTATTATCAAAAAGCTGACGGGTAACTAAAAACAAAAAACTAGTCAAGCTGTTTTTATGCTACTTTATAATTGAATATCATGATTATGATATTATATTGATGTTATACTGAATTTACAATAAAACCCTTACAATGTATATTGGCCTATCTTAGAAGCTAATCCTTACAAGTATTTTTTTCGTATTCAAACCCACAACACTAATAAATATTTTCACAATGATTGTGCTACGTAAATAGGCAGAAATTCAGTTTTAACGGGAATATTTACGATGTGACACACAATTAACTATAAATATTATCGACACAAAGGCAAAAAAAAAATATATGATTAAAACCGTTTTTGGCTTTAATTTACCATAAGTGACAAAATATATCTTAAATTGTGAAAATCCTACAAAATTCTCCACAAATAATGCAAATGAATACTACCACGTATAGAGCTATACAAAATTGTGAAAAAAGTCCATAATTTAACTTTTACCTTCAACTTTTTATCCAGCTTACGTATTCATCCAACTTTTAGTATTACTTATCTATTACCTTATTGCAACCCTAGAAACGATTCATTGAACAAAATTATACTACCGCCTAAGCCAACTATATATAAAGACGACGAATCGGATGTTGAAAATGAGGAAGTGAAACGTATACAAGTTAAACAGATGAATCGACGCCGTCGCAAGAGAGATCAAATTTAATATCATCTTAAATAAAAAGGCTTGACGGCTCGCAACGATGAATGAAAACTTATATTGGAATTAAATTTTACTAATTTAATTACGGCCTTTAAGAATGATAATACCGGGAAGGTCGCTACTAAATAATGAGGACATCACTAATTCCTTTAGCCCCCGGCATTTGTTATACCTCTGGGGAGGGGGGGGGTACTCATTTGCCTCGAGACTGCCTTCTCTCAAAACTGCCTACTCATAAGTTATCTTTCTCATAAGTACCTATTTTAATGATGATCTGGTGGATTCCTACCTTTAGCTTAGTCTTTACTTGAAAATACAGACCAGAATACCACAATACGTTCGTATATACAGACAGTACAACAAAGACTTCAATAAATGTATTCGCAACTCATTAGCCAAAACTAAACCGTTTAAAAGTGTTGGAAAATTGACTTGACCAACGCACGGACCAACTCACGGACCAATTGAACAAACTACAGTATTGACAATACAACTGCATACAGTACAGCCGTTTGCAGTCAACGGCTAATTCAATTGACTTACAGAAATCACAGTCTAACTGTTTAAGTCATATTTAGCCACTTCACTAGACTGTCTAACAAGTACAGTCAAGTAAAGGGAAACCATCTATGACTTGTGCCATTCCCTGACTAACTGTCCAGTCACATAATGGGTGATCTTCACAACTATCTTGAGATAAAAATATCTGAGCCATTGACTAGCAGTGGTCTTATTTAATTATCTTTTAATACCATCTACAATTTAAATTTTCATATGGTTTTACTAAACCATTCTCTTAAGGAGAGGTAATGAGATTTATTTACCTTATAGATAAAGTTCTACAGACAAAAGATATGTTTATATACTTTAGCGATTATATCATTTATTACTAGGACATAGTTACAACAAACTGCAGCTATATTGTTAATGTATATTTTACTTAATGATGATTAAGAAGAAAGGATCGTGC
Source organism: Anisogramma anomala (assembly GCA_038502455.1). NCBI lineage: Eukaryota > Fungi > Ascomycota > Sordariomycetes > Diaporthales > Gnomoniaceae > Anisogramma > Anisogramma anomala. Next base: position 19,260,863 of record JASMMZ010000002.1, read on the forward strand.
GACTTTTACTTTGTTTAGAGTATATCACTCAATCGTTGGGAGACGGGATTTAAATTTACTGAAGTTTATTAACAGAGATAGAAGAAAATTGTAAAGAGTTTAGGGTAATAAAAGGTGTTTATAAAGAGAGGGAGTGATGTTAATAACTTATTACAGCCGATATCACTGCTATCTATAATTCGCAGCAAGTTCCAGCGTCAGGCAACAGCTGCGCTAGAAATGAAATTATGAACTAGTACCTACCTTAATTATTAATGAGAATTTATTTCTAAAAATAATCAAATTTTACAATGTTTATTTATATGGTAATATTATACAAATAATTACATAACTCAGTCTTATCGTATACTATAATAGCTTTATAATCGCTTTATACCAGTGAGTTTTTTCTCTATTCTCTCATTATTATGGATTATAGATAATATTTAACCTTTCGTAGCAATGGACTTAAGCTTGTCCCTTTATATTTTGAATATAATAAAAATCATTACAATTCAAGTAATTAAAATGATTCAACTATTTGTCATGCTTTTCAATCTTTATATACTCGCCAATAATTCCTGAAATTTAATATAAGTCTACAATATTCCTAAATTTCTTGGTATAATAATTAATGCCTTTTCTTTATACTACCATAGAGACAAAATTTTAGTTACAACGTAATAACATATCAAAGGATCAACATGTACAAATTATTAAAGGAGTAGTTTCGTAAATATAAGTTCTGTTTTTCACAGTTTGATATTAATTATCATATATCTAAAAGTTGAATTATTTTGTTCTTTATATTCCATTTGAGTCAAAAGCTTGAGCAAGACGTTCTCTAGAAAGAATCTAGTAGTTATCTCTTTTTCGAGGACACTAATTGTTATGGACTCAAGCCATTGACTATTGAACCTATAGATTACTTAATTGTGCACGTAACGGGATATGTAGTACCCGGCTCAGGCCCGGTCCGGGCGCGGTCCGCATATAGCACATGCGATGTCACATAACGGACTATATACTGACAATGCCCATAAGTTGTGTACGAACGACTAATGTAACCTCTTTTAGTTTCTCGCCTATACCTTAATAGTCAACTCCATTTGACACCTACTAAACTAACCATAGTAAGTCAAATTATTACATACTATTAAGGTTTTTTTTTTTTTTAGTTCTATTATAATATTATTTAAAATTAAAGAATTAATAATGCATATAAATATTTTTATGTTCCAATTTAGCAATATCGGAAAAAAAAGACCGTCAGCAAATATTCAATCCTTCACTTTCATAAATTTACGTTTTATTTTTAAAGGCTAAGTTCAACTAATATATCTTAATTATAAAATACTATAAATCAAACGTCGTTCATAATATAATAAATATAATAGTTTATTCAATCGACTTTCTCTTTCGACTTTATATTCGACTTCGCTTAGATTGTAACCAAGATTTAACAATTCGAAACCGACTTAATGGTAATTCGCATGGATATCCTAACGTTGCAGGGTAGTCAAAAAAGATAAAAGTAATTATAATTCGATGGGTTAACTTTTATATAGGAAATAACTGGTTCAAAAATCGAATTTATAATGAAAGTGAATAAAATATAAATTGTAAAAAGTCAATATACATTTTATTAGGTATAACGTTATTATATGCCGATATTAAGATAAGTTATGATAATATATTCCGAAGCCGGTAAGGACAAGGGTATATACGATATAAACAATTTTTTTGACTATATTAAAAATACTTTTAGCGACATTTGTCGAGTTGATAAGGCTTTGGTCGAATTAAAGAGATTACTTATAAATGATAAAAACCTATAAATACTGTTTGGTATTAGGTTCTAAATATTATGGATTTTAACGAATGAATTAAATTGGTTTTTGGCTAGTTAGTATAACTACCTATGTTTCCATATATCCTTATATATTCGAAATAAATCTATTATGGTAAACGTTATTCTTATCGACAATATCGCGGTTGTAAGAAAGTACCGCTAATTCGTAAACGAATGAAAGTCTTTGAGCTAAAAATGACGTTATACTCGATAATTGTTGAAACTCGTATAAGTATAACGATCGAATAAAAATATAATTATAACAGAAATTTATACCTTTTTTTGTTAAGGTCCAATTTCTTTGTTATTTCATGTGAAATAAGGTAAAGTGAAGAGTAATTGTTAGATTGTTATTGTAGTATAAAAGATGAAAGATGCAACGGAGAAGCATCTAGAGGTGTACACCACAGGTGAGGGTTTATAAGCTCTCACTCAGAGCGTACTACTCTAAACCGCTCCACCCATTGCCGTTCGGTCTGGTATAGCTATTTTGGACCGATTCATGCATTGCTGTTCGGTCTGGTATAGCTACATCAAACCGATCAATACATAATACACTTTGCATCTTGTAATAGTGCAGCTTACAACGTAACACGTTATCGTATACTTTACAGGAGTGCACCCAATAACATAGTGCAGTATTACTTGCCTTATGTATATTATCTATAAGGGTATATAGTAATATTTTCACAGGCAATTTTTCTCCTTTTCCCTTATATAACGGCTTGTCTTAATGGTGTGGTTGTAAAAAACCAAATTAACAGTTTCCGTAGTAATAATATTATTACCATATTAATTACGAAAATTCCAAATTAATAAGTTTCCGTAGTAATAGTATTGTTTCCGTATTAATTGCAAAAGGTTTCAATTAGTAAGTTCGGCTGTAATTAGCAATTTCTTGCCGAAGTAGTAATTGTAGTTCAACACTAATTAGTATAGCCAAAAAGGGGGGATATAGTTAGTAATAACGCCTTGTATATTTTTTAATAGGGGTAACTACATAGTTGTTACAAGAGCTAATTACGTAATGTTAATTACATAAGAGTAATTAGGTAATCATATATAAGGTCAATATAAAAAGATATATCGTTATTAGTTTGGGTAAAACTTTCTTTTTTTTCCTTTGAAGGCGCGTAGTCTGAATCGATACAAGTTCTCACTTTAATTTAACCTTTGTTTCCCTTAATTAAACAAACCGTTTCAATATGTAAGTTATTAGCTAATACATATATACTGATCTTTCTTTCGAATAAATGCCGCGTAAAAATAAAATAGTAAGGAGTCGTTTGGCTCGAGAGTGTCGGTGCGCCGCCATCGCCACAGCCGCCGCCGCCGTCATCAATTTGCCCTTATATGATATAATCTCGTGAATTACGGTTACTCCGCCTGCCGCCATTACACCTTCCAGCTCTGTCTTTATCGTCTCGTCCCTCCTTACAGCTACCGTTATCCCTCTGAACCCTGTCGCCGCCGCCGCTTCACCCCTTTTCGCCGCCGCCGCAACGACCTCCCCCTTTCCCAGCTTCTAGGGGGATAGATAAGAGGTTCCTGAGGTTATAAAACTTACTTTTTCTCCACGAATGAAGACCTTATATCCGCGAAAGCCTCTTTATGCCATAAACGTAACCTAACGTAATTATGTTAAAATACGTATATCTTAAGTTTATTTACTCATAAACTTTTAACTTTTTTTCTTTGAAATAAAAAGTATAAGGCGAATTTGTTTTACTATCTCAAAATAAGCTTCGTTAAAGTACTTCACAAAGCTTTTTTAACGCATAAAGTGTTAAAACCGCGTACCAGGGTCCGTAATCTCGGGTCGCTAATAAATACTCTTTACGTGTCGTGTATCGCGTTCGCGGCCGCAGGTAAATTCATTAACTATTATTACGAAAACGGGGGTCGTTCAGCCCGCTTTTAATGTTACATACAAATTAAAAACTTATACACCCCCGTTCCGGTAATTTGAGGGCCGTAAGCGAAAGCCGTGTTACGTATCTACCGGTTTTTCTTTAAATTTTGATTCAACTTTAAAAAATCTCTTTACTAAAAATATATCGTTTAAAGCGTTTTGAAAACCAATAGCGGTCGTAAATAACTAAAATAAGTTAACAAGTATTAGTAATAGTCGTTAATAAGACATTTGAGGAAATGACAACCGCCGTTACCACTTAGAAACACGGCCTACGTATATATTACGTAAACAAATTTAACGACGCTATCGTATGTCGCCGTAAAGAGAGTAATCCTTCCTTTACGCCTTCACCTAAAGGAATAATTGGTAAAACGTAAATATATATCCTTATTAGTATTAATAATATCGATGAAAATAATAGCGGTGACGTTAATATAAAGGGGGAAAACAACGGGGAGAACGGTAAGCACGCGACAACATCGCCTTTTCCTTTCATGAATAAATAAATACCTCCCGGCTGGGCCGGCTTACCATGTTATAATATAGTATACTATATGATAATGTTATATCTTGTTAAAAAATAATCTTTTATAAATAAATTGAAAATACATAAAATAATTTTTCATTAAAAACGGTACAATATCGTAAAAAAGAAAAAAAGAAAAAAACCGGGAGTTGACGTCAATAGTAATATTGAATGGAAAAAACTAATGGGAAATCTTGTCGGGTAGAAGCGTATAAAATAAAACGTGTTAAAATATTAGGAGCGGTACGAAATAATAACGTTAAATAAAGAGAAAATAAAGGATTAGCGCGAATACTATGAAATAAGCCTATTAAAATGAGCTCAAAGTAATTGAATAATTTATTAAGGCTGTAAAAGCTTTCAAATAACCTAAACAAACAATATATTCATCGATATAAGTATTTGTAATACCCCGTTTAAGGTAGTTTCAGTTATCGCCGCCACGAAGTTAAACCTACTATTAAATTACTTTTTTTTGTCGATTATACGATGTTTATACAACTTACGTACAGCTATAATATTGATTATTAACCGCTTTTTATTAGTAATACCTAGTTTAACCAAATATACGTAAAACAAAAAAGTTCATATATACGATAGCAGGGATAGTGCGTAAATTAAAGTTATAGAAAATATTCAAACCGTTAATATTATAGTACTACCCGAATAAAAAATTTCAATTATATTATATATTTTTGATGTTAAAACGCTTTTAGCAACCTTTTTATATTTAGTAAAACTTTAATAAATAATATTTCTACAAAACATAAAGCTGTTTCCGGCCGGTGTTTCGTTAACAAAGATTAAAACGAAGTTGATTTTTAAATTATTATCGTTACTGTTGTTAAAAAAAGCCGTTAATACCAAGAATAGTTTTATGGTACAAATATTTAATAATATAAACTGTAAACCTCGTTTTCAATTGCATATTTATCATGAAAAAAGTTCATTAAACGTTTAATATATATCGTTTATCGGGCAGTTTAATATTATGTAACAACAGAAAAATTAAATATTACCTTGAGTTATATTATAAAGGTAATTTCAACGCTACGTATACGTTGGTATTTATATTTGTTGGCTCGTTTTACGTTATCAAAAACGATAATAGCAAATATATTTAATTATCCATTTTACGTAAAGCCCAAAATACCGTTTCAAAAAGTGATGATAACGCTATAAAAATCGATTATATAATTTTCCGTGAGGTAAGTTTTAGGTTTTGCTTTGAAGCCGGTGTTTGAAAGTTTCCTTTTTTGAAATACGGAAAACGAGGTGTTATATAGCGTTAGAATGTCGTTTATTTGTATACCTATTAATATAAAGCCCTTCGAACGGGTTGTCGATTCTAATAGGTACGGATAGAAGGTGGAATTATTTATTTCGAGTCTTTTTTCATAATGCCTTTAATAGGTGTTATACCAGTAAATACCAGTTTTAATTAAGCCGTGAAATGGTTTTATAATACGTAAGATCGTTTTAAACGGGTGGTATTACCTAAGATCTTTTGTTATTTCGGCGTAAATTCGTCGTTCAATCTAGTGATTAAATTGTATATACGCTTATAAAATATTTTAAAACTCGATCTATAGGTTATACGGTACTTATAATGAGGCCACGAATATGATAATCTAGCGATAGCTAACTCGTTATAACGTAAGTGATTAGGTTATAATATCCTTTTTTCCTTTATTATTATATCTTTTAACGATTAGGCGTTTTTCTTTTTTGTAAAGTTATCAGGTTTTATTTTTTACTTCGTAAACGAGGTGAGTTCGAAAAATTCTATGGTAACCGTAAACACTAGAGTCGAAGTGTTTAAAACGAAATACGCCCTAATCTATCAAAATTGAAATTTCCGTTTGGGTAAATTATTCGAATAAGGTATTCAAAGTAATAACAATGCCTTCGAAGCGAGTTTTTAAACTAAATTTGCGGTTTTTCATTTGCTGCTGCGTAATCAAGAAATTCTTAATAAAGTTTTTAGGGTATTTATTAGTTATCAAACTGAAAAGGCGCTTTTGGCAACGAGGTTTTAATCAGGTTGGTAAAAACGGGTCGCTTTTATTTAACGTAATCTGGCCGGAATTTTATATCGGAGGTGAAATTAAACTCAGAATCAGTTTAAATTCGGTGTTTTAAGGGGTGTCTCGTTAGCGGTTTAATTCGTTCTGCGATTTCAGTCCGTTTCTTTTTACCTGTCTTTTGTATTCGCCTACTATTATTTAGCGAAATAAATTTATGTTATACGGTAAATTAACGAGTATATTATGGCTCTTAAACCCGTTAATTTTTCAAATGCTAATTTTTTAACCCTTGTTTTCTAAATTGAAACTTCAAATTACAATAGTAGATTTAAAACGCTAGCTTTTCGTAAACTATTCATTATAACCAACGCTTTAAATACGTCGTTTTTGACCCGTAAAGAACGTAATATCGCTATATCCTTCGTTATAACATTAGCCCTTTACATTGTCAATGGTAATCGTGTAAATTGAATATGGATTTTCGGATAGGTATTTAAAATGAAGAGCGTAGGAATAAGCTTATTTAGGTTAAAAATGTTATTAATTAATTCAACCGTTATTTAAAGGATAGATTATTTAGAATTCATTGCTTAGAACCTTTTCAATAACACCGTATATGTTTTTAAGCGGTCCGTAGTACTATCTACACTTTTCAATACCCTATAGAGCCTTTGAATAAAATGTATTCATATTCGTTACCAGTTATTCAAGCTTTAATAAGTTTCTTGATAAAATTAAAGGCTGTATTAACATTATATATAATTTAGCTTCAAGGCCTAAAGTAAACATTGAATTCATATTTAATTAAAGCGTTTTGATAGTTCATAGTAAAAGCGTTCCGTATGAACTTAACTATTTAAAATAATATTACCGCATCGACGACGTAAAAGACTAGTTGCCTATTTAAATATATAATATTAATAATTACTTCGTAATTAAAATTCGTATCGTTTTAAAGGCTAAACTTAAATTGTCATAGGGCCTACAAGTATAATTGGTATTTATCGTAAAACCTTTTGATAACTTAAAGTACGTTTTTTCCTATATTTGTATGGTCTAGTACTTAAAGCAGGCGTAAAAGGCGTCTTACAGCTGGTAATCTAAATCGTTGGTATAAAGTCCTCCATTTCAGCTAAGTTGAATAAATAGCCTTAATTGTACGTATTTCGGGGAAAACCCATAAGTAGCCGAACTTAAGTCGGAGCGGTACGGATACGCTATTTGAGGTGTAGACAAGTTAATTGGTCGTATTACGGACCTCAATTCTGAGGTAAAACTTAATCAGTCCGAAACGCGTATTTACAACGACTGTTTCGAGTAATAACGTTTTACCTTTACCAAATAAGACCTTTTAGTATTCTCCCATTCGATTTAACTAAAACTTTGGAAACATCGCTATAAACGCATCGAATTACCGTTTTCCAGCCGTTAAAATTTCGGCTACACCAGTATTAAGTATAATACCTTAGAACCTATTTCTGTATCTGTTAAAAAACATAATTGAGATGTTATATGGGAGTTAACACTTCGTTTACGTAATCTAGGCTTGTAATAAAAATGAAGGAGGCGTTTTACAAGCCGGCAAAAATACGTTGAGAAATTTTATCATTGTAGCCCAACAAATAGGCATTATTATACTTAAGGTCGTCTTTTTCGGATATATTTTCGTAAAGGTTAACGTTAAACCGATTATTTATACCTTTGTAGTCGGTTACGTATATTGAAAAATTGACTTTTATCCTATCCTTAAATATATATTCCGCCTAAAATTGTAGTTTTATCCGAATTTACTCGTCAATAGGGTGGTTTATAAAGTAGTAACCGACTTTACAATATATAATACATCGCTTTTTCAAATTAATTGGGCTCTGTATACCTTTTCATAAGTATTGTTATAATTGCGGCGTATTTTTTTCCATTTCCGAACGATCGTTTTCATCCACTATTATTAGAGTTTTCTTCTTAATACTTATACTTTAAAAGCTCAATTTACCTGGGGTAAACTTTAAACCTTTAATCCAAAACGTGGTAAATGATTTCTACGAGGTTTACTTTTGTAACTCAACCCATACCTTTACTTCTATTAGTTATAAATATTAATTCGAGACTCACTTGTCGGCGTATAAAGGTTTTAAGCGATATTTTAAAACTTATATAAAAGTTCTTCAAATCCTTTTCTAATTTAAAAAGTATAAAGTCTAAATCTGGGTTTTCGCGGCAAGTTTTTATTATTACTTAGATAAACAATTTATTACCTTTATATTCCGGTTGAAGAGTTATCTAGCATTTTGGAACCTAATTAATAAAGTGATGAAAATTTCTTATAGGTTTTTATTGGTGGGTTTCTATTGGTATTTTTACGAATTCCCAATTCGTACTAATCCAGTACTTAATGTAAAGTTCGTAATTAATTTCCGTATCGAAGTAGGATTTAAAACGGTCATAACAATTTATAAATACACCTACCTATATAAATTAATACATATATTATTTTTGAACTTACTCGAATGATATATCGGTTTAAATTATGTGAACTTGTAATAATTTAATATCTAATTTTTATTTTATATAGAATGTCACGCGTATTTTATAATCAAATACTTCGTACTACTTACCGTCATAATTGTCATTTTTATCCACAAACCTAATAAAGTTAATCAACTTTATAAAGTTTCTTTTATTAATAAGAAAGTGAGGTAATAGGAGGTTACAATAGGGGTTGTAATTAGCGAGTATTGGTCCGTAAGGTACGTATAAGCGTTTTACTCCATTTTGCGTTTCCTAAAGCAGGTTGTTTTTTAGATTTCGGCCGATCGTCGTTCCCTAAAACTGGTTATTTTTTATATTCCGGCCGATTCCGTTATAGCTGATCGGGTTATTTTTAATATTCGGGAAGTGATTTTATATTTAGTTTTATTCGAAACTACGTTTTGTTAAAGGTTCGTATTCAACCCTTGTTATAAATAATTTTTACGATGTCTCCTTTTTCCCCGTTCATTCTCCCAATTTTATTTTCACTTTACGGCAAGCGTTTAACCTTACTAAACGCCTTAGTTTAATTAATGAAAGTTCTTCGTAAATACGAGCCGTTACTATGATTAAGCGTTTCTAACTTTTTTTAAAAAAAATATATATACTTTTACAAACTGTTCTTCTATCACTTTATCATCTATTTACTTTGGTATTTATATAAATTAAGCCGTTATTAATGAGGTTTTTACGATACGACTATTATTCCTACTAAAGATATTAATAACTTTACTTCGTAATTGTTTTTTTAATCTATTTAAAATTATATTATCAACTATTCGACATATATCCAGCGTTTCATCCGCAAAGTTCTTTTGAAAATCGTGAAACGAGTCGCATCCTTTCATTTCGCCGCTAGAAAAATTAAAGATTATATTAATAATATACGTATTTACCGCATCAAGATCCAAATTCTTTATAGATACCTCGATTTTATTATCCTATAGATTTCAATCCAAATACTTTAAAATATTGCTACGAAACAAGGCATATGTACAAAGGTACTTTGAACATTCGTTAACATTTACCAAATCTATTACAAATAAAGCTATCGTATATTCGGAGGGAGGGTAATTTATATATAATTCAACATGGTTTAAAATTTAAGATAATTCAAAGTTTAGGGTAATTTAGCAAATACAAAGTAAAAAAGATAATTAAAGCGGTCGGAATAATGTTTGCCAACGTTTATTGATGCGAATCAATTTTAAACGATACATAAATAAGACGTTAATACAAGCGAGTTAAATGTATTAAATTATTTTCATCAACGTTTAATAAATCTATACAAACTAAATGGCAAGGAAAAATTGAAATGTTATAAGTAATAAACTCAAAATGCATAGCGAAAACGTATGGCTAATGTAGAAAAGTGAGTAAAGTAAAAGGAATGTAATTGTATAATCCGGTATTTGGTAATCGGCTCGGATTGGCGTATCATAACCGAATTTGGTAGGGGAATCTATTTAGTTACTTTATTTGTAACCACTCTAACTAAAGTTATTGGTTTGCTTAACATATTTGTAATCGCTTTTGAATTAAACGAGCGGTTTAAATTCTAAAAATCATATAGGTTTTAATGAAGGGTTCCGAAACTTGACGGTTTTTGGCTTACGTAACCTGGTACATAATAAAACTCTCTTCAAAAAGTGCCCAGGTACGTTTAAAGAGCTAATATAAGTAAACGGTTAAAATAAAAGGGCTTTTGAATTAATAGGGTATTAACTAGTTAATAGTATTGTATTAAAAGTGGTTTTTTTTAAAGTTACTCTGGATCTTACAATCTTATTACACTTTAGGTTTCTTGATGCTCCTGTGTAATTCCATACTCCTGTATGGTTTTTTATAAGTCATAGTAATAAAGAAAAAACAGTTAAAACCGTTACAATATCCCGCTATAAGTTTTCAACTTAAGTTTATCCCTTCTTTTTAGGCTGTTTATAATCCACCGTATCTGTTAATAATTAGTGTCGGTAAAGTTTAAAACCGTTAATTTTTTACGTAAAATAACGTTTTTTTTAATTCATATTGTAATAACAAAGATATCAAATACAATAGAAAAGCATTTAAAGATACACGGCATAGCTAAGGGTTTATAAGCCTTTACCCAGAGTATATAACTTTAAACCGCTCCACGCATTGCCGTTCGGTCTAAAATATCTATCTCAAACCAATCCATGCATTACCGTTCGGTCTGGTATAGCCATTTCAAACCAATCCATGTATTATACACTTTTCGTCTTGCAAGAGTGCAGCCTGCAGCGTGATATGTTATCATGCACTCTGCAAGAGTACACCCTGCAATACAGTGCACTGTGACTTACTCTATGTATACTATTTATGAGGTTATATATTAATATCCACACTTTTTGAGTATTTTCGTTAAAGGTTAGAAATAATCGCGACTGGTTATTTTAATAAACCTGTTCAGTATACGTTTAGGATTAAAAACACAGGAATACGTAGATAATAGCTAAGAAACACTGAGCTAAATAATTTACGAGGCGTTGCCTACCTTATAAATCGATTAATTACTATAAAATTAATTACGAATTTCGCCCGATTTTGCTTTCTTCGTAAATATATACGGTTGAAGTCCAAAAGGTAAGTTTTTTTTCTTTTTTGAATAACGGCGATAAGAAAAGCCTAACTATCAGGAATAATTTCGTTCGAGAGCTACGTAAACTTAATGGTGTAATTATAAAACCGAATTAAAAAAACTAATTTCATTAAAATACGTATAAACGATAGCTTAATCTTTATTTTCATACTTTTCAATGTCAATTATTTTAAACCATTTAAGTTGATTTTAGTAAGAATTTTTATGATATTATAAAAAAATCTTTAATATAACGGTTAATGGTAAAGTCAATTCCGTTATTATATTTTCGAAATTTGAATACGATATTAGGGTTATGTAGAAATACGCGTATCATCTCAATAGTCAATTTTTGTATTAATATGAATAAATAGTTCAACCCAATATTTATATATATATATATATATATATATTGAAATAACGCGGGATATTATTTTAGAACTTCTTCAAATACAATATTACTAAGTAATATTAAACGTCGACAATACTCATTATATAGTGTATGATTGAAAATGATTAAATATCGATATATTAATAGTACGCCTTAAGTTAGAGGATATACGGAGTATTTTAAAATTTGTTTTTATTTATTTAGTAATCCGGTTTCAACGGATGATATAATGTAGGAAACATTGGTCGTAATTAAATATTACTAATAGTTTTTATAAAATAACGCGGATTTTGAAATCAACGTCGCCGATTATTGTAAAAAAGGAGGAGGATTAGTTCCGGTTTTTACTACAATAGGTAAGTTTTCGTAACCTATTTGATAAGGAAAATGTAATAACTTTACTCCCTTATAAGAGAAAATTCGACCATTTTATTTATATTTAACCGAATAAGAATGATTATTTACCTGAATAATTATAAAGACCTTTATATTGAATATTACTGTATTAATCTTCGAATGTAAAAGCCAAATTATAAAATTAATATAGAGGGGTTAGGTTTATACAATTTATTTATCAGTCGCGCCGCTGATATTACTAATTTTTGAGCTGAAGGAGACATAACAGTTTTATTTCTATTACCGGACTTTAAATAAAATTGCCAAATCAAATTGTTTTCTCCAACTTTTAATTAAATAAACCTTATACGTATTGTTAAAGTCGACGCAATTTATAAAACTGGATATTAGAATAACGTTTTACTATATCTAGGTAATATCAGAATAAAAAAAGTTTACGGTTTTTTATTTAGTTTTAGGTTTATGAATATAATGAACTACTCTTTTTAGTTTAACTTAATTGTTAACGATGTTTTAATAGTATATGAATTATATAATGGCTGTTGAAATAGTACTATATGCAGTTCAGTAGGTCTTTTTTACTTATAGTAAAGTTGACTATACTGACTGCAAGTTGAGTGTATTATTTATGCGGACTTACTGCATTGGTTATAAATCGAGTGCAGTACGCTGTAATTTACCCTAGGGCACAGGCTAATCGATTGGCTATACAAATTACTATGCAGACTGGCTAGAGGTCTGCCAAACCTAGAACAATACATTCACTACTTGACCAATGCAATACTACTGTTACTTCGACCACGATTCGAATCGAAACCGTTGCAACGATCTAAGGCCCTACCAACACTAATCAGTGATTATTAGGTAAAGCACAGATTAGCTAAGTATAAGAAGAAGCTACTTTCCGGTTACACTTTACGGCTATGGCGGCTAGGGTAAAAGAAAGAATTTTGCGAAAGGCTTCTATTAGTACTACGTTAGTCTATAACGATAGGAAAACAGGGAGAACTTTTGAGTTATGTCAGTCTCACGAAGGCAATTTGTAAGTTAGCGACAGTATTGCTATTAAAACACAAAGAAATCTTCACGAATCATTCTTAAAGAAAAACTTTAAAATTAACTGTCAGAAGTCTTCAAATTCGGCAATTTTGTAAACAATTAAGTTATTACTACTACGGGTTCTCCTACTGTAAAAAAAACTAAGTCACACGACTAAACAACAAATAACCTTCGCTCTTTACTACTAATAACGACCTTCAACCTTACTCTTTACACCGAACCTTTTCTCCTACTTCGTTTTTTTCACTTTCCCCATGTCAATTCAATCGTTAAGTTCGTTGTTTTTAGCTAAAACACCAAGAATCACCAATTCGCGCCGAAAACGCCACGTTACATAACTCTACGCTAAATCTCCAAGTTCTCATGCGACTTTATGCCAAAACACCAAGTCCCTATATCCAAAGATCACCAATTCCCTCGCCTTATATGCTTATTAAGTACTACACAAGCCAGAACCTCAAAATGGCTACCGCTAACGCTCACCTTAAAGCGATTACTGATCCTTCAATAAAAGAAGCAATTAAAGCTCTTGAAACTGCCTTCACCAAGTACTACGACGAAGACCTCTGGCCGTTGGATATCGATAAAAACTCAACGTAAAAACATCTTAACAATTTTGTCGGCTACTAAATCGTTAAGTACAGCAATACTAACGGCTATAATTACGCTTTTAACAACTTTCATAACCTTTTTAACGACTAGATTATTAACAAGTGAATTTTAATCCAAAACTAGCTTAAATTAAGGATTAAGGCTAAACTTAAACGATAAGAAGTTTATATTCTTCCACAGGGCACTATAAAACTGGCACAAAAGCTTTACGATTTTGTGTTTAACTTCAAAAACGCCCTTAAAACCTACAACCTACGGCTAAGGGTGTCGAATAACCTCGCCACTCTAATACGCGATCCAGGGGACCACCACTTTACCCTTAACTAAGTTAAGCCTCCTTACGCGCGTGCGATAAAGAACTTTTTAACCTTCTCTGCAGCTCGGCACCCCTTTATAACAGTGCGGAGTACGCTTTTAGTGACAGTAAAGTGTATGAAACAATACTACCCACGCAGCCAAAGGTATTGACGTCGGCGCTCTACACCAGTTAATTAAGCAAGATCATCAAACTTCTCAAAACCTTAAGGTCCCTCCTCTACCTTAACACTTTACTCAAATTTACCAAGCTCCTTGAAAACCTTTACACAGCAGGTTTATCTATACATAAAAGCCCACCATAAATTCTACCATAAGACTTTACCCTTCGGGCCAAGCGATTGGCAATTACCCTTAACACTATACCTCGGAAACTTTAAGTCATAAATTACCAGGAAACACTAATCAAGAGTATAATAACTATCGCGACCATCCCCCAAAACCCAAAAAGATAGTTAATATTAACTACAAATTTCTTACTAATTGCGCTAAGATTTGAAACTATATAAAAAAGTATAACAGGAAACCTTATAACATTTTTAACACTAAAATAATACCCTTTATAAATATTGATAAGCTAATAGAGGTTTCTCTTTTTTGTTTTTACTTATTATTCACCCGGAATCCTTACAAAGCACGCCAAGGATTACTACCTGACTTTTTTGACTCGAGATACCAGGTTTCACGAAATTTATGACGGTATAAAAAGCTACTTCGAATACAATATTTACCTCGTCTAATATTACACATATTGGGTCACTATATAGTAGACTACAATAATGACGGGGAAAAAAAGAAGGAAATACTAATAGATATCCTTAATTATATACTTGACAAGCTAATGTTGTACTAACATATAATGGGGAAAGCCCATACTAACGAAGCCACATTTCGCGAGCAGGTACGGGCAGTAGTTACAGGTGTTAACGAGTTCGAATACGCTTTACAACGCCTAAATTCCACTTGCAAAGGCTTTTTTAGCTAGTTGCGTTCCTCTTTTACCACTGTAATAGCGCGTACACCACCCTCGCTTATTATATAGCCTCAAACCGGCAACCTCCCTAACGTAGATAAAAAAGACCTTACGGTGGTTAATTACATCGACTGCAAATACGGCTACAGGCGCCCTTAACGCCTAAAGTCTAGTCTGCCGACTACAAACTAAAAATAGCAACTACAATAGCGCTAATAAGGCCAAAATTCAGGTGAACCTATTAACCGTCAATATTATCGTCGTAATAATAATAAGAGATATTAGATTTGTGGCAAGTTTGGCTATTGGTTAACTCGGTATTCCCACGCCAAGCGAAACAACAGAAAGTTGATATACTACATCTAATACCCTACCACTTTTAAACAGGACTACTTGGATTAAATCGCAAACTTCGAGAGCGAAGAGTTAATTAATGGTAATAATACCTTTGAGTAAATTAAATGGCATGAAAATATTATTTTTGGTACGGCCTAGTGACTAGCCAACTACGCCTTCCTATACCGTTTAGGTGGTAAAAACCCTTACCTTTACCCTAATTAAGCCTCTAACCTATTATATACCTTTAATATTTGCGATCGTTACGTGAACTATACGTTTTAAGGTATTATATCAGACACTAAAGCAGCAAAGTACTTAATAAAGGTTATTCGTAGTACGAAACACTACGGAAAAAAACACTATAGATATTAAAATTAATCGCTACGATGCTAGTGAAGTTAAAGCTAGCTTTAAATTAAGTAAACAAATATCGTTATTAGGGACGACAATAATTCAAACTATTATAGGAGTAATCATATTTAAAATCCTCAAGTTACATACACCTTTTTTTTTCTTTGTTTAAATGATATAAAAACTCTTGGTGTTGACATCGACGTTATTACAGACGAACTGGTTAAAAAAAGGTTAAAGCTTCCCCTTACTTTTAAGTAGGGGTACCTATAGTTTTATCTTTAAGGCTCGGAAACAGTAATGTTTAACCTAACGAAGCCGTAAATACGTTAACCATACCGGCGTTTTAACTAACCAGTCTTTAATAGGCTAAATAAAATCTTGAAATTCGTAGGGTATAAAGATATAGAATACTTTACCATAAAATCCATTAAAAGACTTTACTACCACTATTAAGCGTATGCTCAAGCTCCTCGGAGATTTGAGTTTACACTAAAGAACAATAAGGATTTCAACTAAAATATTTTCGTCAATATATTTTACTTGAATAACAAACCACTTTTTTACGTTGTTAACCCCATAACCGCTTTTTACGGAGCTAAATTTTTAGTTTTTTTCAGCAAATAATACATGAGAAACTCTAAAGATATTATGAATTGATACATACTTGAGCCCACTCAACGTCGTCGACTACGATGTCGGTACAAATTTTTTAACGGTGAAGTTTAAAAAAGATACCAAAATAATAGGTATCTAGTATAAATAAGTACCTACAAAAGCCTACAAAATCATTGGAAAAGTTAAAAAGATATACTCTTTACTTCGCCGAGCGTATAATATACTTACGCTAGAAATTGAAAGTTTTACAAATTCGAAAATACGCCTATAAATGGTAGTAAAAAGCTTGAACAACATTGTGGGCTCTAATGTCCTAATACCAACTCTATTGGTTTTTGAAACGTAACTACGCCAACCGAGTAGATCTTCGCTATTGGTAAGTATTTAAAAACGTATTACGACCTACAGTAAAAACTCAAGGGAATTGCAAAAGAAATCGATACATCTTCAAGTTAATAATACCGTTAACACCAGGAACAGTCTAACAATAATCGACGTATTGAATTTACCGTTACAAAGTGAAGTCCTCGTATAGCGGAAGCCGGGTAAATGGGAAAGGCCATATAGAATTTCAATTATCGTGAACTCCAAAGTGGTTGTTGAAACTACTAACTATTTTGTATCTTTCCGAATCACTTAGATTAAGCTTTATATTAGGGCTACCAACGATGAAGACCCTTAATCTAAGCGACTGAGTTAATACAACCCTCCTTTACTCGTTATCAACAAATCACTAAAACTCCGCCGACGCTGACTTTCATCAACTCAGACCGTTGACTATTGAGCCTATAGGTTACGTGACTACACACATAATGGAATGAGTCTGGGCCCGGCCCGGGCGCGGATCGGGTATAGGCTGGATACGGTCTGTGTACGGATAGAGCACTGTCCGTGTACGGTACATGTAAAGGCACGTAACGACCTGGTCATTATTCCTATATAAAGGTCCTGTAGGTTAGACTATGGTAATCTCTTTAAGTCTTCTTCCGTAGCTTAATGTTAAATCCTTTTTATAATTTACTTGATTTACTATCGTAAGTAGAATTGAAATATACTGTTAAAGTTTTTTTTTATCGTTTCGAAAAAAAGATTACTTATAATAAATAAATAGAAAACAAACGTTTATAATTCGGCGTTACACTTTAATGTTATCGGGAAAAATAAGCCGTCAGCGAATACCCAGTCCTCCACTTTTACAAATATACCTCCAGCTTTTTCGAAAGCGATTTAGGCCGACATCTCTCGTTTACAAAATAACGTAAACTACATCACGTCGGCTGTTAAATAGTTATAATGACCGGGTTAATTAACTTTAACCATCAACCCTACGTCCGATTTCGCTTAGGTTTTCGCGAAGATTAAACAACTCGAAACCGAATTAGCCGCGACTCGTGTTAGGTTTTCACTGGTTTAGGGCAAATGAAAACGACATAACCAATTGTAATTTGACGGATCTATTTTAATCTAGGCGGCGATGTACTAAACAATCGAATCTATAATAAAAGCGAATAAGATTTAAATCGGAAAGAGTCGGCATTCGTTCCTTTACGTATAAGGATATTATACGGCGGCGGTAAAGTAAACGGTTACAGCCTACAACGAAGTCGGAGGACATAAAGGTAGATATAATACAAGAAAGTTTTTCGATTATATCGAAGCGGATTTCAATGACCTACATCGCATAAATGAAACATTAGTCGAACTCGAAATCTTGGTTATAAGTAATGAAAACCTGTAAACACCATTTAATATTAAGTTCGAAACACTTTTAACTTAAATAAGACGCTTAAATTAGCCTTCAGCGGTAAAGTGTAACTACATATGCTCTTGTTTATCGCTATATATCCACGACAAATCTATTAAGATAGGTATTGGCTGGATAGATTATATAGTAACCTTAGAAAAGTATCGCGAACTCTCCGATAATTTAAAGTTTTTAAATTTAAAACGACGTTTTGGTCGTTAACTAACGAAACCCGTTTGAAGTTAATGGCTGGATAGTAATATAGTTATGATGAAATTCCACTCCTTTTAAACGCCTCGTTAAGGGGCCGTAATTATCACGGACAATCCTTTCAATACCGCTATTAATTATTTTAATAAATCCTTTCGAAACGTATTTAAAAATAGAAACGTAAAGCGACGTGACACGATAATAAAGGAACATTAAACTAAGATTACTTCGAGTTGTTACGTACTTTATAATTTATTAAACCATTTTTAACGTAATTATTAACTTCGCCTGGTATTACCTTTTATATAAATGTATACAGCTTAAATTAAAAAAGTAACGGAAGGTTTTTCATTAATGGTAATAAAAAATCTTAACTTCTAAATATCATTTCGTTTAAAAGTTATATAGCTTTAATAACGTAATTACAAATTCGAGTAAAGAGAAGTTTAATTTAATTAAAATACGTATAAACGAAAAACCATTCCTTATCCTTATACTTTTTAATAATACTTACTTTTTAAATATTTAAGTCGATTGTAGTTATAATTATTATTATATTATAAACGAAGCTTTGATATAACGGTTCAAGTGAAAGTAAATTTGGTTATTATATCCGCGAAATTTTAAAACGATATTAGAGTTACAGAAAAACAAACGTATTACCCAAATAGTTAAGTTTCGTACAAACATTAATAAATAATGAAACCCGATATTAACATATATTATTCCCGGAATAACGCCGGATATAATTTTTGAAATACTTTGAATGCGATATTGACAAGTAACCTTAAGCGCTAGCGATAATCGGTTAATAATTTAAAGTTAAAAAGGCTTAGTTATCGACGTAATATTGATAAGCCTTAGGACGAAAAATATATAAGGTATAATAAGTTCAGTTTTCCTTAGGTTAACGTAACATACGTATCGAAAGGCATAACATATGAGGGACTCGTTCCGAATAACTTATACCATAAGCCTTAATAAAATAACGCGAATTTTATAAATAATATCAATGATTACGGTTAAAAAGAAAAAGGATTGATCGCGTTTTCCACCGTAATTAACGGTATTTCTCGACTTATTCTATAAGAATAAAGCTACGACCTTACTCCTATATAAGGGGAAACTCGATTATTATATTGACATTAAACTAAACGAAAATGAATTTTCACCAAAACAACCTTAAAGGCTGTTATACTCGATAATACGAAATTAACTTTTTAAATTCCGACGATAAGTTACGAAATTAATAAATAAGGGTTTGGTTTAAGCAATTTTTTTATTGAAGGCAACTTTAGTATTATTAATTTGTAAACCTAAAGAGAAATAACAGTTTTATATCGATTATTGGATACTAAATGATATTATAATACGAAACCGTTTTCCTTTACCTTTAATTAAAAAGACCCTACTTACGTTATCTAAATCGATAGAACTTACGAAATTAAATATTAGAACGGTATGTTACCATATTTGAGTAGTATCCGAATAGAAGAATTTAACGGCGTTTTATACGCGATTGGTATTATTTAAATAGCTGATTACTCCCTTTAGGCTAATGGGAACGTTAACGACGTTTTAACGATATATTAATTATATAATAATAAATGTTTTAAATAATTTCGTTATTATATATTCAAATGATCTCCTGGTCTTTTTTAAATACTAAGTAAAACTAAATAGCTATAATTCGTGTAATTTTAAGACGTTTTCGTAATACGAAATTAAATCTGAATTTAAAAAGGTGTGACTCTATAATTAAAGAAGTAAAATACCTAGACTTAATTATAACGGTAGGAATAGGTATTGGAGTCGACCCCGAGAAAGTCTGGGTAATTCGAGAGTGGGGGTTACCACGTATAGTTCGGGAGGTTCGAAGTTTTCTGGGTTTTGCCAACTTTCATCGTGATTTTATTAGTAATTTTTAAAGTTATCGAATCATATAGTTCGCCTAACGAAGTAAAGTATTCGTTAGGCTTAAACGAAGCGAGAGGAATAGATATTTCAAACTTTGAAAAATACCTTTATTATAGCCCCAGTTTGGGTATATTAGGATCCAAATCTGCTTTTAATAGTGACAACTAATTTTTTGGAAACGGCTTGAAAAGAGTATTTGTCGTAGTGGAACGAGGATGGTATTTTAAAGTTAATAGATTACCACTTAGCACGATTAATGGATGCGAAACGCAACTATACTATTTACAATAAGGAACTTCTCGTAGTGGTATCTCATTTAAAAGCGTAGTTTTTTAAGTTACATAGTATCCGTATACCTTTTACGATTCTAACGAACTATAAGGAATTAAAGTATTTTTCTTTACCACGATTAAATTCAAAATGCCAGGCTAAATGAGCCGAGGTACTTTCCCTCTTTTAATAACATTTAAGGTATGGGTCCGTAACTTTAAGCGCCTGCCCGGATACGTTAATCCGTAAACTACAAAATAAACCCTAGGTAAAAAAAACGTCGTATACGGGTCTTCTAACTTATTTTTATTATTATATTAACCGTAACATTAATGAACATATGTATAAAATAAATATAGATTATGGCGGGTTAGGTAAAATAGTTTAATGAAACGAAGGTTTGGCTGATAAATTACGAAGATATACATTCTAAAAGGGGGTCGGGAGCTTTCAAAAGGCTGTTAAAGGCGGTACCGCTTCGGGCCCTGCTCGCTTCCAGGTTGTTATCGGGGATACCGTTAAAGGATTTTAATACGACAGTGTCAACGGCATCTTCGTGGGCCCGGCCCGCGTTAAACCTACCGGTATCGTTAACGCCGAGTAATCCTATTATTTTTGACCCAGGTAAGTTAACAGAATTGTAAAACTAAGTAATAACGAATGATCCGTTATATAAAGGTCGCCTTTGAGCGGTTTTTAAGAGCGTTAAGCATTTCCTACCTAAATTGGGATAATTAGTATAAATTACAAATTATGGGATGAACCCGCGAAAGGTATTACATTATCGTAATCGTTTACAATTACCGAACTAAAAACTATTAATAACGAGGTTATTATAATAAATTTACGATTTGCCTATTATGTGTTAATCTGGTAAAAATATTTTATTTCACGTTTTTTAACAAAATTTAACCTAAAAGGTGGTGGTCGTAAATATTAGACGTTTATATCGAATATATACGTAATTTAACGAAACGAAACCTCGTTCTACTTTACGATAAAGTTTCATTTAACCTCTTCTCATTTTCAATCGGTATTAGACACACATTTCGATTAACTTTATAGTCGATTTACCAGTTATTAATAATGGCTTTGATATTTATTGGTTATTACGAATCGTTCTTTTAAGTTTATTCAATTAAATAGTAAATAGTTTAGAACTACAGGTACGTATGCGAACCGCTTTCGAAATATATTGTAAAGAATTTATGAGTTTTTAGCCTTTATTATTAGTAATCGCGATTTGCATTAAGTAAGCGTATTTTAAACGATATCTCATTTCTTTATAAAATTTACAAAACATTTATTCACGACGTATTATTCATAAATAAATAACGGTATCAAACGAGTAAATTAAAAGGTTTAAAAGTCCTTACGTATTGTGGTCGCCTTTTCGTAATACTATTAGGCTTCATATCTACCTATTTATCAATTTTTGTTGCATAACCTAAAGTTAACGGTTACCGGATTTAACGCAAATCGTTTAATAAATGGATATAAAATGTTATTAATCCCGAGGGTAAACGGGGATACGAAATCGTTATCCAATTTAACGAGGCGCGTTATTACGTTTTTAATCAATTTATGAAAAAGGACGAAATTAGCCTAAATGTTAATAGCTTCTCTTCAATAACAAATAGAAACGGTGGGGAATCGTAAACGACGTCCAGCGAAACGATATAAAGTAGGGGATTAGGTTTAGCGAAGCCTTCGTAATATTAAAACTAATCACCTGATAAAAAGTTCGATTATCTTTATCATTAGTATTAAGTAATTGGTATTTAGAACCAGTTGAATATCGTGTTTAATATCCCTAATAAATATCCGGTACTTTATATAAACTTAATGAATCGTACGGGTTCAGACTCCTTTTTTTCGTAGGTTTTATCCAATACTCACTCGGGATCATTTTAGTAACGGACTATATAAAAGAAAATAAATGCGAGTAATTTAAAGTATAAGATATCCTCGTCGTAAGAACGGGAAAATGCGAGGTTAATTTCGTATAAATTGATTGAAAAACTTATAATAAACCGAAAGAGGAATTGTGGGAGAATTATTAATATATCATAACCTTGGATGAATTTGAAGCGAAATAGGGAGATATTCGGTTTTACGATAACCCGGTATTTTGACGACAACGTTAAGCTTATATTAAACGACGAACGCGAAGTAAATCGCCTACACCACCGAAATAATGCTTTACTAATGGTTAAAAAGGAAATTTATCATTGAATAAGGTTATAATATATTAAGTAAGGTCGAATAAATATTACCCGATTATCTCGGATAACATTCAACCATAAAGCGACTTTTACTATATTTTAACGAAAGTTTACCAACTTATTATTATTATTATCATTTGGGTTTAACAAGTACCGACGTTATTAAAGTTAGGCGCCCTATTACGACTAGCTCCGAAAGTTTAGCGATAATATGGGAGTGGAATGGTAAAAAGCATAACGAAAACCGGTAAACGCCGAAAAGGGAAGCTAGTAAAAAGCGGGAAGTATACGAGGTGACGTTAAAAAGGGCGGATAAGGCGAGGAAGGTCGAACGCTTAAAAAGGCTGATAGCGGATAATATAAGAAAAGACAGACGTTAAAAAGTGCCGACGATAAAGGATAATGTTAAAAAGGATAAGCGTTAATTAAAGAAGACGATAACAGCTAACAAAGAATTAAACGAGGGGCGAGGAATGGGAAATAATCTTTTAGGTGAGTTACTAAAGATTATAATACGTTAGTTTAAGTTCTGGCAACTCGATTAGCTCGGGTATAATCTTATGCCCGTTTACGGTCGGCCCGATTAACCCGTTTTTATAAAATGTTAACAAATAAAATACGAACGAAATTGGAAATCTTATGATTAAGTTGGAAACGTCGCTTTTAACATTTAATAAACCGTA
This sequence comes from Anisogramma anomala, assembly GCA_038502455.1. Lineage (NCBI taxonomy): Eukaryota > Fungi > Ascomycota > Sordariomycetes > Diaporthales > Gnomoniaceae > Anisogramma > Anisogramma anomala. The sequence goes on from JASMMZ010000002.1 coordinate 19,284,354, forward strand.
ATTTATATTAGCTTTAAAAGACATAATATAAGGATTTATATCATTTTAACTTTTTAGGTTAAAACTACGGAAAATTATTCGGCGGTAATTAAAGGGGATCGGGGAGAAAACGTTACGCGTTAAAACTCGATTAACTAAAGACGTCCTAGCTTTATAAACAGGCGATTGGTAAAAGGCGACGAAGGGATCCGTGGTAAATATGGACCTAAAAGAGAAAAACGGCGTAAGCATATAATTAGAGAAGTAGTAGCTTATACGGCCGGTATAGTGGGAACTCCCTACTCCCGAATGATATAATAAAGCCGGGTAAACTAATTAATTAGCTCGGAAAAAGCGGGGGTAAGAACCGGTCAATAACCCGGAATATCTCCCTGATGCTTACGCGCGGGGAATAGGATATAATCCTTATCTTTTATCGTAACAACCAATTAACTTAAAAAGGTACGTCAATTGGAGGAGCTATAAATAAGCTTATCTTTGAAATATATTACGAAAAAAGTTAATTAGCGGTCAGCTTTTCGTAAAGCTTTTTTATAGGTTTACTTTATTATAAACCTTTAGATATATATGATACCTTTATATACGATAAACTCGAACGTAAAATAGGAAACAGTTAAAGTTTGAAACCCGGTTAATATACAATATACAAGCGTTCTTAGGCTATAACGAAAAAACCTTATTTTTATCCTTATTATCAATGAAGATAAAAAGATCTCCTGTAACTTGAAGGGGCTAGAACAGGTAATAAGTGGCAAGGCATTGGTATATTATAAAGTAGTATACCTTAAGGAAAGGCTCCTCGTCACTTCCGGGGGCGCCGGCGATAACGTGATTTAGGCTAAACCCGTTAAATACATCGTTTATAATAATAAATTAGAAGGAAAGATAGAAATATATAAGCTTCAATAGCTAATTAGTTTATATAAAAAAGAAGAAGAAATTATAACAGGGTTACTGGCAAAAGGAGGGGCGATAATATAAAAGAGAAAGGGATTTTTTTTAAGGGCAATGTCAAGGTATCCGTATTTATAAGAATTGACGAATCGGATTCGTAAAGGGTTACGTATTATAAGGGGCGTATTACTTAATATTCAAAGTAAAAACGTAACTTTATACGATACGTTAACGGATACGTTATACGGCGCTGGCGATAAAAAGGATACTTTATATGACGCGTTACGATATATTAACGGATACTTTATACGGCGCCGGCGACATAGGGTAAACCGGCCGAAACGTTATACAATATATTACGCGTAATGTTACCGGCTTACGTTTAACCTGTAAATTAGGCGGATACAGTCAGCGTCCGGTATTTATCTAAAAAAGCGTTACAACACTTATAATATCCGGAGAAAAGGGAGTATATTATAGACTTAAGCCGTTAGCTATTAAGCCTATAGGTTATGTAACTACGTATGTAACGAGATAAGCCTAGGCCCGTCCCGGGCGCGGACCGGGTACAGGTTAGATACGATTCGTATATAGATAGGGCTCGGTCCATGTACAGCACGTGTAAATGTACGTAACGGGCTGCGCATTATCCCTGCCCAAGGCCCCTACACATTGAGCCACGGTAGCTTTTTCTAGTCTTCTTCCGCACCTCAATAGTAAATCCCATTTGGCATCTACTTGACTTACCATCGTAGATCGAACCATAACACTGACGAACCGTGAAAAAGTGGAATAGTAAAAAGGAGAAATATATACCGCATCGAATTTACAATACTATTTGAGTAAGTAGGAAAAAGAAAGATAACGAAAACTTAATAATAAAGCTTCGAATATAAAAGATTATTAAAACCTTCTTCAGACCTTTTAACGAAAGCAACAAAATTGAGATTAACAGCCTGCTAATTCGGAGGGTTGTATAATTCGTGTCGAAAACCGATTTTAACCTTCAAAACCCAAACGTCAAGATTCTGAAGTCGAGGATTATGCACGAGGTTAAGGGCAAAACCACGAGCTGACTGTACGAAAAGTCATGTCTAATCGCTTTATAATATGGCGATAAATACAAGGATTAAATCCTTATGTAGTCGTAACGATTTAAAAGATTAGCTAACGTTTAGTAATCGCTTTAACAACAGATTTGTTAGCCAAGACTAGGGGCAAATTTACGCTTGATAATTGTAATATAACATAAACCTAGACAAAATTAGTGACAGACTTATAGTGGATCGCATTATTAAAACTACTATAAGAACTATATGTTATTTACTCTTCGGAAACGGTAATATGATGCATTAAATCATTAAAAGAATTACCTGAAGCAAGCGTCTATTGGTTTTTCACCTGAGTCGTATTTTAAATCACGACTAGCTATAAAGCTTTTACCATACAACCTGTAATTAATAGTAATGTAAATGAAGGATTTAGGCGTGTTAGACATACAAACTAACGATATTTTTTTCATCGAAACGGTTAGCTTTGTGGTATCAGAATTACAGGCAATTAAGGCGTTTACGTTTTAAAATTGCAAAACGGTAACGACGTTGACAAAAAGCAATTAACTTAAGTTTAATGGATTGTTAATCCGTATATTTAGTATTAATACCGGTCCGATCTTTCGTAAAAAGGGACAGGACACTATTTTAGTTACAATCGACAAATCTAATATCGCTAAAGATTAATGGTACTTGAAGTAGTGTGCTCATGAAAGCTATATTGCTATCTTATGTTAACCGGAAGGCTTTTACGACCTTTTTATCGCGATACAAGCATAGGATCCGGCAGATAAAGACTTTGAATGGTTGAATAAAAGGCTCGAGTGTCATATGTAAAACGAGGATCGTAGAGTTAATATAATCTCAATCAACCTATCGATGACTAAATTAATGATTTTTACAGACTGGTCTTTTACAAATAACACCGACTTATATTTACAAATTGGCTTTATATTAACCCTCGATAAAAAAAATAGGCAGGGAGACCAATTTAGTATCATCGGCATCCTCATTTACCAAACTTCCGTTAAGTGTTAAAGGATTATATGAAGTGTACGGGTTTAAGAGGTCTACGGCATAATGGCAGGTTTTAATGTAGGCATAACACTATAGGAAACCCTTAACCGTAATACTAAGAAGCTAAAGATTCCTCCTATCCCGGTGGTAATCTATACTAACTCGAGAAGTTTATTATAATACCTTTAGAAAATCGGAAGAACTCGTAAAAAACGCTTGATAATCGACGTAATAGTATCCTGTAAAGCGTATAAAGGGAGGTTAATTAAGAAATTCCAATAAATTAACGGTAAAGATAATCTTAAAAATATTATAATGAAGGAAACATCGAATAAGGCTCTGTAAAGGTTTATACATAGAAACAAGATGATCATACGTATCGAGGGCTACATTAATAGGCCGTCCGGTAAGCCCAAGTTATGTGGCGGTGATCAGGTCTACGCTGGTAAACTGGAAAACAGTCAGGAAAGTAAAGGCGAAAGCTACGATGGCAACCTATTCGACTGGCACGGATAAAGTAAAAGTTTACAGTTTACGAAGGCTTATGACGAAAGAACTTTTTGTGGGAGTCGATAAACTCGAACCCTGGAGCAATGGAGCAATTGAGGTTAAATGAAGTCAAATTGAATGTAATTGGGTGCAATTCAATATGGAAGTTAATTAAAATTGATAAGAGGTTAGCAAGTTAATAAGGTCGCTGTTTAACGCTAAAAGAAAAAAATTGGTTAACTATACTAGCATACACGCACAAACTAAAAAGCCGCCAGTATTAAAATAGTACTACATATAATATAATAGGTTAATTTTAGTTATAGTAAAGTTAACTATACTGACTAAAAGTCAAGTGTATTATTTGTGCGGACTTACTACATTGAGTGTAAGTCGAGCGCAGTACGCTACACTTCATACTAAGGTACAGGTCAAGCAATTGGCCATACAAATTACTTTGCAAACAGGCTAGCGGTCTGCCAAACCTAAAACAATACATCCACTACTTGACTAATGCAATACTAGTGTTACTTCCACCACGATTCGAATCGATAACTTGGCAACAATCTAAGGCCCTACTAATAATGTATAATATTTTAAATAATTTTTTCATCATTTACTTAGTTAATCTTTCTTTTTTCGGTACTAAATAGGATTCTATAACAAAAGTTTGTGTGTTTTTAAAACGTTTTCATAATATTAGGTTAAACTTAAACTAAAAAAAGCGTAACTTTGTAATTAAAAAGGTAAAATATTTTAATTTCATCGTAACAGTTGATATAAGTATTTGGGCTAACCCCAAAGAGTTTGGGTAATACGTAAATAAAAGTCCTTATATATTATTCGGATAATTCGAAGTTTTTCAGGTTTTATTAATTTTCATCGAAACTTTATTAACAATTTGTTCAATGCAACCGATTACCTTACTCGATTTAATGAGTGGAAAATTCGTTAAGATAGATCAATCGTGACAAATATACATTTTAAACGTTCAAAATATATTCGCTACGGCCTCAATTCTAGTAAATTGAGTAAAAGATCGGCTAACTTTGGTGGAAATTGATTATTCGTGGATAAACCTAAATGGGTATATATTATAAAAAAAACGAAAATAATATCCTAAATCCAATAAAATATTTTTACACAATTAACGGACACGAAATGTAATTATACCATTTACGATAAAAAACCCTTTTACGGTAATATCTTACTCCAAAACGTGTTTTTCGGAATGACGTAGCGTTCGTACCCCGTTTACTATTATAAAGGATTATAAAGGATTAGAGTATTGTTTTTCGATACCTTTAATTTCGAAACTTTAGGTTCAGTAAGCCGAAGTTTTTTCGCTACGTTCAATTTCGAAACGTTAGGTTCAGTAAGATGAAGTCTTTTCGCTTTTTTAATATTACTTACTTTAACGGCCCACGATTTTAATCATTCGCCTAGATATATTAACCCGTAGATTACAGAATGAACTTTTAGTTAAAGGGCGCCGCGCGCGAGTTTCTCAACTCATTTTCATCATTATATTTGTTGGAATAGTATTACATGCAGTGCAGTTGGTCAACTTTACTTGCAGGAAAGTTGACCGTACTACAAGTGTATTGCTTTGTACGGACTTACGGCATTAGATATAAGTTGAGTGCAGTACGCTACACTTCACTCTAGGGCACGGGCCAAGCAATTGGCCATTCAAATTACAATGCAGAGCGGTTAGCAGTCTTCCAACCTTAAAACAATACATCTCACTTAACCAATACAATACTACTGTTACTTCGACCAATCGAATCGACAAGGTTGCAACGATCTAAATACCTGCGAATACTGATCAGTACTTATTAGGTTAAGCACAGATTAGCTAAGTAAAAGAAAAAGCTACTTTCCGGTTACGCTTTACGTCAAACGATGGCTAGGGTAGAGGAAAGATTTTTACGAAAGTCCTCTACTATTACGTTGGTTTTCACGGCAGTAAGTAGAGAAAACTTCTAGCCTGCGTCAGTTTTTACGGCAGCTTAAAGGTAACGACGGTATCGTTATTGAAAACGCTAGGAAATCTTCATTAATTCTTCTTAAAGACGTTAAGATTATCTATCAGAAATATTAAAGTTCGGCAAGTTAGCAAACGGCTTATTTAGTACTACTACGGATGTTAATACTAAAAAGCGACTGAATCCTACGGCCAAATGACCTCAACAAATAACCTTTACCCTTCACTACCAACAATAATGACTTTCGACCATACTCTTTACACCAAACCTATGCTTTTACTTCACTTTTTTTTTCCCCACACCAATTTAATCGCTAAATTCGCTATCCTAAACCAAAACACCAAGAATCGTAAAGTCGCGCCAAAAAAAGCTACGTCGCGTGACCTCATGCTAAGTTACCAAGTCGCTAAGTCACTAAGTTTCCACGCGACTTCACGCCAAAAACACCAAGTCCCTACGCCAAAATATCACCAAGTCCCTCGCCCTAAACTTACTACACGTCCTCTACAAGCCAAACTATTAAAATTTCTCCAAGTTAGGCATTTATGGAGAAAGTTTAAACCTTCGGTTTAGTTTTTACTAAGTATTACAATCATGATCTTTAGGGATACGATGTCGATAAGGAAATAACAGAAAACACTTAAATAACTTCGTCGGCTATTTTATCTTAGAATACGACAGTATTAAAGACCTTCACCGCGCTTTTCGTAAGTATCGTGAATTCTTCGACGACTGGATCATTAGTATATAAAAGGCAATTTAAAAGACTATTAAGTCCAAATTAAAGGCTAAAATTGAACTCTAAGGGATCCAAGTGCTAAAGAGAAGTTTTATTAAGCTGGCGGAAACTCTCTTTAAAATAGAATAACTTGAAAAATACTCTTAAGGCTTACGGCCCAAAGGAAAAAATATTAAGGAACTTTACCTCCCCTATACGCGATCCAAAGGGCCACCCATTTAATTTTAACTAAGTTAAGCCTTTTTAAGAGCTAACGATAAGAAACCTATTAACCTGCTCGGCAGTTTAACACCTCCATGTGATAGTGCGGAGTATGCCCTCAACGGAGGCAGAGCACGTGAAGCAGAGGCCACCAATGCAGCTAGAGGTATGGATGTAGACGCTTTACACCAGTCAATTATGCAAGATCTTTAAGTTTCTTAAAATCTTTAAGTACTACCTCCCCCTTATTATTTCACTTAGAACCGTTAAGCACTTTAAAACCCTTTACCCTTTAGGTTTGCCTATATACGAAAGCCTACTATAGGTCCTACTATAGGACTATACCCTTCGGGTTAGGCAACTAGTAATTATCCTCAACACCGCGCCTCGGAGGCTTTAAGGTTTAAATTTCCAGAAAACACCATTTAAGGCTAGGATCACTATCGCGACTTTCTCTTGAAACCTATTAAAATGGTTAAAATTAATTACAAGCTACTCACAGACTTCGCCAAAATCTAAAACAACGTAAAAAAGTATAACAGGAAGCTTTATACCCTTTTCGACACCATGATAATACCCCTTTTAAATATTTGTAAGTGGATGGAGGTTTCCCTCTTAGGTTTATACTTACTATTCTCCGGAATCCTAACAGGGCACGTCAAGGACTACTACCCAACCTTCCTTACCCAAGATACTACGTTTCGCAAGATTTATGATGGTATAAAGAGTCACTTCGAATACTACATTTACCTTACGTAATACTATATAGACTGGGTTACTACGCGGTAAACTACAATGATAGTGAAGAAAAAAGACGAGGAAACGTCAATAGATATCCTTAACTAAATACTCGACAAGTTGATATTATGCCAGAAAGTAATAGGGAAAGACTACGCTGGCGAAACCACACTTTTCGAATAGGTATGGGCAGCAGTTACAGGCGTTAACGAGTTCGAATACGCCTTATAAAGCCCTGATTCTACTTGCGAAGGGTTTTTTAATTAGTCACGCTCCTCGCTTACCAAAGTGATAACGTGTATACAAAACTCGCTTAATATGTACCCCTAAGCCAGCAAATTCCCTAACGTAGAGGAAAAAGACTTTGCGATGATTAATTACGTCGACCGTAAGTACGGTTATGGGCGCCCATAATGCTGAAAGTCTGGCATATCAACCTCGACCTTAAATTGGAGGTAATAGCCACGTTAGCGCCAATAAGGCTAGTATTTAAGCGGACCTGTTAACTGTAAGTACTATCTTCGTAATAGTAGCAAAAAAATTGGATTTGTGGCAAGTCCGGCTATTGGGTAACTTGGCACCCCCCTGCCGAGAATAATAATAGGAAATCAGTATATTACGTCTAAAACTCTACTGCTTTTAAACAGGATGACTTAAACCAAATTATAGACTTCGAGGGCGATAAGCCAATTAATAACGCTAATGCCCCTGAACAGATTAAATGGCACGAAAATACTACTCCAAATGCGGCCTATTAACTAACCGACTACATCTTCCAATACCGTTTAAGTGGTAAAAACCCTTACCTTTGCCCTAAGCAAATTCCTAATCCCTTATATATCTTAAACCTTCGCGATTATTACGTAGACTGTACATTTTAAAGTACAATATCTGATATAGGAACAAAAAGATACTTAATAAAAGGTTATTTATAGTACGTAGAATTGCAGGGAAAAATTATTACAACCATTAAGATTATTCGTTACGATGTTCATAAATCCAAAGTTGGCTTTAGTACAAGAGAATAATTATTGTTATTAGGGATAACGATAGTTTAAACTATTATAAAAGCAATTACATTTCATATCTTTAAGTCTTTTACCCATTTTCTTCTTTATTTAGGAGATATAAAGACCCTTAGAGTTAACTTCAATATTAGCGTATGCTAATTGATTAATAACTGCTAAAGGTTTTAATTTTCTTTTAAGTAGGCACACTTATAATTTTATTTTAAGGCTCGAAGATGGTGGTGTTAAACCTAATAAAGTCGGAGATACGATAATTATACCGGCGATTCAATTATATAGCCATTAATAGGCTATATAAAGTCCTAAAGTTCGTAAGGCATAAATATGTGGAATACTTTTCCCTAAAAGCCATTAAAAGACTTTGCTACCATTGCTAAACATATACCTAACCCCCCCGAATATTGAAGTTTATATTAAAAGACGATAATAACTTTAATTTCAAAATCTTTATTAATATGTTTTTCTTAAATAACAAACATATTCTTTACATTATTAACTTCGCAATATTTTTTTTACGAAGCTAAGTTCCTAAAATCCCTTTCGGTAAAATATAAGTGAAAAACGCTAAGGATCTTTTGGATTAACACATATATAGATCCACCTAACATTGTCGTCTACGATACCAGTATCAACTTTATGGCGACGAAGTTTTAGGAAGATGTCAAGATAATGGGTATTTAGTACAAATAGGTACCTGTAAAAGCCTCCTATAGTATTAGAAAGGTTAAAAGCATATACGCCTTACTTCGTTGAACGTATAATATCTTTACATTGGAAATTAAAAGCTTTATAAATCCGGAAGCATACCTATAAATGGTAGTGAAAGGCCTTAACGATATTGTGGGCCCTAACGGATCAGTGCCAACACTATTGGGTTTTGAAGCGTACCTTCATTTGACGTGTGAATCTCTACACTCGGTAAGTATTTAAAAACGTATTGCGGCCAATACCAAATATTTAAGGGGGTTGCGAAGAAAATCGGCTCCTCGTTAAATTAATAAGGCCTTTAATACCAAAAACAGCCTTATTACAATCTACGTATTTGTTTTTCCGTTATAAGGAGAAGTTTTCGTATAGCGGAAACCAGGTAAATAGAAGGACCCGTATAAGATATCAAGTATTGCAAACTTTAAAGTAATTGTTAAAACTGCTAACAGTTGTATATATTTTCTAATTACTTAGGCTAACCCTTGCATTGTGGTTACCAATGATAAAGACTCTTAAGTCTACCAACTGAGCTAATATAAACCTCCTTTACCCGTTATCGACAAGCCAATAAAACTCCGTCGATACGAACGACCTCCAAAAAATAGAAAAGTTAAAGACAATAAATATACGCTGGGCCGTATCTATAATACTATTTAAGTAAGCAAAAAAAAGGATAATGAAGACTTGGTATTAAAACTTCGAGAATGAAATATTATTAAAACCTCTGGTAAACCTTTTTTTTAAAAAGCGATAAGGTCTAAATTAATGGTTGAATAATTCGAGGCGTTATATAATTCGTATTAAAGACTAATTTTAACCTTTAAAATATAAATGTCACGATTAATAAGTCGAGGATTATTTACGAGGTTCAAGGCAAAAATACAGGGCCGCTGTAAGAAAAGTTACGTCTAATCGTTTAAGAATACAGTAATAAGGGTAAAGACTAAATCCTTACATAATCTCCAACGATTTAAAAAAAAAATATTTAATAATCACTTTGCTAACAAGTTTACTAATCAAAACTAGAGGCAAATTTACGTTTCGTAGTCGTAATATAACGTAAACCAATACGCAATTAACAATGAATTCATAACGAATCGTATTACTAAAACTACTACAAGAGCTAGGTATTATATACCCTTTAAAAACAGTGATACAATATGTTGAATTACTGTAAGAACTAACCGAAATAAGCGGCCATTAGTTTTGAACCTACAAGTTGTACTTTCAATTATAACTGGTAATAAAGTTTTTGATATACGAATTGAACTTATTGGTAATGTAAAAAAATAATACTTTGGCATAGTGGGTATGTAAATTAACAATATCTCTTTCTTCGGAAAGACAGTTTTCAGAATATTAGAATAGCAGGCGATTAAGGACTTCAAATTCTGGAATTACAAGCCGGTAACTACATTAACCAGAGGTTTTTAACTTAACTTCAATATATCGTGAATCTGCATACTTAGTGTTAATACCGGCCTTAACTTTCGCTAAAAGCGCTAAAGTAATATTTAAGCTATAATTAATAAGACTGAAATAATTAAAGCTAAACGGTACTTTAAATAACGTATTTAGGGTAGTTATATTGTTACCTTATACAAACCGAAAACTTCTTACGATTTATCCATAGCCGTATAAATATAAAACCCAAAGAATAAGAACTCTGACCAGCTAAATAAAAGGCTCGAATAACAGATATGAAACCTGGACCGCAGTATTAATATGGTTCTAATCGACCTATTAAAGGCTAAATTAATAATCTTTACAGACGGGTCCTTTACAAATAACACCGACTTATCTTTACATATCGGCCTTCTAATAACCTTTTTCAACGAAGATAGGCGGGAAAACCAATTCAGTATTATCGGTAACCTAATCTACTAAACCCCTATCAAATCCAAAAAAGATTATACAAAACGTACTAATATCGGAGGTTTATAGTATAATAACAGGCTTTAACATAGGTATAATGCTATAGGAAACCTTTAACTTTATTACCAAATAGCTAAAGATTCCTCTTATTTCGGTAATAATTTGTACCGACTTAAAAAGTCTTTTTGAATACTTTTTGAAGCTCGGAACCACTAGCGAAAAATTCCTGATAATCAACGTAATAGAACTTTGTAAAGCCTACGAACAGAGGGAAATTAAGGAATTCCGGTAGATTAATGGTAAAAATAATCCTGTAAATGTTATAGAAAAGGGAATGCCAAACAAGGCCCTAAAAAGTTTTGTAAACAGCAACAGACTTATTATACGTATCGAGGGCTACGTTAATAGGCCACCTGGAAAACTCGGATCATGTAAAGACAAACAGGGATATACTGGCAGACTGGAAGACTATGAGGGAATTGACAATGCGGACCTGTTTAAGTAACACGGTTAAAGTAAAAGCCTACAAAGGTTTGTGGCGAAATAACTTTTTATGGAAATTGATAAACTTGGACCTCGGAGCGAAGAAGCAATTAAGGTCAAATGGGGTCAATTTACATATAATTAGGTGCAATTCAATATTAAAGTTAACTGGAATTGACAGTGGTTTGACTAGTGAATGAAAGGGCAATTTAGTATTAACTAGAAAATATTGGTCGGCCATACTAGCGTATGCGCACAAACTAAAAAGCCCCCAGTATTGTAATAGTATTACATGCAGTGCAGTAGGTTAACTTTACTTATAGTAAAGTTAACCGTACTACAAGTGTATTGCTTTGTGCAGACTTACCGAATTGGGTGTAAGTCGAGTGCAGTACGTTGCACTTCACTTTAGGGTACGGGCCAAGCAATTGGCCATACAAATTACAGTGCAGACCGGCTAGCGGTCTGCCAAACCTGGAACAATACATCTCACTTAACCAATACAATACTACTGTTACTTAGACCAATCGAATCGATAATGTTGCAATGATCTAAAGACCTACAAACGATATTAAATTTAGTAATAATAAATTCATATATTGTAAAAACGTATATGACGGTAGAATATACAGATTAATTCGTTAAGACGGAAGATTGGCTATTGGATCGCGATAACGTATACCTCAAAGGGGAGCCGGAAGATTTTGAGACATTGGCGTTAACGAGATCGCCTCGAGTCCGACCCGCGCCCACGTTGTTGATTATAATACCGCCTGGAATCATGGGAGCGTATTGGTCATGATGTCGTTGCGAGCCTAGCCCACGTCAAATGTATGGGCTATACTAACATTAAATTATTACTTCATTTTTAGGTTGAGCTTTTTCGCGGAATTATAATCCTAAAAAATGAAGAAAAACCCGTTATACGTAATTCGTTTATTAACGGTTACCGAAAGAGTTAAACGTTTTCTAGCTGAAGTAAAATACTAGGTATAAATTACGGATCATAATATCGACCTAAAGGGTACGTTATGTTACCGTAACCAATTATAATTAATGAATTAAAAAGATTTAACGATAAAAACTTTATAATAAACCTACCTCTCGCCTATTCAAAGTTTTGAAGGTAAACCGTTTTATTCTGAATCCTTTCACAAAATTACTATTCAAAACGGATAATCTTGAATATTCAACGTTTATATCGAATATAAATATATTATAATGGTACCAAACCTCGTTGTACTGTACGATAAAGCTTTATTTAACCCTTTTTCATTTTTAAATATTCATTAATCCTATATTCTCATCAACTTTATAGTCGACATGATAATTATTAATAATAAATATAGATATTGATTAATTTTTATAAAGAATTTTTTAAGATTTATTTAATTTGAGATTATATAGTTTATAACCACCAAAACGTATAACAAACATTTTTGGGATATAAAATATCAATTTTATAATTTGTTTTACTTTTATCATTCAAGTTTACGATTCGAATGAAGTAAACGTACTTGAAAAGATTTTATATTCTTTTAACAAAAATGAAATGATTTTTGTCGACGATATATTTTTGATAAATAAATTATTGTACCCAATGAAAAAATTCAAAATTTCACAAGTATTTTTAAATCGGTGTTGCTCTTGTACAATATAATGAGGTATTATATCTTCCCATATATTAATGCATATTTAATAACCGAAAGTTGACAATTACTTGGTTTAGTATAAATCGAATGATTAATAAGTACTGAATATCATTTATTCTTAATATTAACAGGGATATAAAGTTATCGACTAATTCGGTAAAAACAGCCTCCGCATTCTTAGTGTATTGATGGAAAAATACTGAATTGATTTAGAAGGCAATAATATATATTTCATAATAAATAACAATAATATTGAACCGTCCTCGACGCCCGGCGAAACTATAAAAAGTAAGCGATTAGGTTCATTTTAATTTACGTAATATTTAAATTAATCGTCCGAATAAAAAACTTGCTTAGCTATATAATTAATATCGGGTCGTTGATATTTCAAACCTGTTAAATGTTGTTTAAAATATTTTCAAACCCACTTTATATTTTAGATAAATTCAATTGAATATGTAACTTCAAATTCGTTTTTTTACAGATTTTATCCGATATGTATCTGGGATCAATCCTCGTTATTAACAATACAGAAAATGGGATATACGAGAATGGGATATACAAGAAATGGAAATTTTATGATATTTTCGTTACAAAGACGGGGTAAGACGATATTCGTTATACATTGGTTGAGTAAAAAGGTGATGATAAACTGGAATCGAAGTTTTAAGAAAAATACTAATATATATTAGTCTTAAATAAATTTAAGTCGAAATAAAAAAACGTTCGGTTTTATAATATCCCGGTGTTTTGAGGTCGATATTAGATATAGTTTTAATAGTTTACGTTAATAGAATCATTTTAAACTCGGTAATAACATAATATTAATAGAAAGAAAAATAATTTATCATTATCATAGTATAAAACTATATATAATGCCGGGTATACGTTATTCGGCGTTCTCAGATAAATATTCGACCGCGAAACGACTTTTACTATAAATTTCTAAGTTTTATTTATTTATTATTATTATTATCGTTATCCGGATCTTCCGAATAATAGCGTCGTTAACGTTGAAACCCTCATTACGATCGACCTCGAATACTAAGAAAAGCTGGTAAAGGCGGAAAATATAAAGCAGAGCGGGTATTTAGTAGTGCTAACGAAGGTATTTAATGAAAATCGAGGCGGGTTTTAGATAAAACCAACAATAACGGGTAACTTTAAATGGGGTAGGTATTATATAAGGCTGACGACGACAAATAACGCGGGGCAGGACGAAAAAAACGGGCCTTAAAATTCGATATAAAAGGCTATGAAATATTAATTTATATCCAAGTACAGTGATCGATACGGACACGATCATTAACTTGTTTTCGATTAACTCTATTGATTTTTCTTTATTTTGAATGAATTAATGAACTTCCAATAAATAAATGCCTTTCATAATAAAACCCTTAATATCTTTTATTACATATTATAAGCCGTAACTTATATTCATCATAAATATATAATTTACGTAATTATATCATTTTGATTATTCGCGTTAAATCCACGATTAGGTATATAATGAATATTGAAAACGATTAGGATCAAAATGTTTCGTATTAACAATTAATTAATTTAAAATCCCTATTTCAGTAAATAAGTAAAACGGTTAAAAACTATGAAGAAATTTTAAAAAATGACGGGCTCGAAAGAAAAACACGACGAAAATGTATAGTTAAAGGTATAATAACTTTTACCACCGAAAAAATAAGGATACTATTGGAATAGTACTCCCTGCAGTGCAGTAGATGAACTTTACTTACAGTAAAGTTGACTATACTGACTGCAAGTTGAGTGTATTGTTTTGTGTAGGCTTACTGTATTGGATGTAAGTTGAGTACAGTATGCCAAACTTTATACTAGGGCATGGGCCAAGCAATTGACCATACAAATTAGAGTATAGACCGGCTAGCGGTCTATCAAACCTAAAACAATACATCCAACACTTGACCATGTAATACTACTGTTACTTCGACCAATCGAATCGATAACGTTTCAACATCTAAAGCCCTACCAACACTGATCAGGTTTCATTGGGTTAAGTCTGGATAACTAAGTAAAAGAATAAGATACTTTCCGGTTACGCTCTACGTAAACAACGTTTGCTAGGATAGAGGAAAGATTCTTACGAAGGGCCTCTATTAGTATTAGGTCAGTCCACAACAGCAGGAAAATAGAGAAGACTTTTACGTTTCGCCATTCTATAATAGCAATCTGAAATTAAGCGACGGTATCGCTATTTAAAAACACTAAAATATCTTCACCAGATCTTTTTTAAAGACGTCATGATTGACTATCAGAAATCTCAAAGTGCGGCAAGTTGGCAAACGGCTAAGTTAGTATTACTGCAGGTACTAATATTACGAAAACGATTAAGTCCTATGGCTTATAACCTTTAACTTTCGCCTTTTACCAATAAAAACAAACGACCTTCAACTTTATCCTCTACAACAAAATTTTACCCCTGTTCTACTTTTTTTTCACTTTCTCTACGCTAATTCAATCGTCAAGATCGCTGTTTCGAGCGAAAACACCAAGAATCGCCAATTTTCCACGCGACTTTACGCCAAAACACCAAAATCCACGCCTCAAATCTTCAAATCCCTTACCCACTAAGTTCTATTCAAGCCAGAACCTCAAGATTTAATTAAGCCAAAAGAAAATAAAGGAAATTCAAGCCCTCGCACCCTATTTTACCAAGAATTTCGATAAAGAACATTGGGGATACGACGTCGACGAAAACTTAATAGAAAGGCACTTAGTCAACTTTATTAGCTCCTATATCATCGACCACGATAATGGCGAAAAACTTGACCCTAGTAACCGCGCTTTTTAAAACTTCCGTTACGTTTTGAACTACCAGATCATAAACATATGAAAAAGGATGAAAAAAGTTATTAAGTTAAAGCTAAAAGTAAAACTTAAAAGTCGAGGGATTTACGTGTTAAAAACGGCTTAACCAAGATAGTAAATACCCTTTTTAAACTAACCCAATTTAAGGGATAACTTTAAAATCCATATCCTAAATGAATGGTAATTAAAAAACATTAACGCCCTTATATACGTTTCAAGGGACCTCCCCTTTATCTTTAAATAAGTTAAGCCTCTTTAAGCACCAACGATAAGAAACCTATTAACCTGCTTAGCAGTCTAACACTTTTACGCAGAAGCACGGAGTACACCATTAGTGGCGGCAGAGCACATAAAGTAGCGGCTGCTCATACGGTCAGAGGAATTGAAATTAGCGCTCTACACCAGTTAATTAAGTAAAATCTTTAAGCTTTTCAGATTCTTTAGGTTTCTCTTACCCCTTAATACTTTAATTAAAATCTCCAAATTACTTAAGAGCCTTTTTACAGCAGATTTGCCCATACGCAAAAGCCTATCATAAGACCTACTACAGGACTTTACTCCTTGGGCTAAACGATTGGTAGTTATCTTTAATACTGTACTTTGGAGGTTTTAAGACTTGAACTATTAAAAATTATCAATGAAGACTGGAATAACCATCTTTACCTACCCCTAAGACCTATCAAGATAGTTAACATTAATTATAAGCTGCTTACAGACTTCTCCTGGATTTGAAACTATATAGATAAATATAAAAGGAAGCTCTATAACATCCTCAACACGAAGATAATGACCTTTTTAAATATTTTTAAGTAAATAAAGGTTTTCCTTTCAGGTTTTTACTTATTGTTTCCCGGAATTCTTGTAGGGTATACCAGTGACTATTATCTAACCCTCCTGGCCCTAGCAACTACGTTTTGAAAGATTTATGATGGTATAAAAGGCTACTTAGAATACGAAGTTCATCTTACATAATATTATACAAATTAGGCTACTAAGAGGTAAGTAACGATAATAATTAAAAAGAAAGAGGAAAAAACTCTAATGTACATATTTAACCAGATGATGAATAAATTAATACTATATTAAAAAGCAATGGGAAAGGCTTATGTTAGCGAAGTTATACGTCTCGAATAGGTATGGGTAGTAATTACGGGCGTTAACGAGTTCAAATACGTCTTACAACGCTTAAATGCCACCTACGAAGGCTTTTTTAGCTATTTATATTCCTTGTTTGTCATTATAATAATACGTATACCGAATTCGTTTGGTATATACCTTTAAGTTAATAAATTTTCTAACTTTAATAAAGAAAACCTTTAGGTAGTGAATTACGTCGACCGTAAGTACGGTTATGGATACCCTTAACGCCTAAGGTTTAGCCTATCAACTATAAACTAAAAGTAGCACCCACGCTAACGCTAATAAGGCCAAAATTTACACGGACCTGTTAACCATAAGCACTATCGTCGTCAAAGTAGTAAAAGATGTTGAATTTATAGTAAGCTTAATTATTGGTTAACTCAACACCCCCACGTTGATTGAAATAACAAAAAGATAATATATTATATATAGTACCTTACTACTTCTCAACAGGATTACCTGGATTAAATCGAAATTTTCGAGGATGACAAGTTCAGTAACGGCGATAATGCCCCTGAATAGGTTGAGTAGCATAAAAATACTGCTTTTGACGCGGCCTAATGATTAACCGACTACACATTTTTATACCTTTTAGGTGGTAAAGACCCTTACATTTACTTTCACCAAACCCTTAACCTTTTATTTATCTTGAACCTTCGTGATCGTTACGTAAATTATACGTTTTAAGGTATTATACTATATATAGGGGCAGTAAGTTACTAAATAAAAGGCTATTCTCAGTACGTATTATTGTAGAGGGAAAGTATTACAGTTATTAAGATTAATTGTTACGATGATAATAAGGCTAAAGTTAGTTTCGAACTAGGTGAATAACTATCGTTATTAGGGATAACGGTAATTTAAACTGTTATAAGTTCGATTATATTTCACATTCTTAAGTCTTTTATCGTTTTCTTCTTTACTTAAAAGACATAAATATTTTCCGCATCAACGTCGACATTAACGTAGACGAGCTGGTTAAAAAAAGCTAGAGATTTCCTTTGGCTTTCAAATAGAGTCACGTATAATTTCATTTTCAGGGGCTGAAAGCAGTGGTATTAAACCTAGCGGAGCCGGAGTTACGTTAATTGCATTACGGATTGAATTACCCATCTATTAACAATCTATATGAAGTTCTAAAATCCGTCAAGTATAAAAATGTGAAATACTTTACCCTAAAATCCATTAAAAAGCTTTATTACTTTTACCAAACGTATACTCAAACCCTTCTCAGATTCAAGTTTGCACCAAGAAACAATAAAGACTTTAACTACGAGGTTTTATTAATATATTTTACTTAAATAATAAACCTGTTCTTTTATGTCATTAACTTCGTAATCCTTATTTTATAAATCTGAATTTCTAAAGTCCCTTTCTTTAAAGAATATGTGGGAAATACTAAGGATATTATAAATTAATACGAATCTGTACACACTAAATGTCATCGTTTATAATACTGACACTAATTTTGCAGCGACGAAATTTTAAGAACATACTAAAATAATAGGTATTTAATTTAAATAGGTGTTTGTAAAGACCTACTAAAGTATTAGAAAAGTTTAAAGGGTATACACCTTACTCCACCAAACGTACAACATCCTTACGTTGGAAATTAAAAGCTTTACGAATCCAAAGGCACGTTTTTAGATAGTTGTAAAGAGCCTGAACAATACTTTAAGCAATAACGGCCTAATACCAATACTATTGGGTTTTGGAGTATACCTACGTCTAACAAGTAAATCTCAATCATTAACAAGTACCTAAAAGTGTACTGCAGCCTACAACAAGGCTTTAAGGGAACTATAAAAGATATTGGAACGCTGTCAAGTTAATAACTCCCTTAATATTATTAACAGCCCTATAGAAATCGATGAACTGACTTTACCATTATAAACTAAAGTCCTCATATAGTGGGAGCCGGGAAAATAAAAGGGTCTGTACAAGATTTTTAATATCGTAAATTTCGAAGTAATTGTTAAATTTAGTAACGGTAATATATCTTTTCAAATTACCCATATTAAGTCTTATATTAGAGATATTAACAATAAAAACACTTAAGCTAAAAACCCGAATTAATACGAACCTTTTATACCCGTTATTCACAAGCCGATAAAAGGCCATCGGCACGGACGACTCCTGGAAAAAACCGTTAAAAAATAGAAATATATACCGGGTTATATTTATAATACTACTAAGGAAAACAGGACACAGAAAAATAAAGAAAAATTATAATTAAAAGTCCGAGTACAAGAAATTGTTAAAACCTTCGTCAAACCTTTTAAGGAAAGCAATAAGGTCGAAATCAACGGCCTATTAATTCGAAAAGTTATATAATTCGTGTCGAAAGTCGATTTTACGCTTTAAACCCCAAATATCACAATCATTAGGTCGAGGATTATCTACGAGTTTAAAGATAAATTACGGGGTGGCTTTAGGAAAAAATTATGTCTAATAGTTTAAAGATACAGCGATAAAGACAAATATTGAATCCCTATGCAGTTGCTAACAATTAAAAAGATTAATTGATACTTAGTAATTACTTTAATAACCAGTTTATTGGGTGAGATGAAAGTTGAGTTTACACGTAATGGTTGTAATATAACGTAAGCATATATATGGTTAATGAAGGATTTACAATGAATTATACTATTAAAGTTATTATAAAAGTTTTGTATCATTTTACCTTTAGGGATGATAATATGATATATTAAGGCTTTATATAAATGGGTTAAAAGAAGTGTTTACTAGTTTTTAAACTACTAATTATATTTCAAATTACGATTATATATAAGTTTTGAATATATGATCCGTATTTATTAATAACGTAAAGGAAGAATTTGGACCTAATAGGCATATAAACTAATGATATTCTTTTTGTCGAAATATCTAAGTTTGTAAAGTTAAAATATCATGCGATTAAAGACTTTAAGTCTTGAAATTATAAGCTGGTAACGACATTAGCGAAAAGTAATTAACTTAATTTTGAAGGATCGTCAATCCATATATTTAGTGTTAATATTAACTTTAATTTTAGCTAAAACGGTCAAAGCACTGATTTATATACAATCGACAAACTTAACGTGGCTAAGGCTGAACGGTACTTTAAATTACGTGTCCATAACTACTATATTACTACACTATACAATCCTGAGGCCTTTTACGACCTTGAAATCACAGCCCAAATATAGAAGGTAACGAGTAACAACTTTAACTGGCTTAATAAAAAGATTAATTAATAAATACGAAAAATAGACTGAGGAATTAATATAGTTCTGATCGACTTATCAAATACTAATTTAATAATCTTTATGAATAGGTCTTTCACAAATAACACCAATTTGTCTTTACAAGTCGAATTTCTAATAACCCTTGTTAACTAAAATAAATGGTAAAACCAATTTAACATATAACCTGATTTACTAAATTTTTATTAGGTGTAAAAAGATTATACGAAACGGATTAACTTCGGAGGTCTACAGTATAATAACAGGCTTTAATATAGGCATATAATTATAGGAAACCCTTAACATTATTACAAAATAGCTAAAGATTTCTCCTATTTCGGTGGTAATTTATATTGACTCAAAACGTTTATTCGAATTCCTTTAGAAACTCGGAACCACTAGCAGAAAAAGCCTGAAAATCGACGTAATAACACTCCGTAAAGCCTACAAAGGAAGGAAGATTAAGGAGTTCCTATAGATTGACGGCAAAGATAATTCTACTAATGTAATAACGAAGGCATCTCTAAACAAGGCCTTGAAAAGGTTTGTGGATAAAAATAGGCTGACTATACTTATTAAAAGATACGTTAATAAACCGCTCAGAAAGCTCAGATTACGTAATGGCGGATAAAAACGTATTGGTAAACTGAAAGATTGCCAGGGAAGTAGAAACTAACTATAGAGATTTGTTTAATTGGTACACATAAAATGGAGGTTTATAAATGTTTGTGGATGAAGAACCTTTTATGAAAATCGAAAAATTCGGACCTCGAAACCGTAGAACAATTAACGACAATTAGGGTTAATTTGCATGTAAATAAGTGGATTTTAATGCGGAGTTAAATCAAAATTAACAGGGGTTTAGCCAGTTAACAAGATCGCAGTTTAACGTTTACCGGAAAAGATTGGTTAATCATACTAGCGTACGCGTACAAACTAAAAAGCCGCTAGTATTGGATTAGTATTACCTATAATACAGTAGGTTAACTTTATTCATAGTAAAGTTAACTATACTAACTGCAATTTAAGTGGATTATTTTGTGTGTGTTTACCATATTAGGTGTAAGTCGAGTATATTATACTACACTTAACACTAGAGCACGAGCCAAGCAATTATCCATATAAATTACTATGCAGACCGGTTAGCGATATACCAAACCTAAAACAATACATCCACTACTTGCACACGCAATACTACTATTCCTTTGACCAATAGAATCGACAACGTTGCAACGGCTAAAGCCCTACCAATAGATACCTTAAATTAGGATTATATCGCGAAACCGGGTAAACTAATTAATTAACTTGGAAAAAATGAAACTAAAAACGGGTTTATAACCTAAAATATTAATTGAACACTTATAAACAAGAGATAATATATAATTACTGTTTTCGAAAGCTATGAGTAATTATCGTAATAATACGCGTAATCCAAACGAAGTAATAAGTAAATGAATTTACTAAATAATTCATAAAAAGTGGTTAATTTATAGTCGGGGTTTTAATAAAATTACTATTTTTTAAAATTTACTTTTTCTTTGTAAGTGCGATATCCTTAAATACAGTAAACATAAATATGAATAAAAAGCTTACTAGAGTTTGAAAGGCCATTAATATATTTTAAAAGGTTTTTTATAACGTAAGAAGGCTATGAAATATAATTAACACGAATAAATTTCAATATAAAATAGGCGTATACCTGACGAAAAGGCTAATTATCGTTATCAAAGGCGTTAATAATAATATAATTAAAACTAAGATTATTATAAATATTAATTATAGTTAGAATAGTAGTATTTGAATTGTAGTAAGCTAACTTTACTTATAGTAAAGTTGATTATACTGACTGCAAGTTGAGTGTATTGTTTTGTGTGGGCTTACTGTATTGAGTGTAAGTCGAGTACAGTATGCCATACTTCTCACTAGGGCACGGACCAAGCAATTATCCATGCAAATTAGAGTACTAACCGGCTAGCGGTCTGCTAAACCTAAAACAATACATTTACCATCTGACAACGCAATACTACTGTTATTTCAACCAATCGAATAGACAACGTTATAACGTCCAAAGCCCTGTCAATACTAATCAGTGCTTATTATGTTAAGTACAGATAAGCTAAGTAAAAGAAGAATCTACTTTCTGGTTACGCTTTATAAAAAACCAAGGTAGAGGAAATATTCTTTCGAAGGGCCTCTACTGCAACTTCGGTTTTAACAATAGTAAGTAAAGAAAACTTCTAGGTTACTTCGGTTTTCACGTAAACTAAAGGGTAGCGAGGGTATCGCTATTGAAAATACCAAGAAATCTTTACAAATATTTCTTAAAAACGTTGAAATTAACTGTCAGAAATCTTAAAGATCGGCAAATTAGCAAACGACTAAGTCAGTACTACTGCGGGTGCTACTACTGCAAAAACGACTAAGTCTCATGTCCAAATAACCTATATTAACAAACGACTTTCGACTTTACCCTTTACACCAAACCTTTATCCCTACTTCACTCTCTTCACTTTCCCTACACCAATTCAATTGTTAAGATCGCTGCTTTGAGCGAAAATACCAAAAATTATAAAGTTGCGCTAAAAAATCTGCGTTACACAACCCAACGTCAAATCCCCAAGTTTTCACGCGACTTTACGCCAAAACACTAAGTCCCTATGCTTCCAAATCATTAAGTTTACTTTATATTACGTTAGCAAGTTCTATACGAGCTAAATCGTTAGGAAAGCTTCAAGTTAAAAATATATAAAAATTCCAAGCGCTCTAAATAGTTTTCGTTAACCATTTTAACGAATATGTTTGGATTACAAATCTTAACGAAACCTCAACTAAGGCCTTTCTAACCAATTACGTTAACTAATATATTATCGACTCGAACTTCAGTAACGATTATAGCCGCTTCATCTGCGTTTTTCAAGATTTTTATAATTTTTTTAACCAGTAGACTCTTTTCATATAAAATATAATCCAAAGTAAAGTTAAGGTTAAACCAAAGAAAGAAATTTCCCGTTATACCATTTATATCCCAGAGAAAACGCTATTCAGACTAGCTAAAACCTTTATTAAATTAACTTAAAAAAAACCTTTAAAATTCTAATTCTTAAAACCTTCTAAAAAAGGCAAAGACGTTAAAAAACTTTAATTCCCCTACATACGTTTTAAGGGACCACCCCTTTACCCTTAACTAAATTGAGTTTTCTTACATATTAACGATAAAAAATATGTTAACATACTCGGCAATTCATCTCCTTTACGTAACAACGCGAAATACGCTTTTAGAGATGGCAAACTACGTAAATCAAAGATTGCCAACGCGGCCAGATGAATTAACGTCGGTGTTTTACACCAGTCAATTAAATAAAATCGTTAAGCCTCTTAAAATCTTCAGGTCTCGCTTACCCTTTAACAATTTAATTAAAATCGTTAAACCCCTTAACAGCTTTCCTACAGCATATTTACCTATATACAAAAGCATATTATAAGTCTTACTACAGGATTTTACCACTCGATCTAAGCGACTAACAATTACTTTTAACTGCATACATTTGCGGCTTTAAAATTTAAACCATTAGAAAACATTACTAATAAGAACTAGGATAATTATCGCGAACCTATCCTTAACATCTATTAAAATGGTTAATATTAATTACAAACTTTTTATAAACTTTGCCCAAATCTGAAACAACGTCTAAAAGTATAACGCAAAGCTCTATAATCTCTTCGACACGAAAATAATGCCTTTTTTAAATATTTGTAAGTAAATAGAGATTCTCTCTTTTATTTTTTACTTATTATTTCCCGGAATCTTCATAAGGCACGTTAGGGATAATTATTTAACTTTTATAATCCGAATAACTAAGTTTCGAGAAAATTATAATGGTAAAAAGGGTTATTTCGAACACGATGTCTACTTCGCGCAATATTATACAAATTAAGCTATTATAAGGTAAGCGACGATAATAGTTACTAAATAATAACAATAATATATATATTTAACCAGCTAATTAACAAGTTAATGCTATACTAAAAAGAAATAGAGAAGGCTTACACTAGCGAAAATATATTTGGTAAATTAGTACAGGTAGTTTTTACGGGCGTTAACGAGTTTAAATACGCCATATAACGTCTAAATACCACCTAAGAAAGTTTTTTTTAACCAGTCTCGTTTCTAGTTTACTACTATATTAATGTGTATACTAAATTTGTTTAGTATATACCTTAAAACTAATAACTTCCTTAACGTAAATAAAAAAGCCTTTGCGGTAATTAATTATGTCGACCGCAAATATGGCTACGATCTCTCTTAACATTTAAATTCCGACTTATTAACCATAAACTAAAAGTAATAATTGCGTTAAATTCAATAAAGCCAAGATTTAAACGAATTTTCCAACCGTGAATACCATATCTTTAATAGTGGTAAAAGATATTAGATTTGTGAAAAGTCTGACTATAAGTTAACTCGATATACTCTAGTTGAACGAAAAAATTAAAAATTAATATACTACATTGTGATGATCTTACCAGGTAAGCTCAAGCAGGTTATCGTGGCTTCTATCAGCTGATGTGAGTCAGTCCTTTTGACCGATGCGCCAATGTCAAAAGTACTCATAATACAGACGTCCTGGATTACACTAACCACACTATAAGGGCGGGACATAACACGTGCACCTCAATATACATATGATTCATGACTCTGATTGACGGCTTATAGCCTAAGTCCATAATATATATTCAGTACCCTACTACTTTTAAACGGGATTATTTGGATTAAATTGCAGGTTTCGAAGGGCACAAGCTAAATAACGGCGACAATACCCTTAAACAAATCAAATAACATGAAAATATTGTTCTTAGTACAGCCTAATAACTAGCCGATTACGTTTTTTATACCGTTTAGATGGTAAAACCCTTTACCTTTACCTTAATTAATCGTTTAATCCTTTATACACCTTTAATATTCGCGATCGTTACGCGAATCACACGTTTTAAGGTATGAGACAAGATATAAAGACAGTAAGGTATTTAAAAGGAGACCATTCTTAATATATAGCACTATAGAGGTAAAACACTATAGCTAATAAGATTAATTATTACGATACTAATAAAGCTAAAGTTGGCTTTAAACTAGGTAAACAATTATCGTTACTAAAAAAAAAGGTAATTTAAATAGTTATAAAAAGTATTTACGTTTTATATCCTTAAATCTATTATCACTTTTTGTCTTTATTTAAAGAATACAATGATCCTCGACGTCAAAGTTGACGTTAACATAGATGAACTAGTTAAAAGCGGCTAAAGGTGTCCCTTCATTTTTAAGTAAAGGTACCTATAATTTTTTTTTCAAAGGCTTAAAATGATGGTATTCAATGTTATGGAGCCTAAAATACGTTAACTACACCGATGCTTTAACTACTTAACTGTTAATAAGCTATATAAAATCCTAAAGTCTATAGTATATAAAGATATGTAATACTTTGTTTTGAAAGTAATTAAAAGACTTTCCTACTTTTGTCAAACTTATACTTAAACCCATCGAAAACTTAATTTTATATTAAAAAACGACCAAGATTTTAACTACGAGGTATTTATCGCTATATTATATTTAAATAATAAGCCCATTTTTTACTTCGTTAACTCCGCAACCTTTTTTCACGAAACCAAGTTTTTAAAGTTCATTTCGACAAACAATAAGTTGAAAACACTAAGAATGATGTAAATTAACACGTAACTACACCCACTTAATGTCGTCGTTTACGATATCGATACGAACTTTACAGCAGCGAAGTTTTAGGAAAATGCTAAGATAATAGGTATTTAGTGTAAATAGGTGCCTGTGGAGGCCCACTTGAGTATTAGGAAGGTTAAAAGGGCACACGCCCTACTTCGCCGAACCTATAATATCTTTACGCTCAAAATTGAAATTATTATAGATCTGGAAGCATACTTTTGAATAGCGGTAAAAGGATTAAACGATAATATAGAACCCGAAGGCCTAATTCCAATGTTACTAGTATTTAAATCGTACCCACATCTAATAGGTAAATCTCTGTTATTAACAAATACCTAAAAGTGTATTGTAATTTATTACAAAGCCTTAAGGGAACTATAAAGGGAATAGATACGCCACTAGGTTAATAATACTCTTAATATTAAAACCGGCCTTATAATAATCGATGTACTTGCTTTGCCTTTATAAATTAAAGTCCTCGTATTACGGGAGCAAGGTAAATAAGAGGATCCATATAAATTCTTAAGTATCATAAATTCTGAACAAGTTATTAAAACTATTAAAGGTTTTATATCTTTTTGAATTATATAAGTTAAGCCTTATATTAGGGCTGTTATAAATAAAGATATTTAAGATAAACAATCGAGCTAATACAAACCTCTTTTACCTGTTATTGATGAGCCGATAAAACGCCGCTAGCGTAAACAACCCCTGAAAAAGAGAAATATTGAAAAGAAGGAATATATACCGGGCCGTATTTATAATACTATTCAGGTAAATAGGAAAAAGAAAGATAAAGAAAACATTATATAAATGTTTCTAACGTAAAATATTATTAAGAATTTCGGTAAACCTTTTAAAAAAAGGTATGAAATAGAAATTAACGGCCTACCAATTCAAAAAGTTGTACAATTTGTACCAAAGGCCGATTTAATCTTTAAAACTTAAATATTACGATTTTTTAGTCAAGTATTATTTACGATATTAAGGGAAAGACTATGGATCGTCCGTACGAAAAGTCACATTTAATCGCTCAAAGATACGGTAATAAAGGTAAAGCTTGGATCCTTACGTAATCGATATCGATGTAGAAAATCAGCCAACGCTTAATAATTATTATAATAGCTAGTTTACTAGTTAAAATTAAAGGCTAGTTCATACTTAATAGTTGTAATATAATGTAAACCTATACGTAATTAGTAATGGATTTACAACTTATTATATTACTGGAATTATTATTAGAGATACGGTCTATCTATCTTTTAGGAACGGTAATACGATATATTAATCTACTTATGTGAACTAGTTAAAATAAGCATATATTTGTTTTTAACCTATTAATCACACTTTAAATTACAGATGAATATAAAATCCTTAATATATGATCCGTGCTTATGAGTAACGTAAGAAAAGGACTTCGAATTAGTGGATATATAAACTAATAATACTTTTTTCGTTAAAAAAGCTGGGTTTGTAGAATTGGAATAATAGACGATTAAAGACTTTAAGTTCTAAAATTATAAGCCGATAACGATGTTAACGAAAGATAGTTAACTTAAATTAAACGGATCGTTAATCATTATACTTAATGTTAATATTAGCCTTGATTTTCACCAAAAGGGTTAGGGCACTAATTTCATTATAATCCATAAGATTAGCGTAACTAAGGCACAACGTTATTTGAAACAATATACCTGTGGTAACTATATTACCACTCTATATTAACTGGAGTCTTTTTACAACCTTTTTATCGTGATATAAGTATAGAAGATAACTAATGATAATTTTAAGTGGTTAAATAAGAGGATTGAATAGCAAATGCGGAACTTGGACTAAGAAATTTATATGGGTTTAATCAACTTGTCGATAGCTATGTTAATAATCTTTATATACGAGTCTTTAGTAAATAATACCGACCTCTTTTTATAAATTTGGTTTCTAATTACTCTCGTTGACGAAAACAGGCAAAAAGATGAGTTTAAAATTATTGGTAAGCTAATTTACTAATTTTTTTTAAAATATAAAAGGATTATGAAAAACGTGTCAACTTGAAAAGTTTACGACATAATAATAGGCTTGAATATAGACATGATACTATAGGAAACCCTTAACGTTATTATCAAACAGTTCAAGATTTCTTAAATCCCGGTAATAATTTGTACCGACTCGAAAAGCCTATTCGAATACCTTTCGATAGTCGGAACTACTAGCGAAAAACACCTGATAATCGACGTAATAATACTTCGTAAAGCTTATAGAAGGAGAGAGATTAAGGAATTCTAATAGATTAACGGCAAAGACAATCCTAATAATGCTATCACGAAGGCGTCGCCGAATAAAGCCTTAAAGATATTTATATATAATAATAGGCAGATCATACGTATTAATGACTACATTAATAGGTCGCCCGGTAAGCTTAAATTACGTGCTAACGGTTAGGGGTATATTAGTAAACTATAAAACTACTAAGGAATTGTCAATAGCGATTTGTTTAATTAGTACAACTAAAGTAAATATTTATCAAGGTTTATGGCGGAAGAACTTCTTATAAGAGTTGATAAAGTCGGACCTCGAAGCCGTAGGGTAACTGACAGCAATTAGGGTTAATTTACATACAAACGGGTGCATTTTAATACGGAGGTTAATTAAAATTAACAGGGGTTTGGTCAGTTAATGAAGTCGTAGTTTAGTCTTTACCCGAAAAGATTAGTTAACTATATTAGCGTACGCGCACAAACTAAAAAGCCGCCAGTGTTAGAATAATAGTATTTATAATATAGTAGGTCAACTTTACTTACAGTAAAGTTAACTATACTGACTGTGAGTTGAATGCATTATTTTGTGTGAGCTTACTGTATTAAGTGTAAGTCGAGTATAATATGCTATACTTTATACTAGGGTATGAGCCATGCAATTGGCTATACAAATTAGAGTGCAGACCGACTAGCGGTCTGCCAAACCTAAAACAATACATCTACCATCTGACCACGCAATACTACTATTACTTCGACCAATCGAATCGACAACATTGCAACGTCTAAGGCCCTGCCAACAATTATATTAAGAAAAGGAAGCTAATAGGATATGAAACGTTCACAATTAAACAAAGGATAAGATAAAAACCGAGAAAAATATTTGTAAATAAAGTTATTATAATAGACGCAATATAAATACGTAGTATAAAATGGGATTAACGAAATAGGAAAAAAAAGGGGAAAGTTTTTGTAAATTACGGTAAAAACCGTATTTATAAGTATAGGCGGATCGGAATTAGTAAAACTTATACATTATACAATACGTTAAAAGACGCGTTATACAACGCTGGCAACCTAAGGTTAAAACGGCTTATATGTTATATAGCGTATTAAAAGGGAACGTGTTATATGGTGTAAGTAGTCTAAAGCTAAAACGGTCGATATGTTATACAGTATATTAAAGGAGTATGTTGTACAATATTATCAGTTTAAGGTTAAATCGGTTTATATGTTATACGATACATTAAGAGGCGCGTTATATGGTATCAGCGGCTTAAGCTTAAACCAACTTATACGTTATGCAGTACGTTGAGAAACGCGTTATAAGCCCGCGTTTGGCTCGCGCCCGGCTTGCGTATTAAGCGAGTACAACCCGCGTTTTACGTTTAGCTAACAGAATATCGTGGCTCTTACGGCTTTGAATAAAAGGGAGGGTATATTATACACTTTGGCTATTAGCTATTAAGTTTATAGGTTATGTAACTATATGTGTAACGGAATATATAATACCTAGCCAGGGCCCAATCTGGCGCGGTCCGCATACAACACGTAAGAGGGCACATAACGGGCTGTATGCTAACTATATCCATAAGTCCTGCACGAAAGACCAATGTAGTCTCTTCTAGTCTCTCGCCTGTACCTCAATAGTAAACTCCATTTGGCACCTACTTGGCTTACTATTGTAGGTCGAACCGTAACACTAATACCGATACATATATCATGGTTTATAAAAAGGGGGTAATAAGAATAATTCAAAACTGGTTATCAAGATGGTAAAAAGATCGATGTTACATTATTCTAAATTAGGCCAAAGCCAATCTTAGCAGCTTGGCATAACAGTATAAACCCGGGTAAACACCTGGTGCCACTTCCCGGTACCACACAGTCTACGTCTCAGGCGCTACTTGGGCAACACTAACCAAAGACAATACACGTGGTCTCAGTGCAAGGTCGTGAAAGCCGCAGTGTGCAGCCGACATAGATTTTGACAGCTGCCAAAGATGTCCGACAGGCACTTTGGGACACACTCCATCGCAATACCCAATCCCAGACACGCACTCTACCTCGCAGACATTGGGATTCCAGCTCAGAGCGGCCGCAGTCCTGATAACCGCCGGCTGTCGATAGCCCTACATCCGTACGACATTCGGTTAATTCGACGCTGCCCGGGTTTGCTGGGATTGGTAATTTCCAGCTCGGTATCCGGCGTGGAGGGGTGGTCTCTCATGTTAGCCGTTGTTGGGACCCCCGGTGAACACTGTGTTTGTGATGGCTCAATTGGGCACGTACTCCAAGATGAGCTGCCGGAGGCCGAGTTGAGGATTGTACGAGATGGAATGTAGTTGTACATACAAGCTAGGAGCAAGCGCTAGAAGCTTGAGAGGCCAGGGTGAGATTCCCCGCACTGGCTTACTGTACATAGTATTAGCGGCAACCTCAGGTTCAGGGCCCCCTGGCGAAGCGCTGGCGAAGCGCTGGATAGTGCATAGTCCACTCGGTCCACTCGAGTAATACAACTCCTTGACATGTTCGTGGCTGTAAGTGTGCGTTTGGATGCCCAGTGTCCTTTTCTGACTCAGCCTTTTCACTTCGCCTCGACCGCCGGGACAACAGCAGCATCAGCATCAGCATCAGCATCAGCATCTGCTTACACACCTACTCCCATGCCACACTGCGGGCCCCTCGACCTCGTTCGACACAAGATCTAAGCGAAGTCGAACCTGAACAACAGGCCAGTCACAGGACGCTGGCTTGCGGCTTTTCAGTTGGAGGAAGCCAACAGAGCATCTATCGGGCTGCTCTACAGATGACGCAGACGCCACACCCCAAACTGCACCACCGCCATGATTCGTGCTCGGTGACGTGCACTTGATTACGCTACTCATAAACTCAGCCAGGCATCCACCGCCCGCAGCAAATCAAGTTGCAAATCAAGGCCCAAGCCCCAAGGCCCAAGGCCCAAGGCGTTGCTCGCACAACTTGTCGCGACGACTTGTCTACGCCTTTGTCGGCGACCGGCGACTCTTCATCCGGGTGGAGACCGCAGCATAGCAGACCAAAGCCTTCGCCTCCTCATGACCAGTCCTGGCCAGGCCTTCTGCACATTCTGCCCGGCAGGCGTTGCAATCTATCTAGCTCCACTCCCGTCCACTTGACAGGCGGTCACAGACTCCCTACCTCGCCGCACCAGCGTCCCCAATGCCCACCGTTAGCTCCGAGCCTGTGGATGCAGCTCCAGCAGCTTCATCATCAGCGACCGAAACTGCTTCGGCACCACGGTCACCAGGTACCGGTCCAGGTCCCGGTCCAGGTACCGATACAAAGCGGGACCCAGTCCTCTTCCAGGCGCTGGGATGGATGTCCGCCAGAAATCCCAAGACAACTCCCTCTCCCCCCAACCGCCCCGGCCTCAACACCCATCCACCTCCCTTTCTTCAGTCCCATTGATACACACCCGCGACGCGCCCTTCGCCCACGTCGCCCACCCTTCGGCCGGCCGGGATCGACCTCTCAAGTCTGCCTCGCCTACTGGCACCGGCGCAGGGCCTCCCGTCCGTTTTCCGATCTCGCGCAGGACTTCTGCAGGCAACCTGCGCAACACCGCATATCGCCCTGGTGTTACCAGTCCTACCGCGCCTGCGAACCTCCAAGCCACATTTTCCATCAGGGCTGTGACACCGGACCCGACCGAATACGGCACACAACACGGCTTGCGCATAAACAACTCCTCCGACGACACCAGCACAGGCACAGGCACAGGTGCAACCTTCGCCCAGCCTACCTTGGTCGGCCGCGGCGTCGGCTCTATGTCACCGTCCCACTCCTCGCCACCCAGATCCGCCCCCACAGCTGCCAGCAGCATCAGGTCAAACACCAACACACCCGCCGTTGGTCGGAGACAAGCCTTTTTCTTTCACGACGGCTTCACCAGCTCCCTCGACACTGTTTCCTCGAGCCCTCCAGCGCCGAGACCTCCCATCCGACCCCGAGGCCACACTATGGACGTCCCCTTCCGCCAATCCTCCGTCACCCCTCCGATGGAGACGTCGAGGCATAGGGTCGGCTCGATTTCCTCAACTGGCTCCATGAGCTCCGTGCCACATGAGGAAGTCCTCCGCGGCCCTCCTATGCTAAGACAC
Organism: Anisogramma anomala; assembly: GCA_038502455.1. Classification (NCBI taxonomy): domain Eukaryota; kingdom Fungi; phylum Ascomycota; class Sordariomycetes; order Diaporthales; family Gnomoniaceae; genus Anisogramma; species Anisogramma anomala. The sequence goes on from JASMMZ010000002.1 coordinate 19,316,548, forward strand.
TCGCCCGCCCTCGAATCTTCCGGCTACTCGGCTGTGTACCATACGCGACCCACCGATCTCCTAATCAATACGGGGTCAACCGTGAAGGACAAGAGGAGCTCGACCAGGGCCAAGCTGATGAGGAGAGCATCCCGGCCGACCTCGCCGTTGATATCCCCTCTACACGCTGTCGACTCATTACCCTCACCGGTCCCGACCGACGACGCGAACAAAATTTTAACGCTGATGAAGTACTTTTGCGGACGGATGAGAGGCCGGATCGCCTATCAGACTGAGGTGCACGGGCCATGGTATACGGGCCTGGGCTACATCGAGTACGAGAGAGGGAGTTTGATGTTTGATTCCGGCGAAACGGGCCCTTTCCACACTGCCATCGTGTCTGACTTGCGAGGCTGTCGGATTCTTCCAGTCGACAGCCCGGGAAGGGACCGGCCATGTCTTGAAATAGTCAGCCCACAAACTGGCGCAGAAGTCCTGTTATGGCCGCAGAAGGCCGACGAGCTGGATTTGTGGTTAGCGGCCTTGCTCTGCTGGCAGCAAGTACAGCCCAACGCGGGGAGCGTTCCGATCAGCCTATCTTCGACGCCCGTTTCGCAAACGAAACCTGATTTCATCAGACGAGGCTCGTCGACAACCGCATCAACGGTACCGATTGTGATCAAAGTCAGCATAGTATCATTGTGGGACAAGGGTACCGCCTCCTCTCCCCAAGCCATGTTGAAAAGGGCGTCGACCCGCGACTTGAGGACGGCTCAGGCGGGGTGGAGGAAGATCTCGTGCATGCTTTACGACAACGGCGAAGTCAAGCTACTGAACGAGAGCAACGGGACGAGACTATGTACCATCCAACTGTCACAGCTATCACGATGTGCCATACAAAAGTTGGATAGATCTGTTTTGGATGAAGAGTTTTGCATCGCAATATTCCCCCTTTACGCGTTGACGGCCACACATCTCACTCTGTTCAGGCCAGTCATTCTTGCTTTGGATCACAGGACGCTTTTTGAGGTCTGGTACGTGTTGTTCAGAGCATTCACAGTGCCGGAAATCTACGCATTAGACGACGTGGAGGAGGACGAGGTCATAGAGGTCACGGATTTTGACACGGAACCCACATCCGACATGTTCAGGGTGGAGAAGACGGTCAGTCTGCGCATAATAGAGGCGAAACTTGGCGGGCCAACCTCACCACTGGGAACTTCTATGCGGGACCGTCCATCAAGAACAGAGCAGGATGCATTTGTGGGCAACTATTTTGCGGAGGTTATGCTGGATGGCGAGATACGCGCGCGGACGTTCACCAAAACCGCGACACGGACGCCATTCTGGCGGGATGATTGCGAATTCGTGGATTTGCCGGGAGATCTGCCAGTGTTGTTGGTGAGACTGAAGCGGGTCGAAGGAAATATGGAGAGCATGGCTCATCAGTTGCAAGCAACCCAGCCAAGATCAGGCAACCTGACAGAAGCCGTCTGCGGGTATGTGGACATACCACTGCAACAGCTGGAACGCGGAAAGGATTACGAGGAGTGGCGCCAGATCCTCGATACGAGGCAACAGCTCCTTGGCACAATGCTGTGCAAAGTTCGTCACGAGGAATTGGTGGTGTTCATGGCCAAGGACTACCAAGCTCTCTCCGAGATACTGCACAACTTCAGCTCCGGACTGACCAAGCAGATCTCGGAGGTCCTATCAGGCCAACTGCGACGATTAGCCGAAATATTTTTAAACATCTTCCAGGTGACGGACTCGGCCAGCCACTGGCTGATGGCCTTGGTGGAGGATGAAATCGACGGGATTGGGCAGCAAACCAATTGGAAGAAGTCGAGGCATAGCAAACGATTCCAGGCCAGCGAGGCTTTGCATGTGGCGAATCCCCGCGAGCGAGAAGCGCTGCGGGACATGGGCAAAACCTTGGCGGGCGAGGCCAATCTGCTTTTCAGGGGCAACTCGTTACTCACGCAGGCTCTCGAATTCCACATGAGGCGTCTGGGGACCGACTACATCGAGGAGATTCTGGCCGACAAAATTTTCGAAATCAACGAGATCAACCCGAATTGCGAAGTGGATCCTGGGAAACTGAAGGCAGGAGAGGACATTGACCAGCACTGGGACCAGCTTCTGCAGTTCACCAATGAGATCTGGGACTGTGTCGCCAAGTCCGCCTTGAAATTACCACCCGAGTTGAGGCATATCCTGAAGTACATTCGTGCCGTGGCCGAGGACCGGTACGGGGACTTTCTGCGGACGGTGGCCTTTACCAGCGTGTCCGGTTTCCTGTTTCTTCGCTTCATCTGTCCAGCTATACTGAACCCGAAGCTGTTTGGGCTGTTGCAAGACTATCCCCGTCAAAGCGCCCAGCGAACTCTGACGCTGATCGCAAAAGCCCTGCAGGCTCTGGCCAATCTTTCCAACATAGGGAAGAAAGAGGTCTGGATGGAGCCCATGAACCGCTTCATCTCATCGCGCCGCCAGGCCCTGAAAGACTTCATCGACGACGTCTGCGCCATACCCGCGGAGCGCTCAAGCCACATTCTTCCCGCATCCTACTCCACACCCATCACCATCCTCGGCCGTCTCTCACCACTTGCCAGAGAAGGGTTCCCTTCCCTCCCATACCTCATCGACCACGCCCGCAATTATGCCTCCCTCGTCCGAATCTGGACCGAACACAACAACACAAGCAAAGCAAGCGAGGCCCGCTATGATGGCGACCTCCTCAAATTTCACAAACACTGTATGGTCCTCCAGCAGCGAGCCAACCTCTGCATCGACCGCATGGACATAGTCCGCGCCGACAACGAAAACACAAGCCAACCCACCGACTCGGACTCCGCCCTCGCCGACGCCATGGAGCATGCCAGCTTCACCGACCTGTCCGTCAACACCATGTCCAAAAGCAGCAGCACTACCTTGCCCTGGATGGACCACGAACAGCCCCCAGGCTCGTCGGGCGGCAGCTCCGTCGACAACGAGCGCCTGCAGAGACTGCGCCCGCAGAAATCAGTCGACGGCCGCGCAACGGGGCGCGCCAGCAGGCTGCCGCCGTGGGCCAGCGCCGATGCCGCGGAGTCGTCATCGCCGTCCTCCTCCCGTGCTGACAAGCACGGCGACAAGCCCGCCAACCTGAAGACGGTGCGCAGCGGCAAGAACGCCAAGAAGTTCCTGGTCGGCATTATCCGCCGGCTCGACCGCGACCACCGCACGGGCAGCCCCGAGAACACGGCGGCGAGCGGCACGACGGCGAGCGGCCCGTCGCAGCAGGCCGGGCCCGGGTCCGGGTCCGGGCTGCACGTCGTGTGGCCGAGCCTCGATGGGAAGGCCGGCAGCGGCAGCGGCAGCGGCAGTGGCGATAGCGGCGACGCGACGACGCCGACGTGCACGGTCAGGCGCGACAAGGAGAAGCGGGGCTTGGCAGGCGGGCTGGGCGGGTTGGTGGACGGGTGGAAGGAGTTCGAGGTCGGGCGGCACTGAACAACGTGCGAGACAGACATTTGGCGCGTGGCTGTATAGATAAGAGATACTATATCACGGGGGCGGCACGTGGTGGGATCGTCACTGCCGAATGTGAGCATAGGAATGTAGAATACTTTGTCCATATTGCCCTGGAGTGGGTCCCCAAGATGCGTCCCCTCGGCAGTGCCCTTTGCTTGCTTGTTTTCCCTACGTCTTAGGACCCAGTCATCCGTGGTTCACAAAAAGAACCATGGGCAGGATCTGTAGCCGAAATCAACGAGAGCTAGGCTTGTACTCTGTCACTGGTCTCTTGTCACCAGCTCACTCATCTTCTCTATCGCTAACTGCCAAGTCAGGCGCGGCGCACGCCTCCATGTTGAACTACTTTTAATTTTGATTGGAGAAGTAAGCCAGGTATCAGCCGCTCATGCCGCAATGGAATGAAACGGCCATGGTATCAGTGAATCCTCCGGGACTCCGCAGAGCCCCCCTGCTCCCATCTCCTTGCAACAGAGTGCACATCCCACCACACCGCCCCTCCCCCCCAAGGGTAAGAAATGCCTAAAGTGTGTAAACTCCCGCCACCGGCTGGGTCTCCCCGAGACGGGCAAGCGCCACGGCCACGCGCACGCGATAGTCTGTCCCTTCCCCCCCACTCTTCAAGTGAAGAACTTTTTGTACGCCGCCTTCTCCTTAGCCACGCGCGCGGCCTTGTTGCGCCTGACGTCGCCGAGCTCCTTGGCGATGGCGGCGTCGCCGGGCGCGAGCCGGCTCGCCGCGGCCAGCGCCTCGAGCGCGTCGTCCTCCTGCTTGAGGCGCACGAGCGCCAGCCCGCGGCGGTAGAATGCCTTGGCGCGGTCGGCGTCCTTGACGGTGCCGGTGCCGGCGGCGCCGGCGCCCGCGTCGGCCGCCTGCAGCGCGGCCTGCGCCAGCCGCGCGGCGTCGTCCCAGTTGCTCATCTTGATGTTCACGAGCGCGCCGTTGCTGTTGAGCGAGAAGCGCGTCGCGGCCATCGTCTTGGCAAGCTCGGCGCCCTCCTGCCCCTCGGGCAACGCCGGGTTCTCGTTGAGGTAGCGCAGGCCCTTCTCGTACTTGTCGAGCGCGACGGCGAAGTCGCCGGCCTTGAAGGCCTTGTTGCCGAAGTCCTTGCAGTCGGCGGCGATCTGTGCGATCTTGGCCGCGGGGATGGTGGGCTCGCCGCCGCCGCCGCTGCCGGCCGAGGCGCGCTTGAGGTTCTCCAGCTCGTCCTCGGGGAAGTCCTCGTACGGGTCGCCGAGCGCGTCGGGCTGGCTGCTCTGCGTGGACAGCGCGCGAGCCTCCTCGGGCTTCAGCTCGCCGCAGTCGGCAATGCGCGCGGGCTGCTGCGGCTTGTCGCCCGAGAGGGTGCGCAGGTTCTCGATCTGGCGCACGACGGCCTTCCCAGTAAGAACTTCGCCAAAGACC
>JASMMZ010000002.1:19327033-19406117 GCA_038502455.1 Anisogramma anomala
TCTCTCTCTTGTTCTCTTGTTCTCTCTCTCTCTCTCTCCGGCGACAAGAGCATAGGGCAGGGCCGCGTGTTGGTCTGAAGGTGAGTAAATGGTGCCGGCGAGTTCATGGGGCGCGTGCAGCTGGCGTCGAGCGCAAAAAGATGTCATAGCAATTCTATACGGCGACCTTGCTGACTCATCGGGTGTGCAAGCAAACCCGTCAGCGAAAGTCCATAAGTATATGGCTCCAGGCTGCCCGATCTACTCATCGTGAAGTTTGACAAGGCATTGGGTAGGACCTGGTTTCCTTGAACTTCCGCACGAGAAGGTTCAGAACAATCGTTCCTCTCGTGTTCTGCCTCTTTCCTCATCTTCCCAGGCTTCTCTTCCTGTGCCTTACTGCGTCTGTCCCTGGATGGTGGCTGAGTGTGCAGGATTGCGGGCTGTTGTCGGCTGCCCAAGATGACGTGCAGGAGAAGTACCGACTGGCAGCGCGACAGGGAGCCGGTATGTGTTCCACCTTGCCGATCTACCAAGATGGGGCTTGGAGGATAGCAGCATCCCACAAGTGTGGCTTGGACACGGCGGCGTCTGTCTGCCTGCAGGTCTGCCCATGCCAGGGAAGCAAGGGCGCTGCCAGCTTCACCTTCGCCGAATCAGAGGTTTCATGATTGCAGACATGCAGGAATTGCAGTCTCAAGAATTGCGCCGCGGCTCCAAGCATGGTAAGGCAAACACGGCGCAGACCGGCAGGCGATTTCGGCAGGGCCAACCACACGGATGCAGTTTGCAAACCATATCTGATAGTTGCATGGCTGCATAGTTGCATATTCTTGCTGACTAGCACCCCGATAATCACCGGACTGTGGGGTACAGAGTATATAGCACAGCCTCTTATCCCTATAGCCGCTATCGACTTGACGACACACCATCCGCCTTCGCCAAAACAAGGCAAACATGCCCCACGCACCTCGTCAACGTGCACTTCGCTGAGTTCAGACTGGTCAACACGCGCCCCAACACGCTGCGGCCGATCATCTTGGCGCAGCCCCTTCCAGTCTGGAAAGCCTTGAAAGCGCGAGGACAGCAAACAGAGTGGCCGGCCCCGTTCCGAAGCCATTCCGTCGGTGTCCAAGTCGGTGTGCAACCTGCATGATCACGATCAAAACACCATTCAGATCCTCATTCATCATTCATCTCAAGCTGAAGTCGGCACAAACAGCTGCAACACTTGCACAATTACAGGCTTGACTGTGGACCGATTCGCTCTCGCATGGCTGTTTGCAAGCCTCGTCGCCGCGATCGTGCAATGCATCTTCAGATGGCTTGATAAAACACAGCCCAATTGTCCTCGTCTGGACCAGTCTGGCAAGTCCAAGTGGCTTGTCAGCACAGCCCTATTCTCCTTGCGTCTCCTGGTCTTCTGCCACTTGGTGTCTGCTCGTCTCCATCATGGGCCCCCCACACCGTGTTGGGCTTTGTGCTACCTTGATCCTGCTCATGCCCTCACCGAGTTTTGGTTGGCTTAAGAGACCGCCACGGACTCTTGGCTCTTGGACTGCCTTTCTACACATGGGACCTGCACATGGGACCCACTGTGGCTTGCTCTAACTCAATTCTTGCATGTCAGCATCACGTTCAACGCGGCTGGCTGTCGAACGAGATGTAAAAATGACCTTCTAGCAGAGCCGGCGAGTCTACCTGCAGCTTGGAGCCTTGAGCCTCCAACCCAATTTTCACCGTACACGTGACCGTCTCCTGTGTACGTATGCCATCGTCGTGGCTCGGCAGAAGAAGGGAAAGTCCACGTCCAGCTATTTTCTGCGCAATTATAATGCCTCGTTCCTCCCTGATGCCCACAGAGGCGATTTGGCACAACAGCAAACGCAGTCAGGTGTGATCATGTCCGGTGAAGCACACGACCTCATCTCGTCTGATACTTCTCCAGCGCGTCGTTTGCTCGCCTCAATCACCAAAGTGGTGATTTCACCACAGCTCTCAACGCCTTCCCAGACCAGCTTCGTCCGGCCTCTGACAAACTGCCGTTGGCTTTGTGCGTCTTTTCGACGTTTAGAATTACTTCATGAACGGACGGGGTTGACCTCGTGCTCGGGCTCAGCCTTTCAACGAACATCGAGCACCTCGCCCATGCGCAAAACTACTCTCCGTCAAAGTCCTATAACGACTGCTCCTCTTATCTTGCCAAAGCCACTTGCTCACTTTCTAGCTGTCCTTCCGAGTGGTCTTCTTTCCGCGCAATATGGGTCAATACTTGCACAACAATTCCGAGAACTCAAACCACAATCAATATCAGTACTCAGGGCCTACGTCCTATGGTCCCAATGCCCATTTCACCGCCGATGACCTAGGCAGTCAAGCTCCTTTCGATGGACAGTACATGGAGCGGAGGGACTCGGTGTATTCCAACCCAAATACTCACGACCCGACCCAGTCCGCTGGACAGTACATGTACAGAAATAATTCGAAGTCCTCTTCCACCAACTCGACAGGCTACAGCGCCCCGGTCTTCTCTCCTCTGGGAGGCATCAACCCGAACGTCTTGTTCGAACAGAAAGGCTCATATTTCCCGTCCGACGGCTATCAAATACAGCCCGCTGCCGGTGTCGGATTTTCGCTTGGCTCATATGCAGCGGATTGGCAGACGCCAAGAGCGGAACTTCCTCTCTCCTGCGATACCATTATAGTTGACTTGCCGCCGCCTTCGCTCCTGTCTTGCGGGATGCAACCAAGCGGGTGGGTACTCGGACCAACGTCTCGCATCCTACTGCGCCCCCTGGCCCCCACCAAACAAGGTAAACAGTTGACCCGAACCCCGTGCTGACATTACGCAGTGTCCACACAAGCCAGCCTCCCAAATACACCTGCCTGGAGAAGAATTGCAATACGTCCTTCGCAAGACAAGCAGACCTCCAGCGCCACTACAACCACAAGCACACCCCCCTCGACAAGCAGCAGACCTGGTACTGCGACTGGAAGACGTGTCAGCGGTCCGAAAGCGGCTCGCGCGACGCACTCGCGCGGCTCGGTCAGACGCCGCCGCCGCCGCCGTCGGGCGACGGCCCGCAGCTGCAGCAGCTGCAGCAGAAGCTGGCCGGCATCGGGCCCTTCACGCGCAAGGACCACTTCAAGGCACACCTGCGCGAGCAGCACCAGGAGGCGATCCCGAAGCGCGACGCCAAGGCGGACCCGGGCTGGATGCACGGCAAGATCCTCAAGGAGGAGTGGTGGCGCTGCGGCAAGTGCCTCAAGCGCGTGTGGATCCAGACGCAGCGCGCCGCGCGCCGCAACGAGTACACGTGCTGCGGCTGCGGCGCGCCGTGCGACCAGCAGGTGCTGGAGGTGCGGGCGCGGCGCTTTGCGGGGGCGACGGCGGCGGCGGCGGCGGCGGCGGCGGCGGCAGCAGCGGCGGCAGCGGCGGCGGGGGGTAGTGTGGCGGGGGCGCGCAAGCATTGAGGGACCTGGTGGCGTCTGGCCTGGGGCTGGGGGAGCGTCATTGCAAACGCGCCATCGTGTTATGGGATTGCTCCCACTATACGCAGCCACGACGGAATCTCGGCCTACTCACACATCACCATCAGCAACGCCAGCCTCGACGTCAGCGCCAGCCTCAGCCGCCACTGTGAAGACAGGGCTACCCAGTCACAGCAGGCTGGCGGATTGCGTCGTCGTCCCTACGCTTCTGCCTCGCTCATGCCCTACTTACACTTTGGCACACCGCACATCGTTCCGCGCGGCCTGCCGCGAACAAATCGAGGCAGGACTTGCTCCTTTGGACCTAGGAATTCCGTGTGCCTCCACGGAAGCTTCACTCGCGCGTATCTCAACGCGCGTGTCTCACGCTGTTCACCACTGGCTCCCAAAAGGCGCTCACGCTTCAAGGCCTGCGTCACCTCTTTCCTCTGTTTCATTCAACGTTGTCGAGTGGGCCCGGCGGTGCATGTGTCACGGCGAGATGGGCAACAATGCTATGCTTATTTGCTTCTGTGTTTTCCCTGCACTGATAAAAAAAATCAATAATAAAAAAATTTAAAAAAAAAATTTAAAAAAATTAAAAAAATTGAACCAAAAAAAAATTTATAAAAAAAAAATTGTTTTCCAACGGTCGGAGGTCCTGGCGTTTCACAGGGCTCACAGAGGGGTGGCTCACGGGCGCTTCGCCGCACAGCAGGTGTCAAGGCAGGAGAAGGATGACAGGCGTACCGGGCGGCGTGGGAGTTTTCGGGGAGATGATCAGGGCTTACTTGGCGAGGTGGTACGGTACCCCTCCTCGAGTGTTGTTGGCTTCCTGTGTGACGCACACGGGTGGAACACACGGGCTGGGTCAGTCGACTGGGTCGTTTGTTGTGGCGACCCTTGAAAACCTACCAACCTACCTACCTAAGCCAGTACTGTGCCGTATCATTTTAGTGAGAAATGGAAGCGAGTAACCAATCGCAACAACGCAAGTCTACTGTCGAGTGTTTGTCCTTGAGTACGTACTTCGACAATGGGATGCTGCTTGCTGTTCACTTCAACGTCCACTGCAGAGGGCCAGGGAAGCAATTGCCTTACAACGGCAAAAATTACTCAAATGCGGTTGAACGGAGGAATGAAATACTGAATCCACCATTCAATATTAGTCTACCTTGCCAAGTAAAGCAAAACTAATAAGATAAAATGATAACATAAAAGGTTTCCGTTGGAACATCAGTCAATTGCAGTACAGTCAAGTCAACTATACTTACCTACAGTTAGTTGATTGTACTGACTGCAAATTGACTGTAGTTTGTGGGATTTGACTGCATTGACTGACTGCAAGTCAAGTGACTGCAGTAGGTGCCCACTTCAGGCTAGGGCGCGGGCCAAGCAATTGGCCATACAAATTAGCGTGCAGACCGGCTAGCGGTCTACCAAACGTAGAAGTAACACATCACCACTTTCCATGCAATACACCAGTTACTTCGACCAGGGATTCGAATCGACTACGTTGTAATGATAAAGGCCTACCATCAGCTTCAACTTGAAAAAACGTTGAATGTGATGTTAGATAGGGTAAAGTATCAATAATAAACGTTAATGAAAAAACAGGAATACTGTGAATGTTGGAATAGCAGTCAAACGCAGTACAGTCAAGCCAACTATACTTACAGTTAGTTGATTGTACTGACTGCAAAATTGACTGCAGTTTGTGAGACTGACTGCAAGTGCAGTGCAGTAGGTGCCCACTTCAAAGTGGGGCACAGGCCAAAGCGCTTGGCCATACAAATTACGGCTAGCGGTTTGCCAAACTTAAAACTTACTACATCAAACAACCAATGTCAATGTAGCACTAGTTACTTCGACCATAGTGATTCGAATCGACTACGTTACAACGATAAAGGCCTACCAACACTGATTAGTGCTTATTAAGTTAAGTATAGATTGGCTAAGTAAAAGAAGAAGCTGTTTTCCTGTTGTTACGCTTTGTTTAGGCAAGGTAAAGGAAAGATTTTTGCGAACAACCCCTATATATTGTGTTAGTTTTCGCGGTAGCAAGTAGGGAAGGCTTTTGAATTGTATCAATTTTCACGGCAATTTCAGAAGTAAACGACGGTATCGCTATTAAAAACACTAAGAAATCTTTATTAATCTTTTTTGAAGACGTTAAGATTAACCGCTTAAAAGTCTTAAAGCTTACTAAGCCAGCAAGTTGGCAAACGGCCAAGTTAGTAATATTGCGGCTGCTATTGTAGGTATTACTACTATAAATCGCAAAAACGACTAAGTTTTACAACTTTTAACCTATATTAACTTTGACGGTAAATCTATAATCTATTACTTTACATTACTCTTTTCCCTCTTATACCTTTTAATTTCATTACAATAGTTTTAGAATACATCGAAATTGATACTGTTAATAACCCCGACCACAAAAAGGTAATTAAGGACTTTAGCGCCGTCTTTAAAAAACATTACAACGAGAATCTTTGGTTTACGAACGTCGACAAAAACTTAACCCTCGAATACTTTACTAAGAGGATTATTACCAAGTTCACAGAAACCTTTGAATTCATTTCCCTTAAACCCTTTAGCACGTTTAGTTTTAGTAGTTTAATTAAGGAAGTACTGCTTTTATATGTAAGCCTATTATAGGTACAACTACTAGCTTTTTCCCTCTAAACTCCGCTAAAGGTAATTATCCTACCTACTAGTATTAGTAACTTTAGCACCTTTTCTAATACCAGTTAAGAGATTTAAAGGGTCCTTACGACCAGTATATCACCATTTCCTTTCGACGTATCCTCATGGTCGATATGGATTACGTGGTAATTACCACGTTCGTTAAGATATAAGGAGGAAAGAAGAAGTATAACGGTAAGTCGTATAACCTTTTCGACGTTAAGTTGCGCCCGTTTTTCAATATCTGCCGCTAGATAAGGGTTGAATTGCTAGGTTTTTACTCGCTGTTTCCCAGTATCCTTATCGGCTAAACCAAGGCTTATTATTTCTGGTACCTGACGAATTGCTTTTCTTTTCGCGAAATTTACGATAGCCTAAAGAGTTATTTCGAGTACGATATAAACCTTACATAATATTATACGGACTAAAATATTATTTAGTGGTTTTATATGCTAAATTATAAAAAAGAGTTGGAAAGTAAAATGTATTTTTTATTATATATTTACCAGACTAACCCTTTATTAATAAGTAATAGGAAACGTAGAATCTGGTGAAAGTACCCTACGTTAGTAGATCTGGTAGACCGTTATAGGTTTTAAGGAGTTTGAATACACCTTTGAATACCTAGATGCCACTTGCAAAGATTTTCTAGTTAACCTCGTTTTTTGTTAGCGACTGTAATAGTTAAAGTTTTTGACAAAATTAGTATATACTCTTGAACTATTAAATTTAATAACGATGAAGAAAAACCTTTTACGCGTACTATATCGACCGTAAGTACGGAAGGCTCGACTAATATAGTTAATGGAAAGTCTGGACCTCTACCGACAGAGAAGGGTATTCCTCTTTTTAAGGTTTTTAAGTCGGTTAAATACTTTTACCTTAAATATTAAAAAATGTTGGATTTACGGTGAGCAAGGCTATTAGTCAATATATTATATTGCCGTCGAATGTGAATTAAATCAGGAAATATATTATTCACAATTCATTTTAACCTTTAACTAGGATTACACTAAGTAAGTTAAATAATTTGAAGGAAGTAAATTTTAAAAGAAGGAAAATAAGCTAAAGGCTATCGGCTGGTATAAAGATACTGGAATTGGCATTAGCTTGGAAGCAAAATAATTACTCGCTGATCACGCCTTTATTGTACTACTTTATAGGTAAAAACCCCTACCGCCAATATAACAATAAAGATTCTGGCCCTATACACCTTTTTATTATTTAAGATCGTTACATGGAACAGGTTTTTTAAGGGATTATACTGGACACAAGAACGGTACAGTATTTAATATGAGGTTATATATAATACGTCGCATTGCGAAGGGATATTAATATTACTAAAGAACTCGATTACGCCAATTTCAATAAAGTCAAGGTTGGCTTTATCCTTAGAAAAGAGTTATTTTCATTGGGATCAACGACGGTTAAAACTATCATTAACCTTCTTTTTTTCCACATTTTAAAATCCCCTACCCTCTTTTTCCTTTACCTTAAGAACATAAAAAAACCTTAATGTTAATATTAATATTTAAACAAACTAACTAATATAAATTAAAGCTGGCAAAAGGTTTTTATCTAGTTTTAAATAGGAGTACTTTTGGTTTTATCCATAAAGACTAAAAACAGTAGTATTAAATCTAATGGAGGTGAAACTTCGTTAATTATATCATAAGTTCAACTATCCATCGATGAATAGGCTTTATAAAGTCTTAAAGTCAATCGGTTATAAAGATTTAGACTTAACAACGCTAAAGGTAATGAAACGGCTTTACCACTATCGCCAAATAAATCCCCAAGCCTTTTCAAGGTTTAAAATTACGCTAAAAAGATTAAGACTTTAATTCGAAAGTTTTCTTAAATGTATTTTACCTGGATATCAAATTAGTATTATACGTTATATATTTCACCATGGCTTCTTACAAAGTTAAATTCCTTAAAACTATTACAGAAAAAAAACCATAAAAGATATTACGCGTTTTGTGGATTAATACGTACCTTGGGTTATGAAACGTATTAGTTTACAACGCTGTTACTAACTCCACCACAATGGAGTTTTAAGCTAACGTTAAGTTGATGGAGATTTATTGTAAATAGGTCCCTATTAAGGTTTATTAGGGTATTAATAAGGTCGAAAAGGTACGTAGACTTTTATAAAGGGTTTACTATATTTTTATGACGGAAATAGACAGCTTTATAAGTTAAAAAACACGGTTTTAAATAGTAGTAAAAGGTTCTAATGATACTGTTAACCTTAATGAATTTTAATTGACTTTATTGGTATTTGGGACCTACCCACGTATAATAACCAAGTCGTCATCCTTGTCAAACACCTAGAAACTCGTTACAGTATATAGCAAAGCCTTAAAGGAATTTGATAAGAAATATACGCTGCTAATTTAACGATGCCTTTAATATCAGGAATAAACCATTAATAAAAATATGTTATCCTTTTCCCTTCAAAGTAAAGTGTTTATATGACGCAAGCCAGATGAATAAAATAGGTCGTATAAGATCTTAAACGTTACTACTTTAAATGTAGTGGTTCAAATTACTAACGGTTTTATGACTTTTTGAGTTATATAGGTTAATTTATACCGAAGACCCTTTAAGTTTAATGAAGATTTTAACGTTAATAAATTATAAGTCAAACGGATTAGCTAATATAATCTTTCTGAGCCGATCTTTAACAAGCTAATAAAACTTCGACAGTATAGAAAACCACCTAAAAGAAGAATACATACTAAATAGGAGGACGGTAATAGGAACTACAAGCCTAGTAGGGTATATATAATGGCTTATATGTCTTATAAGAAATGTTTCAACAGAAAATTTACCCTCAAGTTACGTGCTGGAGATATTATTAATACATAGGGTAAGTTATTCAAGAAAAACAACTAAGTGGAGATTAACGGTTTTGTTTACGAGGGGTTATACAATTTGTAGCGTTAACGTAATTTAAAAGCTAAAAATTCATTATTTTTAAGTCAAGGATAATTTACGAGGTTAGGGGTAAAACTACGAACCGGCTGTAAAAGAAATCACGGTTAATCACTTAAGGATACAGTAATGAAGGTAAGAAATAAATCCTAACTTAATCGCCTATAATTTAAAAGATTAACCAGCGTTTAATCGTCGTAATTGTTGCCAATTTAACTACTAGAAAAAAAGGTTAATTTATACTTAATAGCTGGGATATTATGTAAACGTATATGTACTATGTAACCGACTTACAGCAGATTATACTGTTTAAGCTACCGAAAGAACTAAGGGACAAGTTTCCAGCTAGTATGGTAATACGTTATATTAAGTCCTTATATGGATTGATCGAAACAGGCGTATACTGGTTTTTAACGTACTAAGCATATTTTAAAAATAGGATAGGTATAAAGACTTCAATATTTAACTCGTGTTTATTGATTATAAAAATAAAATATTTCGTTATCGTTGGTATATTAATTAACGATACCCTTGTCCACAGACATACTGAGTTTTTAAAATAGAAATAGAGTATTATTGAAAATTCAGGCCTTTCAAAATGTAAGCCGATTAAAATGTTAGTTAAGGGTATATAACTTGACTTTAATGGATCTTTAATTCATATAAATAATATTAAGTCTAAAAAAGGCACTTTTATTAGCTTACATTAAAAAAAGTAAGCTATAAGCTTGACGATTATCGATAAAGCCGACGGGGTAAGATTACAAAGATACCTAGAGCAGAGTGACCGTGCGGCCTCTATCGTTATATTATGTTAACTGAAAGTATTTTACAACCTGTTTATCTCGGTACAAGTATAAAATTTATGAAAAGAGGATTTTGATATATTAAATAAGCGTATTTAGTAGTAATTGGATTAAGTAGAAAGAGGGATTAATATAGGTTTTATGGATTTGATGAGGGCAAAGTTAATCATTTTTGCGAAGAGATTATTTGCCAATAATATCAACTTTATATCGCAAATCGTTTTTCTAATAATGCTAGTTATCGAGGAAAGGTTTGAAGGGCAATTTATGATTACCGAAAACATTATGTATTAGATATTCATTAAGTGCAAACGTATAACCCGGAACTTGCTAACTTTAAAAGTTTATAGTATAATGGCAGGCTTTAATATAGGTATGGTAACTAACGATATATTAAAGATTATCACCAAACAGCTGGAACTCCCTTCAATACCTGTAGTAGTATATACTAACTTCCGGGGCCTTTACAAATACCTATTAAAGTTGGGAACAACTAATGAAAAACGCCTAATAACAGATGCAATAGCTTTAAAAGAGGCATGTAAAGTCCAGGAAGTTAATAGTTTTCAGGAAATGAATGGCAAAGATAACTCCGTTAACTTTATTACTAAAGCTACGCCTAATAGTGCTTTGGAAAGGTTTGTAGACAGTAATACGCTAACCATAAGAATTGAGGGCTACGTAAACTGCTTGATATATAACGAGGAGCCAAAGGGTTATCCTATTAAACTTAAAGACTGCTAGGGTAATAACGTTAATGGCAATAGTGGCAATAACAATAGGTTGAATTACTGGCAAAAGGTACGTAATTGTTGGCGTACCTAATCTATATAAGTTTGTGGCGAAGGATCTATACACGGGAATTAAGGAACTGAGGCTTCGTAATGATGGAGTAAAAGGGCCACGAAGGGCCGTAATTAAAGTGGGTTTTAATATAAATTAATTGGAATTAATAGGGGTCTGGCTTATTGTTAGCTTATGAATTGAAGAGGGATTTTAAAGGTTGCTACTAATTGATGTCAAACCATACTGGCGTGCAGGCATAAAACAAAAAGCCGATAGTATTTGAATATTAGTCAAATTCAGTACAGATAAGTCAACTTTATTTGTAGTAAAGTTTATTGTACGTATTACAAATTGACTATAGTTTGTAGGACTGCACTTTAAGTGCTGTGTAGTAGGTGCCCACTTCAAAATGGGGTACAGGCTAAAGCATTTGGCCATACAAATTAGTGTATAAACCGGCTAGCGGTCTGCCAAACTTAGAGCGAACACATCTCAATCAACAATATCAACGTAGCACCAGTTACTTCAACCATAGTAATTCGAATCGACTACGTTGCACGATAAAAGCCTACCAACAACCTTTAAGTATTTAACCAACTATATCAGTCGCTCTATTTTAGACTTAAACCCTAAAGTATACGATGAAGAACCTAAAGATTTCGACGATTTTACCGAATAGTTTAACGAATAAATCCTAATAATATGAAAAAGGTATACAGTTAAATTAAAACCAGAATAAAAGTGAAATAAGTAAACGAAAAATCTACTTACTTGCGAAAAAAAGGTAAAAAAAGCATTTTTTAAAACTTACTCTACAAATGCGCCACCAACGAAAACCCTTAATAAACCTTTAAAGATAGGGGGGAATAAAAAGGGATTATTAGCGACAATATCTTTCAACTCTCTTATATACGTTTATAAGGACTTTCTTAAGTTTATATAAGTTTTTCAAACCTTTTCGCACGAGGTTTTCAACTCGTTAACGTTACTAACCATATAAAATCAATTAACCTACACAGAAGCCCTTAAATCTACTAGTTAATTAAATAGAAACCACACTACATCCTGTAACTCTAAAGGGATTATTAACAAGTTTTCCGCGGCAGAAATCATTCAACCCCTTTCCCCTAAGCTTTTGAATACGTTGACTTTTAATTCCTAAATTAAGAAAAGATTAGTTTTATATGCAAGCCCATTGTAGGTACGACCACCAGCTTTTCCCCTTTAAATTTAATTGAAGGCAATTATCTTACCTACTAATATTAACACTTTTTCCAATTAAGAGATTTAAAAGGTTTCTACAACTAATACATTGTTATTTCCCTTCAACACATTCTTAAAGTAAATATAAATTACATGTTAATTACCTCCTTCTTGAAAATATGGAAAGAAAAGGAAAAGTATAACAATAAATTGTATAACCTCTTCGACGTCAAGTTAAGTTCGGTTTTTTAACATTTACCGCTAAATAAGGGTTATATTTCCAGGTTTTTACTCGCTATTTTCCAATATCCTTACCGGATAAGCCTAGGAATGCTACCTCTAGTTACTAATAAATTATTATTTTTTTCGCGAAATTTACAATGGCCTAAAGGGTTATTTCGAGTACAATGTTAATTTTACCTAATACTATACCAATTGAAGTATTATTAAATGGTTTTACGTGTTAGATTACGAAACGGAAACGAAAAGTAAGATAAACCTTTTTAATCACATGCTTAATAAACTAATACTTTTCCAATAAGTGATAGGAAACATGGGATCTAGCGAAGGCTACTTACGCTAGTAGGTTTGGCAAGCCGTTACTGGCTATAAGGAGTTCAAATACGCCCTACAATTCTTTAACGCCACTTGCGAAAGGTTTTTCGGCTAGTTATGTTTCTTGCTGGCAACTGTAACAACTTGAGTCTCCGGATCGAGTGGTAGGTACCCTTAAGCTTCGAAATTCAGTAATGATAACGAGAACCCTTCCTATTCGTACTATATCGACCGTATGTATGAAAGTCCCGGCTAATATGGTTAACGGAAGGCTCGGGCTTAGGGATGTAACCAACCTACCTATGAAGGAGGTTATTTGTTTTTAAAGTTTTAAAGTTGATGAAACAAGTTTACTTCCAATTTAAAAGGTAAAAATATTGGATTTACAGCAAGTAGGGCTACTACTTAATACGTATACTATTACCGAACGTAAATTAAAACAGGTAATATATAATATTTACTTTCTATTTACCTTTGATTATAATTACATTCTATGTGTTGTAGACTTTGAAGGAAATGAAGTTTAAAAGAATAAGAATAAGCTTAAGACCATTTGTTAGTATAAAAATACTAATATCGGCTTAAAAGCAACGTAATAACTCGCCGATCACACCTTTTTATACTGTTTAACAAGTGAAATCCCCTATCGTTGACATAACGATAAAAACTCTAACCCTATATATCTATTTTCCATTTAAAATTGTTACTTTAAACAGCTTTTTTAACGTATCATATCGGATATGGAGGAAATACGGTACTTTATATAAGGCTATTCGTAGTACGTTGTGTTACGAAGAGATATTAATATTGTTACGAAACTTGATTACATGGAAGCTGGCAAAGCCAAAGTTAGCTTTAGCTTTGGAAAAAGGCTATTTTTACTAGTATTAACAACAATTAAAACTTTTGTTAGCCCTATTGTTTTCCATATTGTAAAACCCCCTACACACATTCTCCTTTACTGTAAAGATATAAAAAATATCGGTTTTAATATTAACGTTTAAATTAATAAACTGGTCCAGGTAAAAAGCAGTAAGGGGTTTTTACTTAACCTCAAGTAGAGGTACCTTTGGTTTTATTTTTGAGAGTTAAAAGTAATAGTGTTAAGTTTAACGAAGGCGAAACTTTTTTAATTATACTATAGTTAAATCACTTGGTAATTAATAGGCTTCATCAGGTTTGAAAAACCACTGGTTATAAAGATATAGATTTTCCGGCGCTAAAGACAATTAAACGACTTTACTATTATCGTCAAAAATATTTCCAACCCCTTTAAGGTTTAAGTTTACGTTGAAAAAGACCAAAACTTTAATTATAAGGTTTTCGTAAACGTGTTTTACTTAGACAGCAAACTAATACTTTACGTTGTAGATTCTGCTACGACTTTTTGCGGAGTTAAATTCTTGAAAACTATTACGGTGAAGGAAATATAGGAGGCACTTCATACTTCGTAAATAAATACGTGCCTTAAACCACTAGATGTATTAGTTTACAATACCAGTACCAACATTGTTACCATATAATTTTAAGTTAATACGTAGCCTATCGGAATAGTATTGCATGCAGTGCAGTAGGTCAACTTTACTGTAAGTAAAGTTGACCATATTATAAGTTTATTTCTTTGTGTAGACTTACCGCATTAGGTGTAAGTCGAGTGCAGTACGCTGCACTTCACTCTAGGGCACGGGCCAAGCAATTGGCCATACAAATTGCAGTACAAACCGGCTAGCAGTCTTCCAAACCTAAAAAAATAGATCCACTATCTGACTACTGCAATACTACTGTTACTTCAACTACGATTCGAATCGACAGCGTTACAACATCTAAGGTCTACCAACACTAATCAGTGCTTGTTAGGTTAAGCATAGATTAGCTAAGTAAAAGAAGAAGCTGCTTTCCGGTTGTTACGCTTTATCCTTTTTAGGTAAGGTAGAAGAAAGGTATTTGCAAAACGCCCCTATAGTACTGTGTCGTCTTCGTAGTAATTTAAAAGTAGGCGTCGGTATTTCCATTAAAAACACCAAGAAATGTTTTTTAATCCTTTTGAAAGACGTTAAGGTTGACTATCAGAAGTTTCAAAGTTCGGCAAGTTGGCAAACGGTCAAGTCAATACTAGTATAGATACTACTATTGTAAGAAAGACGACTAAGTATCCACGCCAAATAATAAACAATCTTTACCATCAATAACAACCTTCGACTTTACCCTTTATATCAAACCTTTACCCTACTTTACTTTTTTTCACTCCCTATGTCAATTTAATCGTTAAGATCGTTACTCCGAGAGAAAACACCAAGTCACGTTGAAAAGGCTACATCACGTGATCCAACATCAAGCCGCCAAGTGCCTACGCGATTTCACTCCAAAAACACCAAGTCCCCACACTCACAGATCACCAAGTCTACTACTACCAAGCCATACATCAGTCAGATCGTTACAATGGCTTTAAAACACACTGGAATCAATTTCATAACCAATCTCGTTAAAAAGGAGGCAATTATTACCCTAGATAATATCTTTGAAAAGCACTTCAACGAAGAATTATAGTACACTGAAGCTACTAAAAACTCTACCACAAAGCACCTAACCAACGTAATCGGCTAATTCATTCTCGACACAAACACTACTGGAATCAGCTGTAGACCTATAGCCTTTGACAACTTTCAAAAATAGTTCTGAGACTAGAGTCTGAATATGTGTAAAAAGACGGAAAAGTAGGCAAAAATAAGACTAAGGCTTGACCTATTAACTCGAGGAATTAAACACCCTACGAAAAAATTGAAGGAATGCAGTCTAGCCAACCTACTCTACGAACACGTTATGGATAAATATCCTTAATAAACCTCTGTTAAGGGAAAAAAGATTACTAAAAACAGCAACCCTTAACGCCCACACACACGTTCGTAAAGACCTACCCAAGCTCAAACAAGCGAACGCGAAGAATCGATAGATCTACACTCCTTAAGCCCTTAAGTTTATCAATTAATTAAGCAAAATTGTCAAACCTCTCAAAAACCCCAAGACCACTTTCCTCAAGTTCTTCAACACATCTAGTTTCAACAGCCAAATTGAAAAAGGACCAGATTTATACGCGAGCCTGCTATAAGCACGATCACTGGCTTTTTCCCACCAAATTTAGCCAAAGGTAATTATCCTGACTACCATAACCAACAATAACCCCAGTATTTTCCCTAGCTAAAAAATATAAAAGGTCCATATAATTAATATGTTATCTTTCTCCGTCGATGTGTCCCTATAAAAGATACGAACTGTACAGAAATTACCACGTTAGTTAATATCTGGAGAGGAAAGAAGAAGTATAATGGTAAGTCATACAACCTCTTCAACGTTAAGTTACGCCTATTCTTCAATATCTGCCGTTAGATCAGAGTTAAGCTGCCAGGTTTTTACTCGCTATTTCCCAGTATTTTTACCAGCCAAGCTGAGACCTATTACCTCCGGTATCTGACGAATTATTCCTTCTTTCGCGAGATTTATAATAGTATAAAGGGCCACTTCAAATACGATATAAATCTAACCTAATACCATACAAACTGGAATATTATTAAATGGTCTTACATATTAAATTACAGAAAAGAGTCGGAAAACAAGATGAATCTTTTAAATCAAATGTTTAACAGGTTAATACTTTACTAACAGACAATAAGGAACGTAAAAGCTGGCGAAAGCACTTTATGCTAATAGGTCCATCAAGTAGTTACGGGTTATTGAAAGTTCGAATACGCCCTCCAATACTCTAATACTACCTACGAAGGGTTTTTTTAACCAACTGCGTTTCTCATTAGCGACCGTGATTTGTCGAGTCTCCAGTTCGACTAATATATATCTTTGATCCCCGAGATTTAATAACGAAGAAAAATATCTTTTTAATTCGTATTACATCAATCGAAAGTATGGAAGGTCCGGTTAATACGGTTAACGGAAGGTCTGAGCCTTTACCTACGGAAAAGTGTATTCTTTTTTTTTAAGGTCTTCAAACCAGCCAACCAAATTCATACCAAACGCTAAAAAATATTGGATTCATGGCAAGCAAGGCTATTAGTCAACACGTCACATTGCTGCTGATTGAAATGCGAAGTAGGTAATATATTATACGTAATACCCCTTTGCCTTTAAATAGGATTATATCTAGCGGGTTACATAATTTGAAGGAAGTGAAAACAAAGAGGAGAAAAGTAAGTTAAAGGCTATCGGCTGGCACGAAGATACTGATATTAGCCCAAAAGTAACGCAATAACTAGCCAACCACGCCTTTTTATACCGCTTTACAAGTAAAGACCTCTATCGCCGATATAACGATAAAGACCTTAACTTTATATACCTCTTTACCATCTGACACCGTTACACAGACCAAGTCTTTTAAGAAATAATGCCGGATATGGGGAAATACGGTAATTAACAGAAGGTTATTCGTAATATATCACATTACGAAGGGATATTAATACTACTACGAAGCTTAACTACGTAAATACCAGTAAGGCTAAGGTTAGCTTTAGCCCTGCAAAAAAGCTATCTTTACTAGGATCGACAACGGTTAAAACTATTATTAGCCCTATTGTTTTCTACATATTAGAATTCCCTACCCCTTTTCTCCTTTGACTAAAAACATGAAAAACCTCGGCGTTAACATTAACGTTAAGATTAACGAACTAATACAAATTAAGGCCAGTAAAAAGTTTCCACTTAACCTTAAGTAAGGTCATCTCTAATTTCACTTTTAAAGGTTAAAGGCAATGGTATTAAACCTAACGAAAGCGGAACTTCGCCAATAATATCGTAGGTTTAACTATCCAACAACTAATATGTTTTATAAGGTTTTAAAGGCAACTGGCTACGAAGATATAGAGTTGCTAGCACTAAAGGCAGTTAAACACCTTTACCACCATTATCGAATACACTTTGAAACACCCTTAAGGTTTAATTTTACGTTAAAATAAAACCAAAAACAAACTTGAAAGTTTTCGTAAACGTGTTTTACCTAGACGGCAAACCAGTACTACACGTTGTAGACTCCCACACGGCTTTTGACGGCGCCAATTTTTTTAAAAATTATTACGGTAAAGGAAATATGGGATTCATTACGTACTTTATGAGTTGATACTTACTTTAGCTTACCAAACGTATTAATTTACAATGCCGAGATTAACTTTATTACGATAAAGTTCTAAGCTAATATAAAGTTAATAGGTATTTAATATAAACAGGTTTCCGTTAAATCCCACTAGTGTATTAGCAAGATCAAAAGGGTATACGCCCTCTTATGAAAGGCCTACGATATCCTTATATTGGAAATAGGAAGCTTTATAAGCTAAGAAACACGGCTTCATATAGCGGTAAAAGGTCCCAACGATAATATTGGCTCTGACGAACTTATACCAACTTTACTTGTATTTAGGGCTTACCCACGTATAATGTCTGAGTAGCTACCTTCTATAAGTACCCAAAAACTTGCAAGAGAATATGGAAAAGACTTAAAAGAACTAAGGAAGAAATCGGAACACCACCAGGTTAATAATTCCTTTAATACCAAGAATGGACCTTGAATAACAAACGTACTTTTACTCCCCCTTTAAAATGAAGTCCTTACGTAGAGCGAGCTATGAAAATGGTATAAGCCGTACAAAATCTTAATACCAACTTAAACATGGTAGTTAATATTACTAACAGCCTGATAACTTTCGAAACTACATAGATTAATCTATACCGAAAACCCTTTAAATCCTTTAAATCTGTTAAAAATCTAAACGTCGATGACCCCCGAGCCGAACGAATCAGCCAATATAACCTTCCCGAGTCGATTATTAATAAGCTAATGGAACTTCGGCAGCATGGACGACCACCTAAAAAGGAATATACACATTAAATAGAAGAACAATAGGGATTATAGGCTCGGTAGGGTATATACATCGGCGTAGGTATTTTAAAAAGAAAAGTCTAACAGAAAACTTGCCCTTAAGCTACGCTTTAAAGGCATTATTGACATACCAGGCAAATCTTTTAAAAAAAGTAACTAAATGTAAATTAATAGTTTACTATTACAGAAAGTTATATAGTTTGTAGTATTAACGTAATTTAAAGGCTAAGACTTCATTATTTTTAGTCTAGTATAATTTACGAGTTTAAGGTCAATACCACGGATCGGTTGTACGAAAAGGTACAGCTAATCACCTAAGAATATAATAATAAAGGTAAGGGCTATATGCTCACTTAATCGCCCATAATCCAAAATATCAGCTAGGGTTTAATTTTCGTTATTACGGCCAGTTTGACTACTGGCGTAAAAGGTTGGTTTACACTTTATAGCCGGAATATTACGTAATCGTATACATAGTTTGACACTGATCCTCAACGGATTATACTGTTAAAGTTTCTAAAAAAAATTAAGGGATAAGTTTCCGGCCGGCGCGGTAATACGATGTATTAAGCCTTTATACGGATTAACCGAAACAGGTGTCCACTAGTTCCTAACGTACCAATCGTACTTTAAAAACAGGCTTAACATAGAGATTTTAACTTTTAACCTATATTTGTTAATTATAAAGGGTAAATACTTTGATATTATAGGTATATGAACTAACGATACCTTTTTCCTCGGCGATACTAGGTTTATAGCGGCGAAATGACATATTATCGAGGAGTTAGACCTTTAAAAGTATAAGTTAGTTAAAATGTTAGCCGAGGGTATATAACTCAACTTGATTAATTTTTAATTCGTATTTATAATATTAAAGCTAAAAACGGTACGTATATTAACCTACACCAAAAAGAGCTAGCCACGAGCCTAACGATTATCGATAAGGCTAACGAGGCAAGATCACAGAGATACTTGGAATAAAGGGCTCGTGCGGCTTACATCGCCACGCTATGTTAACCGAAGGCATCGTACGATCTTTCCATTACAACAAAAGTATAAGACCCGCAAAACGAAGACTTTAACAAGTAAAATAGGGGGATTTAGTAGTAAATAGATTATATAGAAAGAGAAATTAACATGGTTTCTATAAATCTGACGAAGGCGAAGCTAATAATATTTGCAGAAGTGTCATTTACCAATAATAATAACCTTACATCGCAAATCGGCTTTTTAATAATGTTTGTTAATAAAAATTGGTCGAAAGGGCAATTTATGTTTACCGAAAACCTTATAAATTAGACATCTATTAAGTGTAAGCGCGTAACCTGGAGTGTATTAGTTTTTAAAGTCTATAATATAATAGCAAGCTTTAATATCGGTATGGTAACCGACGGCATATTTAGGATTATCACTAAATAGCTGAAACTGCCACCAATACCTGTAGTGGTATATACTGACTCCCAAAGCCTTCACAAATGCTTATTAAAACTAGAAATGACGAATGAAAAACGCCTGATAATAGACGTAATGGCGTTAAAAGAGGTATATAAAAACTAGAAAATCGATATGTTTTGGTAAATTAATAGCAAAGATAACTTACCGATGCTATAAATAAGGCCACCCATAATAACGCTTTGAAAAGGTTTGTAGACAGTAATATGCTAACTATACGAATCGAGAGATATGTGGACCGCCCGGTACATAACATAAAGGAATAATGTTGCCATGGTAAACTGAAAGATCGCCAAAGAAATGGTGGCAATGACAGTAATTCAAATTACTGGCAAAAGGTACGTAAGTGGTAGTGTACCTGATTTATGCAGGTTGGTAACGAAAGATTTGTATACGGGATTTAAAAAACGAAGGCCTTGGAAGAGTAAAGCAAAAAGGCTACAAGAGACCGTAATTAATATCAATTTTAGTACAAATTAATCATTAATAGGGGTATGGCTTGTTATTGAAATGCAGATAAAGGAAGGATTTTAGAGGTTACCACCAATTGATAGTAAGCCACGCTGGTGTACAGGCACAAAACAAAAATCCTCCAGTGTTGGAATAGTATTGCATGTAGTGTAGTAGATCAACTTTACTGTAGGTAAAGTTAACCGTATTACAAGTGTATTACTTTATTCAGATTTACCTCATTGGGTATAAGTTGAGTGTAATATGTTGCACTTCACTCTAGGGCATGGGCCAAGCAATTAACTATACAAATTACAGTGCAGACCGGCTAGCAGTCTGCCAAACCTAAAACAATAGATTCACAATCTGACTAGTGCAATACTACTGTTACTTCGATAACTATTCGAATCGATAGCGTTGAAACGTTTAAGGCTTACCAACATAGCCAATAAAAATTTAATATAAATAGATCTTCGTTAAAGCCTATTATGGTATCAGTAAGGTAGAAAAGCTATACGACGTTTAACGAAAGGCTTACAATATTTCTATATGGAAAAGCGAAAGCTTTACAAATGAAGAAGTATGGATTAAAATTATATTAAGTGGTATCAAAGATACTATTAGCCTAAATCAACTTATACAAATTTTGCTGGTATTAAAAACTTACTTATATAGAACGATTAAGTCGCTATAATCGCTAAATACCTAGAAGCGCTTTATAATATATAACAAAGTATCGGTACGTTGTTAGGTGAATAAATTCCTTAATACTTGAAAATAATTATGAATAATGGAAGTTATCACGCTCTCTTTAAAGTAAAGTTTTTAAGTGGCGAAAGACAGGTGAATAGGATGGACCGTATAAAATTTTAAGTATTACTAATTTAAATGTAGTAGTCAAAACTTCTAACAGCCTTATAACTTTCTGAATTACATATGTTAAGTCATATAAAAGACCCCTTAAGTTCGATGAAATCTTTAACGTTGATAACCTTCGAGTCAAATGAATTAGCTATTGTAAACCCTTCTAATCGATTATTAATGAGTTAATAGAACGTCTACATTGTAGGAAACAACCTAAAATAAGGATATATATTTAAGACGAAAATAGCGACGGGGATTACAAGCTTAGTAGTGTAAAAACAATTGCATAGGTCTCTTAAAAAGAGAATTCCAACGGAGAACTTTCCTTCAAGTTACGTATTGAAGGCATTATTGATATACTGGGCAAACCCTTTAATAAAAGCGACTAAGTGAAAATTAACGGCTTTTTATTATAAGGGGTCATATAATTTGTGCCTTTAATATGATTCAAAAGCTAAAAAATCATTATCTTTACGTTCAAAATAGTTTACAAAGTGAAGGTTAAATCCACGGACCGGCCGTACGAAAAATCAAAATCGTTGAAGGATACGGTAATAAAGGTAAAAACTAAATCCTTACTTAATGACATATAATTCAAAACATTAGCTAACTTTTAATAGTTGTTATTATTATTAGTTCGACTATAAATATAAAAATTTAGTTTACATTTAATGGTAAGGATATAACGTAAACGTATATGTAGTTTATTACCGATTTTTAGCGGATTGTATTGTTCAAATTACCAGAAAAACTGAGGTATAAGTTTTATATTAACACGGTAATAGGTTGTATTAAGCTTTCATACGGATTAGTCGAAGTAGGCATCTATTAGATCTGAAAGTACCAGGCGTAGTTTAGAAATAGGATGGATATAAAGACTTTAACATTCAAAAAGTACTCATTAATTACAAAGGGTAAAGACTTTAGTATCATAGATATATAGGTTAACGATACCCTTTTTCTCGGAAATGTTGGATTTATGGCAGCGAAATAGCATGATACTGATGATTTAGGCTTTTGAAAGTATAAACTAATCGAAACGTTGACTAAGGATATATAACTTGATTGTTGGAATAGTACTCCATGCAGTGCAAAAGGTCAACTTTACTTATAGTAAAATTGACTGCACTGTAAGTTGAGTGTATTGTTTGTGAACTTACCGAATTTGGTGTAAATTGAGTACAGTACGCTGCATTTCACTCTAAGGCACGGGCCAAGCAATAAGCTATACAAATTACTATGCAGACCAACTAGCAGTCTGCCAAACCTAAAACAATACATCCAACACTAGACCAATACAATGCTACTGTTACTTCGACCACGATTCGAATTGACAATGTTGAAACGATCTAAGGCTCTACCAACACTTATTAATGCTTATTAGGTTAAGTACAGATTAACTAAGTAAAAGAAAATACTACTTTCCAGTTAATCTTTACAGCTACAACGGCTAGAGCAAAGGAAATATTTTTACAAAAGGTCTTTATTAGTACTGTATCAGTCTCATAACATCAGGAAAACAGAGAAGCTTTTTTGGTTTGTGTCGGTTTTACAATGGAAATTTGGAAGTTAGTGACGGTATCGCTATTAAAAACACTAAGAAATCTTTATAGATCTTTTTAAAAACGTTAATATTAACTTTCAAAAGTCTTAAAGTTCGGCAAGTTAGCAAACAGCTAAGTGAATACTACTACATGTAATACTACTGTAAAAAAAAAACGACTAAGTCGCTACACCAAACAACTCATAACAACAAACGACCTTCGACCTTACCTTTTAAACCAAACCTTTACCCTTACTTAACTCTTTTCACTTCCCCCAAGTCAATTTAATCTCCAAGATCGCTGTCTCTAGCGAAAACACCAAGAATCGTTAAGTTGCGCCAAGAAAGCTACGTTATGCAACTCCACGTTAAATCGCCAAGGTTCCTACGTGACTTCACGCGAAAATACCAAGCCTACACACCCAAAGATCACCAAGTCCCTCGCTTTACGTGTCCTATACGTTCTACCCAAGCTAAAACCTCAAGATATCTACCGCTAACGTTTACTTGAAGGTTATCATCTACCCCGTAACGGAAAAATTAATTAAAGCGCTTGGGGTTACTTTTTTCAAACACTATAACTATGACCTTTAGGGGGAATATATTAATGAAAACTCGACCGAAAAACATCAATTTTACTTCGACGGCTATTATATTGTTAAGCATAGCAATTCTAACGATATTGACCGCGCCTTTAATAACTTTCGTAACTATTTTAACGACTAAACCATTAATATATGGATTTTAATTCAAAAGAATCAAGTTAAGGATGAAAATAGAACTTAAGCGATAATGAGTTTATGTGTCACTATAGGGCATTATAAATTGAGCGCAAAAACTCTTCGATGTAGCCCAACTTTAGGAATGCCCTTAAAGACCACACCCTAAGGAAAATAGTATGAAGGAATCTTACCCCTCTTATACGCGATCTAAGTGATCTTCACTTTATCTTTAGCTAATTTGAGCCTTTTTACGAGTTAACAATAAGAAACCTATTAACCTTCTCGGTGGTCTAACACTCCCACGTAACAGTGTGGAGTATGCTCCTAACGGCGGTAGAGCGCGTGAAGCAACAGCCGCTAATACGGCTAAAGGTATTGATGTCGACACCTTATACAAGTTAATTAAACATAATCTTCAAGTCTTTTCAAGCCGTTAAGTCTCCATTTACCCTTAACACTTTACTTAAAATCTCCAAGTCCTTTAAAACCCTTTTTATAATAGGTTTACCTATACGCGAAAGTCCACTACAGGTCTTATCACAGGACTTTACTTCTTGGGTCAAGCGACTAGGAATTACCTTTAACACCGTGCCTCGGAAGCTTTAAGGCTTAAATTACCAGGAAATACCAATTAAAACTGGAATAACTATTGTAACCTGCCCCTAAAATCTGTTAAGATAGTTAACATTAACTACAAACTCCTTACGAATTTCGCTAAGATTTGAAACGACGTAAAGAAGTATAATGGAAAACCCTAAAACCTTCTCGAAACCAAAATAATGCCTTTTTTAAACATATACAAGTAGATGGAAATTCTCCCTTCAGGTTTTCACTTACTATTCCTCGAAATTCTTATAAGGTACACCAAGAATTACTACCAAACTTTCCTTACTCAATTTACCACGTTTCACGAGATTAACGATAGCATAAAAAGCTATTTAGAATACAATATTTACCTCTCCCAATACTAAACAAATTAAGCTATCATACGGTAGACTATAATAATAGCGAAAAAGAAAGAGGAGGAAATACTAATAAGTGTCCTTATCCAAATGCTTAATAAGTTAATATTATGCCAACAAGTAATGGTAAAATCTCACGTTAGCGAAGCCACACTTTGAAAACAGGTACGGGAAGTAGTTACAGGCGTTAACGAGTTTGAATACGCCTTAAAACGACCAGATACTACCTATAACGGTTTTTTTAACTAGTTGCATTCCTCGGTCGCTACTGTAATAACGCGTATATTAAATTCGTTTGAGATATACCCCCAAACCAGCAACTTTCCTAACATAGATTAAGAAAAACTTATGGTAGGTAGTTACGTCGACCGAAAATATGGTTACGGGAGCCTCTAACACCTAAAGTCTAGCCCACAGGCCACAGACTAGAGGCAATAGCCACGTTAACGCTAATAAGGCCAAAATTTAGTCGGGCCTACTAACTGTAAGTAATATTGTCGTAATAGTGATAAAATATAATGGATTTGTGATAAGTCTAGCTATTGATTAATTCGGCACCCCCCTACCGATCAAAATAATAAAAAGGTGATATATTTCATCCAGTACCCTACCACTCTTAAGCAAGACTACTTGTATTAAATCTTAAGCTTCAAGGGCGACGAGCCAATTAACGGCGACAATACCCCTAAGTAAATTAAATGGTATATAGATACTGCTCATGAAGCGGTCCAGTAATTAACCGACCACGCCTTTTTATACCATTTAAATGGTAAAAACCCTTACCTTTGTCCTAACCAAGCCTCTAACCCCTTATAACCTTTAACTTCCGCGATCGTTACGCGGATTATACGTTTCAAGGTATTATACGAGAAATAAGGGTAATAAAGTACATAATAAAAGGCTATTTGTAATATGTAACATTATGAAGGGAAAGCAATACAACTATTAAAATTGAATACCACAATGTTAGTAAGGCTAAAGTTAACTTTAAACTGAGCGAATAATTATCTTTACTCGAGACAACAATAATTTAAACTGTTGTGAAAGAGATGACGTTTTACATCTTTAAGTTCTCTAATCATTTTCTTTTTTTCTTGGAGGATATAATGACCCTCGGCGTTAACGTTGATGTCAACACAGATGATCTGGTCAAAAACAGTTAAAGATTTTTCCTCGACTTTGAGTAGAGGCACCTACAATTTTATTGTTTTGGTCCAGAAGTAGTGGTATTAAACCTAACTGAGCTAGAAATACGTTAATTATATTGGCGCTATAATTACGTAGCCGTTAACAAGCTATATACAGTCCTAAAATTTATAGGGCATACGAATATAAATTACTTTACCCTAAAATCTATTAAAAGACTATATCACTACTATTAAATGTATACATAAACCCCCCGGAGATTTAACTGTATACTAGAAAACGACAAGGATTTTAATTACGAGTTTTTTATTAATACATTTTACTTAGATAATATACCTATTTTTTATATCGTTAATTTTGCAATTTTCTTCCATGAGGCTAATTTTTTTACATTACTTTCGGTAAAGTATACGTAAAAAATGTTAAGTATGTTATAGATTAATACATACCTGGGTTTACCTCACATCGTCGTTTACGATACCGGTACTAACTTTAAGGCGGCGGTATTTTAAAAAGATGCTAGGATAATAGGTATCCAATATAAATAGGTATCTGTAAAAACCCATTAAAGTATTAAAGAGGTTAAAATATATATACATATTAGTTAGCCGAACGTATAATATTCATACATTGGAAATTAAAATCTTTAAGAATTCGAATGTACGCCTATAAATAGTAATGAAGGGTTTAAACGATATTGTAGGCTTTATCGACCTAATGCTAACGCTATTGGTCTTGAGAGCGTACCTACGTTTAACGAGTAAATCTCTGCATTTCGCAAGTATTTAAAATTATATTACGGATTACGGCAAAGCTTTAAGGGAACTACGAAGATAATTAACACAACGCTAGATTAATAATGCTTTTAATATTAGGAATGGCCCTATAATAATCGATATACTTATTTTATCCTTACGAAGTGAAGTTTTTTGTATAGCGAAAACCGGGTAAATAGAAGGATACGTATAAGATATTAAGTATCATGAACTTTAAAGTGATTATTAAAACTAATTATGGTTTTGTATCTTTTCGAATAACTTGGGTAAAGCTTTATAATAGAGTTACTAACAATAAAAACCTTTAAGATAAACGACCGAGTTAATAAAAAACCCCTTTAACCGTTATTAATAAGCCTATAAAACGCCGCCGGCGCGAATAACCCTCGAAAAAAAGAATATTAAAGAGAAAAGAATACATACCGGGTTATATCGATAATACTACTTAGGTAACTAAAAAAGAAAAAGATAACGAAAACTTGGCACTAAAACTCCAAATATAAAGAATTATCAAAACCTTTGATGAACCTTTTAAGAAAATCGATAAGGTTGAGATGAAAGGCTTATTAATTCAAGGAGTGGTATAATTCGTATCTAAAACCGATTTTAACCTTTAAAACCTAAACTTTATGATTTTTAAATCGAAGATTATTTATGAAATTCAAGGAAAAACTACGGGACGGCTGTACTAAAAGTTACTCTAAATCTCTTTAAGATACAGCGATAAAGGTAAAGCCTAAGTCTTTATGTAATCCTTAAAGATTTAAAAAAAATAGTTAGAGTTTAATAGTTGCTTTAACAATAAGTTTACTAGCTAAAACTAAAGGCAAGTTTACGTTTAATAGCTGTAATATAACGTAAACCCATACGTAATTATTAACGAATTTATAATGAATCGTATTTTTAAAATTACCATAGACATTACGTGTTATATACCCTTTAAGAACAGTGATATGGTGTGTTAAACTATTATACGAATTAGTTAAAACAGTTGTTCATTGGTTCCTAACTTACCAGTCGTACTTTACATTACGGTTAGCGATGAAGTTTTTAACGTACGACCAGTACTTTCTGGTGATTTGAAAGAGGGACTTCGGCGCAGTAAGTATGTGAATTAATGATACCTTATTCGTTGGAATGTCTGGCTTTATGTCATTAGAATAACAGGCGATTAAAAACTTTAAATTTTTGAATTATAAGCCAGTAACGACGTTAAAGCAAGGTAGTTAACTTAACTTTAATGGATTATTAATCTATATACTTGATATTAATGCCGGTTTTAACTTTCGCTAAAAAAGCTAAGGAATAATTTTGATTACAATTAACAAAATAAATACGGCTAAGGCTTAATAGTATTTTAAATAACGTACCCGTAACAACTATATCGTTATCCTATACTAATGAGAGGTATTATATGACCTATCTATCATCGTACAAGTATAAAAGATAACGGATGAAAACTTTAACCGATTAAATAAAAAGTTAGAATAGAAAATATGAAAGCTAGACCGTGAGATTAATATGGTCTTAATCGACCTATCAAGTGCAAAGTTAATAATCTTTACGGATAAGTTCTTTATAAATAATACCGACTTATTTTTATAAATCGGTTTCCTTATAACACTCGTTAACGAAAATCGGCGGGAAAGCCAGTTTAATATTATTGATGGTCTTATTCACTGGATCTTTGTTAAGTGTAAGAGGATTATACGAAATCTATTGGTTTCGGAGGTTTACAGTATAATGACGGATTTTAACGTAGGAATAGAATTATGGGAAACCCTTAACCTTATTACCAGGTAGTTAAAGATTCCTCCTATTCTAGTGGTAATTTGTACCAACTCAAGAAACCTTTTGGAATACCTTTCGAAGCTCGGAACCACTAACGTTTGATAATCGACGTGATAGTACTCCGTAAAGCCTATGAAGGGAGGGAAATTAAGGAATTTCGATGGATTGACGGCAAAGACAATCCCGTAAATTCTATGATGAAGGCAATATTAAACAAGGCCTTAGAAAGGTTTGTAGATAACAATAGGCTGACTATACGTATCGAGTGCTACGTTAAAAAGCCTCCTAGTAAGCCTAAGTTATTTACCGGCTACAAAGGCTGTGGTGGCAAATTGGAAGACTACCAGGGAAATAATAACGATCTGTTTAATAAACACGGTTAAAGTAGAGGCTTATAGAGGATTATAGCGGAAAAACTTTTTGTAGGAGTTGATAAACTCAGACCTCAGAACGACGGAGCAATTGAGGTCAAATAGGGTTAATTTGCATGTTATTGGGTGCAATTTAGTATGGAAGTTAATTGGAATTGACAGGGGGTTGGCAAGTTGACGAGGTCGCTGTTTAGCGTTAACTGGAAAAGATTGGTTAACCATACTAGCGTACACGTACAAACTAAAAAGCCGCTAGTATTGGAATAGTACTATATTTAGTATAGTAGGTTAACTTTACTTATAGTAAAATTGACTTTACTATAAGTTGAGTGTATTGTTTGTGGACTTACCGTATTAGTTATAAGTTAAGTGCAGTACTCTACACTTCATTCTAGGGCACAGGCTAAGAAATAGGCTATATAAATTACTGTGCAGACCAGCTAGCAGTCCGCCAAACCTAGAACAACACATCCACCTCTTGACCAATGCAATACTACTATTACTTCGACTAAGATTCGAATCGACAATGTTGCAACGATCAAAGGCCCTACCAACATTGATTTTAATAAATCATTAATCCGTATTTATATTATGAAGGCTAAAATCGTCACTTATATTAACTTACGTCAAAAAGGGTGAGCTATAAGTGTAACAATTATCGACAAAACCGACGAGGTAAAATTATAAATATATTGAAAGTAGAGGGCCCGTATAGTTTATATCGCCACATTATGCTAACCAGAGGTATAGTACGACATTTTCATTATGGAATAAATATAAAATTTACGAGACGGGGACTTTAAACGTCTAAATAAAAGGATTCACTAGTTATTAGATTATTCGAAAAGAGGAATTAATATGATTTCGCTAGATTTAACGAAGGTAACACTAATTATTTTTGCGGACGAGTTATTTATTAATAGTACTGATATCATATCATAAATCGGCTGTTTAATAATTTTCGTTAACGAGGAAATATCAAAAGATCATTTTATAATTACTGTAAATCTTGTGTATTAGATATATGTTAAGTGTGAGCGTATAATATGAAACGAATTAGCTTTAAATATTTACGTAATAATAGTAGGTTTTAATATTAGTATAGTAATTAATGGTATATTAAGAATTGTTGGTGAATAGCTGAAATTATCATCGATACCTATGGTGATATATATTGACTTCCGAAGCTTATACAAATACCTATTAAAGTTGGGTATGAATGATAAAAAATGTTTAATAATAAACGTAATCGCTTTAGAGGAAGTATGCAAAGTTCGGGAAATTGATGAGTTTCGGTAGATTAACGGTAAAGATAATCCCGTTAACTTTATAATCAAGGCTACATCTGATGGCGCCCTGAAAAGTTTTGTGGATAATAATACGTTGATTATACGAATCGAGGGCTACGTGAACTACCCAGTACGTGAGGTGGAGGAATAGGGTTACCTTAACAAATTTTAAACCTTTTCTGGTGGTGATATTGATGGAAAAAATAGCGATGGTAATCTCAATAGCTTAAATTACTGGCAAAAGGTATATAAGTAGTGGAATACGTGATATATATAGGTTTGTAGCTAAAAACCTATGTACGGCAGTTGAATAATGGATGCCTCGAAAGGGTGGATAAAAGGGTTACAAAAGGCCGCAATTAATGACAATTTCAATACAGATTAATCGGAATTAACAGGGGTTTGGCTTGTTGCTGGCTTGTGAATTAAGGAGGGATTTCAGAGGTTACAATCAATTAATGGCAGGCCATGTTGGTGTGTAGGTACAAAACAAAAAACCGCCAGTATTGAAATAGCAGTCAAATGCAGTAAAGTTAATTCAACGAAACTACCAGTTTATTTGATTGCACTAACTGAAAAATTGACTACAGTTTGTGGAACTGCACTGCAAGTGCAGTGCAGTAGGTGCCCACTTTAAAGTCGGGCACAGACCAAAGCGTTTAACTATACAAATTAGTGTGCAGACCGGCTAGCGGTTAGC
The DNA here is from genome assembly GCA_038502455.1 of Anisogramma anomala. NCBI lineage: Eukaryota > Fungi > Ascomycota > Sordariomycetes > Diaporthales > Gnomoniaceae > Anisogramma > Anisogramma anomala. Next base: position 19,357,403 of record JASMMZ010000002.1, read on the forward strand.
CAAACTTAAGAAGAAACACATTACCAATTTCAATGTAGAACCAGTTACTCCTACCATGGTGATTCGAATCGACTACGTTGCAACAATAAAGGCCTACCAACAGTTAACATATTATTATGAAAAAGTGGTATTAATATAAGTAAATGTTGGAATAACAATTAATTGCAGTATAGTAAATTTAACTATATTAATTGAATGTTAACTGTATTAAGTGTAAGTGTTGGTAGGCATTTATCATTTCAATATAATCGATTCAAATCGTGGTTGAAGTAATTGGCATATTGCGTTGGAAGTGTTAATATGTTTCTTTTTAATTTTAGCAAACTGTTAGCTAATCTGCTTACCAATTTGTATAAGAAACTGTTTGATCTGTAATCTCGTTTGAATTAAGCACTTCTTATTCTTGACTTGCAGTTAATATATTTAATTTACAAATACTACTATCAACTAATATTAAGTACGATTAATTTACAGTTGGTATATTTAATTAAATTATATTCCAATTGACCAACGTTTCATTATTTGTATCTTTTCTTTGTGTATGTACGTGTTTTTATAGTTAATTACTAATTTTTAATAATCGCTGAAATTTTCTTTATTTCTATAGGTAAGACCCCTATCAATTCCAGTCTGTTATGTATCCAAATTAGTTTTAATTACAATCCTTCGCTCCCTATTTCCAAATATCAACTTCTTTAACTTCCGTACATAAGTTTTTCGTCACGCATTTGCGTGCTATCAATTGCGTAACTTTTACCAATAGGTTTTAGTACGATTTTTCCACATATTACTATTTTAACAGTTTTTCAATGGGATAGGGTATTGTTTTTCCTCCGTGTTACTTGCTAGTCGATTTATATATTCCTTAATTTGTATAGTTAACCGATTATTGTTTATAAAACTTTGAGGTGTTATTAGGTATGGTTTTAATTATAGTGTAAGCGAAGGTATTCTTACCATTTTTTTTCAATCCATCAATTTTGCGGGCTTGGTATGCCTCCCTTACAATTATTACATTTGTTATTTACCGTTTTCATCAATTGAACTAAGTTTAAAAAGGTACTTATAAAGGCCCCGAAAGTTATTATAAACAATCATAGGTATTAAAGGAAATTTTAATCATTTACTGGTTATTTTTCACGTGACGTAGGTTATTAAGTTGATATCAAAACCCATATTATTATACCGTAAATTTCCGATATTAATACGTTTCGTATTATATATTTATATTTGAGTGACATTCAATATACCATATTTATCATCATTGTAAACTTCTTATCAAACTTATTTTAGTTAATGAGTATTATAAGCAATCCGAATTAAAGGGTAAGGTCGATATTATTCGTAAAAAGGTTATTTGTGAAAATCATTAAATTCGTTGTTATTAAATTTACTGGTATTGTATTACTACACATATTGATGTTTTTATTTGGTATTGGATTCTGTTGGTAGGCTTTTATCTTTGTAACATAGTCGATTCGAATCTTCATAGTCGAAGTAACTGATGCTGCATGTAATGATCACACTAAATACCCGTGAGTATGTAGAAGGTGTTCAGAGGGTTTATGTTAGCAGTAAGGTAGCAGAGGTAACAAAAGGTGCAATATCAAGACTGTATTCGTGCGAGTGATGATCAGAAGCCGTGAGGCTATTCAGGGTAGACTGAATACTTAGATTGACAACTGAAGAGCTATGAAGGAAATACTATATATCTTGGTAATGAAAGTGTCCTTATATATCCGCGCCTTCATACGTCTTCAGTGTAGGCTCGACTGGCTCGACGTCGAGTCCATCGAGTCCCGGTGTGCAGCTCGACTGGCTCGATACCGAGTCCATCGAGTCTCACACCATGCTGACCCTAACCCTTGTGTACGGTGTGTCTGTTGTGGATCCCTGGTGCCTGCCGGGAGGCTGTGTCCAACCGATTTCCTTCGTTATCTGCTGCGGGGCCGCCGCTGGTGCGCCCTGCAGATGTTGGGTCATAACACTGCATTGAAATTCGTTCTAAGTTTAGTTGTAAGTTCTAAGTTTGGTAGACCGCTTACCGGTTTGCACACTAATTTGTATGGCCAAATGCTTTGGCCCGTGTTACAATTTGAAATGAGCACCTACTGTACTTGAATTACAGTCAATACAGTCAATCGCACAAACTGTAATTAATTTCCAGTCAGTACAATTAATTAACTGTAAGTATAGTTAACTTGACTGTACTGTATTTGACTGATATTCCACAACTGGCGGTTTTTTGTTTTGTGCTTGTACGTTATTATGGCTGGCTACCATTTGCTAGCAACCTTTGACATCCCTCATTAATCCAAAAATCAAACACATATCAATTACTGTTAATTTGTATTGAAACTGATGATAGTTACGTTTTTTTGTTATATATCTCTAAGCCTTTTATTCATCCACTCCCGTACGTAGGTCTTTTGTCATAGATTCGTACGTATTACGCATTTTACTAATTACGTAGCTTTTGCCAGTAGTTCAACCTATTTCCACCACCACTATTTCTATCGCCACCATTAATCTGGCAGTATTCGAGTTTACTAGGGCATCCCTGTTTCTACCCACCGTCACGTAACTTGGCTTTTGCCAAGTGACTTTGCCAGCCAACTGCCTTGAGCTTGTTTTCCTTAACTTTCGCCTCCATGCCTCTAAAGTCTGCAATGTAGTCAAAGTAATTTTTCTCAGAGACAGTAGGGTACTGGGATTGATACATTGCCTATTGTTTTTATCATTTAGCCGGAGGGTGGTGAGTTGACTAATAACCTTGTTTACTGTAAATTTAATGTCTTTTGATATTTTCATCATATTACTTAGGCCGGTTATACTTGCGGTCGATTTAGTGGGAGCGGTTTTCGTTATCGTCGTTGCTAAAGTTATGTGCTTGGGGGTATATATTAGGTAAGCCTAGCACCTATATTATCACGGTTGTTAACGAAGACCTAAATTAGCTGAAAATTCTTTACAGGTGGTATTAGGGTATTTTAAGGCGTATTTGAATTATTTATAGCCTAGGATGGTTTGGTAATCTTGTTGGCGTAGTCTGACTTCATTAGCTTATATATTTCTCATTATTTATTGGTAAAGTATTAAACTATTAAATATTTCATTGAAAAATTCCATCTTGCTTTCCAACTCTTTCTTATTATCTAATATTTAAGAGCACTTGATGATATTTCAGTTGGTATGGTGCAGTGCGAGGTTGATATCGTGTTCCAATTGATCTTTAAAACTATCATAGATTTTTTTTGGAAAAACTAGCAATTCGTTAAGTACTGAAGGGAGTAATCTTCGGCTTAGCCGATGAGGTTACTGAGAAATAACGAGTGAAAGCCTGTTAGTTTAACCCTTATCTAGTAGCAGATTTTGAATAATGGGCATAACTTGACATCGAGGAGGTTATATGTCTTACCATTATATATTTCCTTTCCTCTCCAAATCTTAATGAACGTGGTGATTATCGCTTAATTCGTATTTACTATAGAGACAATTTGAGGGGGAAGAGTAATGTATTAATCATAAGGATCTTTTGGATTTTTCAACCGGTGTTGGGAAAGGTGCAAGTGTTAGTGTTGGTTGGTAGAATAGTTTACTTTAGCCAAATTTAGGGGTAAAAGGCTAGTAGTTGTATCTGTAGTAGGCTTGCGCGTAAAACTGCTCCTTCTTTGATTTTGCTGCTAAAACTGTACGTGTTAATGGGCATGGAGCTAGGAAACTTAAGGTTAGGGAATTGAAGGATCTTGGTAGAGGAGGGGAACTTAGCGATAATCCTTTTGGTGTTAAAGAACTCGATGAGGTTCCTGTGTCTGTTTAATCAATTGGTGGATTTAAGGGCTTTCCGTGTAAAGGTCAATTGATTTTTCATAACTAGTAGTATTAGTCCGTTAATATTAGGTGAGAAGGTTAGAAAAACTTATCTGGGCTTGTTCAGGGCCTTTCGAACGTATGTAAGGGCATTAAGGAACGCTGTAACTAATGATACCTTTATTTTTGGCCTTAATACATTATGGGTATTTATTTGTTACGCATTTTTGGAGTACATTTTCCAGATTACCTTTATTCCCTTTTTTTGTAAGGAGTTTAATTCTTAGGTTTTATAACTTAGTTTTTACCTGTATTTGAACTTTTTTGTCCGTTTTTTCATGTCTGAAAAGTTTAGTCACTAAATTATTACTGGAAATCGTTGAGTATGATAGGTTTTTAATTGGTTTCGGTAGAGTTTGAATTGATAACAAAGCTTCCGATTACGTTGGTAAAGTGCTCAAGGGTTAAATTTTCGTTGGCATCCGTAAACTAGAGGTTTTTATCATAGTACTTTGCGAAGATGGTGCCGAAAGCCGTAATTTTTTTTCCTGATGGGGTTGTTAACGGTGTTAATTCCAGCGTGGTTTAAAGCTATTATAACGAAGATTACGAGGTGTAGAAGGGTAAAACAGTGGTGTAAAAGGATGAGTTATAGGTTTGCCGTTAAAGTTGGTATTTTATAAAAAGTTTTAGGACTTGGTAGTTTTTATTTTGGATTTGACAGTAATAGTACCCGTAATAGTAATAGATGCAATAGTACCGACTCATTCATTTGCTAACTTAATGACTTGGTGATCTTTTGAGACTTTTAGTGGTTAATCTTAACGATTTTCTTCAAGACTGGTCTAATGAAGGTTTCTTGGTGTTTTATATGGCGATACCAACGCCTGCTCCTGAATTTCCGCGAAAACGATACAATATAGAGGCTTTTCTTACTTACTGCTGCGAAAACTAACATAGCATATAGGGGCTCTTCGTAAGAATCTTTCCTCTACCTTGCCTAAAAAAAGCGTAATAACCAAAACGTATCTTTTTTTTCGACCTAACTTATCTGTGCTTAACCTCATAAGTACTGATTAGTGTTTCTAAGCTTTTATCATTGCAACTTAGTCGATTCTAATCTTTGTGATCGAAGTAACTATTGCTGCATTAAAATTGGTTCAGAGTTGAATTGTAAGTTCTAAGTTTGGCGGACCGCTAACCAGTCTGCACAATAATTTGTATGGCCAAATGTTTTGTCTCATATCCCACTTCAAAGTGACCACATACTGGACCTGACTTAAAATCAATACAATAAATCACATAAACTATACTCAATTTGTAGTCAGTACAATAAACTAACTGTAAGTATAGTTGACTTAATTATACTGCATTTAACTGATATTCCAACAGATTCATTTATTTCACCTATTAAAGTTTTTATTTCATGGGTTTCAGATTCATATCGTAATCTATAAGTGGTAAAATATCATGAATCAATATAAAATAGAAATGTAAACCGCTTAAGCCTTTTGTTGAAGGTATTATTATAGTTTTATATTGTTAATTTTGAAGATTTTCGTTAGATTCGTAGCTTAACCTTTTTAGTGTAGGTTAAAGTATGTTTTAGGAATATCGTTAACATTATAAGTATAGATTAACAATGTATTCAAATCCAGTTTTGTATGTTTAATCAAGTTCTTAATGAACCTACACTTTTAAAGGCTCGAATCTTCTATAATGCGTTATTTAAACATTATAATCCCAACTTTTCAAAAAAGGTATTTTTTCTATCAATATATGAGCGTTATAAATGTTTCATATTTATAGAATAAACAAATAAAGGTTAGTCGTTAACGTCTTTACTTTTACCATGTTTTAAAGTGCCTTCAATATGTTAATACTTAACTAATACCTGATTTGTCCAATTTGTAAAACTTTTTAACGTATCTTATTGACGTTTCAATATAGAATTAATCCCTTAACTCTTTTGGTGGATTTAATAGTATAATTAGTTAAATATTGGCAATACATTATGCATATGTTTATATAATAGTATGTGTTTAAGAGTGAATTTACTCTTTACGTTAACAGTTAAACCATTAGTAAACACTACAATTAAACACCAATTAAACTTTTGAATTATAGGTGATTGAGTAAGGATTCATCTTTTTCTTTTATCACTATTGCTTCAAGTAATTAAATTTGAATTTTCGTATGGTCGGTCTATTATTTCCCCTCAACTTCGTAGAATATTGTTTAATTTAACATTATCAAGTTCTATGTGTCTAATTAACTCTATAGTATAAAATGGACAATTTCAACTCTCAAAAGTCTTTGAATTTTGATTCGGTTTCTTTCCTTAAAAACCTACCTAATGTATTAATAATATTGTTAGCATATAGTTCAAGAGTTGGATAATAGTTAGACATTTCTTTTTGGCGATATTTACGATATAGTATATGTTTTCCAAGGTTTGTAGTTCTCTTAGTGCTTCTTTTTTCATTTCATATTCTTCTCAAGGTTTTTTTTGGGATGTTAAAGTTTCTTTTGGTTTGTTAACAATTAGTTTAAAAGAGTTATATCGATTTATTCATTTGGTTTAAGGATCCTCATCAGATATTCTCTCGGCTTATATTGTTAGAACTTTAGACGTTGCAATGTTGTCGATTAAAATTTGTCGAACTAACAATATTATTACGTAGTTAAGTGGTAGATGTATTGTTCTGAGTTTTACAAACCGCTAGCCGGTCTGCATAGTAATTTATATGATCAATTACTTAGTCTATATCCTAGTCTTAAGTATACATATATTGTACTTTAGTGGTAGTTGATACAATAGAACCACAAAACAATATACTTAACTTGCAATCAGTATAGTCAACTTAACTTAAAGTAAAGTTGATTTCTTATAGTCAAATTACTATTATTTTAACACTGGCGGCTTTTTGTTTTGTGCGCGTATGAGTGTATGGTTGACCAATAATTTCTGGTTATCATTAAATTATCTTATCGTCAACCAGCTAAACTTTTATGAATTCCAATGTACTCCATACCCGAATGAACTTCAATTACCTCTTTTTACCTCAATATTTCGAGTTTCGACTTTATCAATTTCCATAGATAAGGATTTCTCTACAAATTGATACATATCTTTAACTTAACCGTGCTAATTGATTAAGTCGCCGGCGTTAATTCCCTAGAAATTTTCCCGTTTTCCAGAGTATCTCTGTTCGCTGGAACGTAACTTAACCTTATTAGGCAGCCTATCAACGTAACCTTTAATACACATAGTTACCTTATCACTGTTAACAAACTTTTTAAAGTCATTACTTAGTAATAATTTTGTTATGTTATTAATAGAATTATCTTTACCATTAATTTACCGAAATTCATTAATCTCACTACTTTCTTAGGCTTCATTTAGTGCTATTATGTCGATTATTAGGCGTTTTAAGCTTATAGTTCCAAGTTTAAAAAGGGAATTAAATAGGTTTCTGGAATTGATGAAAATTATTACCGGGATAAGCAAATTCCTTAAGCGCTTGGTAAATATATTATAGGCTTTCCATATTGTTATAACAATATCAAAGACGACTATTAGACCGTAAACCTCCAAAGTTAACACGTTTCTAATAATTCTTTTCAACTTCACGAAAATCCAATAAATTAGGTTTCCGATTATGTTAAACTGAGTCTCCTATAACGTATGTTTTGAACTATAGTTATAAGTAATCCAATTTATATCAATGAGTCTGTATTATTTGTAAAATATTCGCTTGTGAAAATCATAAACTTTGCTTACGATAGGTTAATCTGAATCATATTAGTTCCTCAATCCAGATTTCTTATTTGCCACTTTAACCTTTTATTTAATAGATTGAAGTTTTTATTCATTAAGTCTTGTATTTATACCGCAATCAATGGGTTGTAAAAAGCTGTTGGTTAGTATAGAGTGGCGATAGAACTGTTAGAAACGCGTTGTTCCAAATACTTTTAAGCTTTAGTTATATCAATTTCGTTAATTATGGTTAAGTTAAAGAATCATTCTTTTTTACGGAAACTTATATATGTATTAGTATATTGAATACTATGTTTACGGATGAACAATCTATTAAAGTTAAGATATTCACCTTATGTTAAAGTTGCGACTAGCTTATAGTTTTAGAACTTTAATTTTTTCATAATCTACTGTTTGGTTTCATAAAGCCATTAGTTCCCATAAAAATGTTATTGTTAATATGTATAACTATCAAGCTGAAATCGTTATTCTTATTTTACGTAATTAGTAAGTTCGTATCATATGTTCAAGATTTTATATCTAACCTCAACGTAAGATATAATTAGTAATTTATGAATCAATAAACGCCTATTTCGACTAGTTCATATAATATTTTGATATATTATATAACCGTCCTTATAATGTATTTGTTACGGAGTTTTTGTAGTAGTTTGAATAAAATAATTCTTTATTAATCCATTGTTTTTTACGTATTCATTTTCTTCATATTTCGAATATTAAGGGTAAACTTCTCATTAATCCTGGTGAATAAACGTATTGCCAAAGCTATTACCAAGTGTTAGCTTATCTTTTAAATCGTTGGCGATTGTATCAAGAATCATTTTTTTACTTTTATCACCTTATTATTTAGCGATTAGACGCGACTTCTCATATGACCGCCCCGTAGTTTTGCCTTTAACCTTGTGGATAATCCTTTACTTAAAGATCGTAATATTTTGGTTTTGAAGGTCAAAGTCTCGTTTAGACACAAATTATATAACTTCTCAAATAAGAAGTTCATTAATTGCAACTTTATCGCTTTTCGTAAAAAGTTTTCCAGTGATTTTTATAATGGTTTGTACTCGAATCTTTACAGTTGAGTTTTATTCGTCTTTATTTCTCATATTAATACAAATAATATCATGAATCCGTTCTTGTATATATTCCATATCTTCAACGTTTCCCCCCTTGAATCGTTAGCCACATTGTTGACGTTTTATAGGCTTATTTGTCACAGGGTGGGGAGAGTTATATTGGTTAATTTTCTTATCTCTAATATTTTAATAGCTATCGTTATCGTTATTCAACTTAATATAGGGTTTTACCTAAGTTGTAGCGAATGTTTTATGACCGTTAGTAGTTTTAACAATTACTTTAGGGTTAACTATACTTAAGATTTGAAATGAGCGATTTCAATTTCCTAGCTTTCGTTACACGAGGACTTTACTTTATAATTGTAAAGTAACTACATCTATTATCGTAAAGCTATGACGATTACTTCCGTAATTCCTTCAAAGTTTTACCGTATACTACAGTTCTCTTTCGAGTACTTATTAATAGGATAGATTTACTTGTTATACAAGGATATGATTTAAATACCAAAAGCGTTGGCACTAAGTCATTAGGGCCCATATTATCGTTTAAACCTTTCACCGCCATTTTATGACGAGTTTTTTGAACTGTAAAGTTTTCAATCATTAACCTAAAAATATCGTACGCTTTGCAAAGTAGTATGTGTACCCTTTAAACTTTTACAATACACTAATAAGTCTTAATAGATACCTATTTGAATTGAATCCCTATTATTTGTGCATTATTTCAAAATTCTGCCATTGTAAAGCTTTTATTGATATTATAGATAACAACGTTTGGCAATCTTAAATACGTATTAATTTAAAATATTCCTCACGTTTACCATTTAGTTTTTTCGCCAACAGGAACTTCAAGAATTTGACTTTATGGATGAAGATCACGGAGTTAATAACATAAAAAATAGGGTTGCTATCCAAGTTGAACACGTTAATGAAAATCTCGTAATTGAAATTCTTGTTGTTTTTTAGTTTTAACATGAATTTTTGGGGAACTTCAAAATAAGTTTAATAATAGTGGCATTTTTTTTGATAATATCTAATGCAAAGTTTTCCATATTTTGTACTTTTGGAAGTTAAGGACATTATGTAAGTAATCAAAGGATGGATGATTGAAACGCTGGAAAAATTAAAGTATCTCTGATTTTGACAGGTTTAGTACCGTTACCTATAGGTCCTGCGGGTGAAACTAAAAATGTCTCCACTTCAAAACGAAAGGGAATCTTTAGTTGTTTTTCACTAGTTTATTTACGTTGATATCAATGTTAATACTAACAATCTTCATGATTTTTAAGTAAAATAAGGATGTTGTAGGGAACTTAGTAATATAAAATTTGATTAGCTTAACAACCATTTAAACAATCGTCGTTTTTGGTAACGATAGTTATCCGCTAAGGCCGAATTTAATTTTGGCTTTTTCAACATTTTAACGATTAATTTCCGTGATAATAATAATTTCTTTTAGCAATGTTACATACTATCAATAATCTTTTATTAAGTATTTTACTGCTTTTATATCCAGAATAATATTCTGAAACATATAATCCGTATGACGATCGCAAAGGTTCAAGGTATATAAGGGGTTAAAGACTTATTTATGGTAAAAGTAAGGGTTTTCACTATTTAAGTGGTATAGGAAGGCATGGTTAGCTAGTTACTTGGCCAAGTTAGGAGTAATGTCTTTATGCCACGTAACTTGTTTAGGTATATTGTAATCTTTTATAACATTTTTACTTTTTCAATCCACAATGTAGTTTGGATAGTTTTGACTGTAAGTAATATGGTATTATATGTAATGCATTTCCTATCATTTATATCGTTTAGCCAACAGATGGCGTGTTAATTAAAAATTAAACTAACTGTTGGTAGGCCTGCCTATTAATGTAGGCCTATGTCATTACAACGTAGTCGATTCGAATCTCTATAGTCGAAGTAACTGGTGCTGCATTTAAAGTGGTGATGTTGTTACTTATAAGTTTAGCAGACCACTAGCAGATTTACACGCTAATTTGTATGACCAAATGCTTTGGCTTGTGTTTCACATTGAAGTGGGTACCTACTTTACTAAACTTGCAGTTAATACTACAAACTACAGTCAATTTTCAGTTAATATAGTAAATTAACTATAGGTATAGTTGATTTGATTGTATTTGAATTGATTGCTATTCCAACACTAACGCCTTTTCGTTTTTTGTTTATGCATAATCATAGTAAACCACCAATTGGTAGTAATCCCTGAAATTATTCCTTTATCAGCATGCCAAACCATTGTCAATTTCAGTCAACTTATACTAAGACTGACACCTATTTTACCTTATTGCCCCAAATTTTTGAATCCTTCATTTTTCAACTCCTGTATATAGATATTTCGCTACAAAATTACACACATTATATATTCCATTAATTACCTATCCTTTTTCATTAATTCCAAGCTTACTTTTCTTACACGCTGTTACTAATATCGCTATAACTACCCTAGCAATCTTCCAATTTGCCAAGGTATCCCTATTTATTCATGTCATATACTAAGTGGTCCACATAGCACTTAGTTTGTAAGTTTAATATATTACTGTTCACTAACCCTTTCATGGAGCTATTAGACATAGCCTTAGTTATAACGTCAATAAGATTATCTTTACTATTAATCTACTGAAACTCATTAGTTTTCTGGACTCCGTATACCTTCATTTAAACTATTACGTTTATTATCAAACGTTTTTTATTATTTATACCTAACTTTAATAAAAACTCGTTAAACTCCGGAAGTTTATATACACAACTATAATTATTAAACGCAATTCTAAATATTTATTAATAATCATTAACTTACCGTTGATTACTATAATACTATAAACTCTAAATTCAACAAGTTTTGTATTACACTTTCATACTAAACGAATATCTAATATACAAAGTTACCGATTATCTTAAACTAACTCTTTCCATTTTCCTTGTTAATAAATATTACAAAAAATTGGATTTACGATAAAAAAATATTCGTAAGTAAAACATCCGTAAAAATCATTGACTTGGTCGTTATCCCATTAATTGAGAACATAAAAATACTTCTTTTAAATTATCTATTTAAGACGAATTTGGTTTGGATAAACCTATTAAAGTCATTATCCCATCAATTTTAAATTTATACCGTAATTTAAAATAGGTATGATATCTCTGGTGAATACAACGTAACAATATAAGTTAAGCATACCTTTTACTTCAACAATTATCTTTATTTCACCTCGTTTAACTTATTAATCATAGTTATATTCGTATTTGAACCTTTTTATCGTAAACTCAAACATATATCCGGAATATCGGCACCATTTTCAATACTATAAATATAAATTGACGATTTATCAAGGTTAAGTTATATACTTTTAGCTAACATCTTAATCGACTTATACTCTTAAGACCCTAATGTTTCAATAATAAGCTATTCCGCCGCTACAAATCCCGTATTTACGGGGAAAAACTACCTTTAATTTATATAACAATGATATCAAAATCCTTTTCTTACATTGTTAAAAAATACGAGTTCAACATTACAATCTTTATACTCAACCTATTTCTAAAATACGCTTCATACTTTAAAAACCAATGAGTACCTGCTTCAGATAATTCGTAAAGAAATTTAATACAACGCATTACTGTTCCAGCCGGAAACTTATTCCTTAACTTTTTCGGTAATTCTAGCAATAAAATCTGTTAAATATTCGTAACAAACTACATATACGCTTACGTTATATTATGGCTATCACAGTCACACTAACCGCTTATTCTAATCATTTAATTGACAATAATTACGAAAGTAAAACGTTAGCCGATTTTCTAAATTATATAAGATTAAATAGAAATTCAATTCTTACCTTTATTACCGTATCTTTAAGTGATCAACTGTAACTTTTCGTATAGCCGGTTATTAATCAAGTGTTTAACCTAACAACCTAATATTGACCTGAAAACTATAACATTTTAACCTTTATATTACGTTAATAATACAAGTGAAATAACTTCTCGTATAAAAAATCTGTCGATTTCCACTAGATTGATTTCCTTTAAAAATCTACCTGATATATTAATAATGCCTTTAACACGTAAATTCAACGCAAGTTCTCCTTCAAAAACTTTTCTAACACATATATGCTGTTATATATACCTTTCTTGGCTTATAATCATTATTTCCGTCCTTTTTTTCAATATGTGTTCTTTTCTTTAATCATCTTCCATGCTATTGAAATTTCATAAAACTATTAATAATCGGCCTGCAAGGAATGTATTGGCTGATTCGCTCGACTCAATGGTCTTCGACTTGATTATCTTCATTAGACTTAAGGGGTTTTCTATACTACTTGACTAACAAAGTCAGCATAAGATTATTAGGACCAATAGTATCATTAAAACCTTTTACAATCATTTGTAGCCGTGTTTCCTAACTTTTCAAGTCTTTAATTTCATGAATCAGAATATTATAAGCCCTCCTCAAAAAATCGTAAACACTTTTATACTTGCTAATACTCTAATATGCTTTAACGGAAACCTATTTTTATTAAATCCCTATTGACTTAACATCAACTTAAAACTCTATCGCAATAAAGTTGGTATCTTTATCGTAAATCAATACGTTGAAAGATACTAGGTACAAATTCATTCACAAATTACACAGTACCTACTATCTTTCCTTTTCCGTAATAAACCTTAAAAGAATTCAAGCCAAAAAACGCCGTAATAAATTCAATGATATAAAGTATTAATTTACCATCTAAGAAAAACATACCCACGTAAACTTTCAAATTAAAGTCTTAATCTTCCTTCAACGTAAACCAAAACCTTGAAGGGGCTTAAAATATATTTGGCAGTAATACTAAAGCCGTTTAATTACTTCGAACGCTAGCAAATCTACATCCTTATAAGCAACCGCCTTAAAAACTTTATATATCCTCTTGATTGCTGGATAACTAAACCGTCGATATAATGACAAAGTTTTAATTTTGTCAAATTTAACACTACTATCTAAAGCCCTCAAATTTTAAATAAAAAGTATCCTCATTTCAAATTAAATAAAAATCTTCAACCTCCCTTAACCATAAATAATTCGCCAGTCTAAATATCAATGTTAACGCCAAGTTTTTTTTTTTTTTTTTAAAAAAAAGCAAGAAATTGCAACATATAAAAAACAATAATCCTAACTATTGTAATAACAATCATCAATTCTAAGAAAGAGAGTTCTTTTCCAAATATAAAGCCAACCCTAATCTTATCGGTATCCTTATAGTCTAATTCTATAATATATTAATATTCATTCCGTAATGTTACATATTGTAAATAAACTATTATAAAATAACATTTTACCACATTATCTGCTATAATACCTTAAAATACTGACTTCGCGTAACGATCGCGAATAATAAATAAATACGTGAGGATAAGATTTTCATTGTTATAACAACTATAAAAGTCTTCACTAATCAAACAGAATACAAAGACGTAATCTGTAATATATTACGTTACTTCTAGATTAATACTAATATTTTTCATGTCAACCGATAATCTTAGGCTTATATTTATATATTTAACCTCTTTAATTTAGAAGTCTTCAATGTACTTAATATATTACATACTGGAAATAGAAGAGAATAATAATAAACGCATCTCTATTTTAATTCACGTTTGTTAACAATATAATATATTAACTAGTAGCCGTATTTGCCACAAATTCAACATCTTTTTACGTTTAGAAGTAAGTTGCTTATCTGTTGATATTACCATATATCTCTATAGTTAGTAAGTGGCCACGCTGCAGATTGCATCTTTGCAAAAGTGCATGGTAACATACCACTCTGCAAGGTGCATTCTTGCAGAGTGCATGATAGCTTGCAACTGCCTAGAAGTGGCATTTGCAGAGTGCAGGGTAGAGTGCCACTGACTAGAAGGGAGATCAACAGAGTGTATGGTAGAGTGTCACTGCTTGGGTGATAGGTTATAACCTCTCACCTATAGCGTGTACTCTCCGAATGCCTTTTCTCCCTTCAACCTATCTTACTACTTCAATATACAAAATCTTTACGATTACTCTTCTACTCTTTTACTTTCACGTGAATAGGCAGAGACCTTACCGACGGTATCTAATTCAAATATTTTAACGATAATAAATATTATTTTTATAACCTGGTAGTTATACTTCTTAGTATCTTTTTATTAACCGTATTACCTAGGCCGGCCACATTTACGGTCGATATAATACGCGTAGTGGAGGGTTTTATCGTCATCGTTAAACTCCAAAACTTTGGGGTATATACTATTTAAACTCGGCATCCATACTATTACGGTTACAAACGAGGACCGTAACTTTCCAAAAAAAACCTGTACAAATGTCGTTAAGGCATTGTAAAACGTATTCGAGAATTTTATTACCCGTAGCAATTTGGCTGATTTGCTAGCGTAATATGCTTTCACTAACTTTCATCTTCCCTATTACTCGTTAATAAAGTTGCTGGTAAGGTCTATTATTTACGTGAATGTAAACGAAGAGTAATCAGAAAGATTGGTATTGTAGTAAAGATAGATGATTTGTTAGAAAGAAGCATTCCAGAGAGTGCACGCCACGGATGAGAGGTTATAAACCTCTCATCCGAGCAGTGGACCTTTTGTCATGCGCTTTAGAATACCACTTCCAAACCGTTCCACGCATGATGCACTTTGTGCCTTACAAAAGTGCAGCCTACAGCGTGATACGTTATTGTACACTCTGTAGGAGTGTACTTTTCAATATAGTGCACTGCTACTTGGCCTATATATACTAACTATAAGGGTATATAGTAATATCCACACAGGCAATCTTTTCTTTTTTCCTTATATTTCATACTTATAGCCCTAGTAGTGATATTATAATTGTATTAAGTCCGTTCCATATACGTAGGTTTGTAATAACAGTGTAGTTGCGGTATCAATTGCAAAGGTTCGAAATAGTAATTTCTGTAATAATAGTATGGTTGCGGTATTAATTGCAAAGGTTTGAATCAGTAATTCCTGGCCGCGGTGGTTTAAAAAAGTTCGAATTAGTAGTTCCTAGCCTCGGTAGTAATTGTAATAAGGGCCTAGTTAGTGTAGTTAATCGGTGACAATAAAGTTATTAATAGCGTTTTTTGTTATTTCTAATAAAGGTGTAATTATGTAAGTACTATAAAGATAATTTCGTAGTTATAATTACACCGCTACCTTTTTCAGGTTAATCTAAAAGATGTATTACTATCGGTTTAAATAAAACCTTATTCTTTCCCGCTTTAAAGGCATATAATACCAATACAAGTACCTATTTTAACTCAATTTAACCTTTGTTTTATTTAACCAATTCAAACCACTCCAATAATTAGGTTACTCAGCTAATACCAATATACTAACCTTAACTTTAAATAGATGCCGCGTAAAAACAGGTCCGCCAGGCGTCGTTTGGCACGAAAACGCTATCGTACTGCTGCTACCGCCGCCGCCGCCGCCAACAACATTATTACCACCAATAGCCTGCCCTCGTCAGGTACAATATCCTTTATAGCCGCCTCTCCCCCAACCTCGTTATACCCCGCCAGCGCCGTCTCCCCCTCAGTTCTGGCCTTACCAATCCCCGCCACTGCCGCCTTTATCCCTGCCTTGCCTTCTCCCGCCGCTATCACCACCCCCTCCCCCTTTTCTTTCTCCCCCTCCCCCTTCCCTTTAAGCTCATAAGGAGAGGAGCAGAGGAATTTTAAGGTTATAAACCTTACCCTCTCCACGCAGGTAAAAAACCCCTTACCCGCAAAGGCTCCCCCGGCATCGTAAACGCAACCTTATGAAACTTCTCCACGGTTTGTATTCCCTAAATTTATCCGTTTATTTGCGTTGAATATTCCTATATATAAAAGTCACGAGGTAGACCTACCTCACCACCTCGAACTCTATATCGTTAAGATATATCGCGAAGCTTTTTTAACGCGTAAAGTATTAAAACGATGAACCCAGATCCGTAGCCCTAAACTGCTAATAAATACTCCCTATGTACCATATATCGCGTCCGCGGCCGCGGGTAAGTTTATTAGCGATTACTATAAAAACGGGAGTTATTCGGCCTGCTACTACCGCTATAAACGGATTAATATCGAATACGCCTCCATTCCGTAAATCCTAAGGCTATACACCAAAGCTGTAATACGCTTCCGCCGGCTTTATAGTAAGTTTTAACCGATCTTCAAAATTTCCTACATTCGATAAATAATATCGGTAACGCCGGTTTAAAGGAGGAGGGTGATAGGGAGTCTAGTAGGGATGCGATGGCATCGTCTTATCCCTCTCCTTTTATCAGTAATTAGCTGTTCCTTACAGCTGGGCTAGAGCGCCCAGCCATAGTAAAGTACGTTATATAATAATATTATTGCTTTTAATCAAAACAATCGTTTAAAAGTAATAAATTTGACTTAAAGTATATATAAAAAAAAGAGGCAATATATTAAAAGCGGTACAATATCGTGGATTCAAATTAAAAGGGGGAAATAGTGAAATACATAGTAAGATGAAAGTATGTAGGATAAATTGAAACAGTATATTAGGATGACACGAAATAGTAAATTGAAATTCAGGTAAATTTGTAACACAAGTGTAAATATAAGTTGTATACCGTAATATAAATCCGGGAGCGATGCGGATATTATGTTTCGAACTGCGTAAAAGTATGAAATATAAATATACATGTAAGGTATTGTATACCATTCCTATTAAGGTCGTAAAACCTTTTTAACAATATCAATAAATAACGTGGTTATTGATATGAGCGTTTTCCAACGCTTCGTTCGATATAGATTTAGTTGTTACATCCGTTGGGTTAGATTTCCTATCGATTTACCGCGTTTCCTCGATTTCCCAACGCTTATAGGATTTACAAAAATCTATAATATCGATTATTAAACGTTTTTCATTCGTAATAGCTAATTTAACTAGGCATTTAAAAAGGAAAAAGAAATTAAAACATATAACGAGAGGGATAAGCTGTAAACTAAGGTTAAAAATGAGTATTCGGACCGTTATTACTATGGTAATACCCGAACCAAAACCTTTAACTATATTATAAATTTCCGAGGCTAAAACGCTTTTCGTAATCCGTTTATACTTAGTAAAACTTTAATGGATAATATTTGTATAAAACGTAACGTCGTTCCGTACCAGGGTTTCGTTACTGAAGACTAGGAAAACCCCTATTTACGAATTTTAGTCGTTATTATTAACGAAGAAACCGTTAGTAAAAATAGACAGCTTTTTAATATATATATTTAACGGTATAAATTATAAATCTCACCTTGAATTATATATTTTCCACAAAAGGCGCTTATCAAACGCTTTATATGTATTATCCAACAGGGATATTTAGCATCATGCGGCGACCGATAGGTTAAATACCGTTCCGATTGGTCTATTGAGATAACCCAAACGCTTCGTACACGTTGGTATTTGTATTCCTCGATCCATTTTACGTTATTCAAAACGATAAAGGTAACTTTATCCAACTTCAATTTTTATATAAGACCTAAAACTCCGTTTCGAAAATTAATAACGACGCTATTAAAGTAGATTATGTGGTTTTCCGTTAGGTAAGTTTTAGGTTTCGCCTTCAAGCTAGCCTTTAAAAGTTTTTTCTTTTTAAATGCGGAAAACGACGTGTTATATAACGTTAATGTGTTGTCCGTCTATATATCCTTTTATATAAAACCTTTAAAACGGGCCATTAATACTAATAGGCATGGGTCGAAAGTCGATTTAGTTATTCCGAACTATCTTTATAGTGCTTTTGGTAAATTTTATACCAGTAAACACTAGCTTTAACTAGGCTGTAAAGCGGTTTTATAATAAGTAAGATCATTCTAGGTAGGTGGTGTTTTTTTGTTAGATTTATAAATATATCAACGTCAATACATTGTTTGAACCGCTTTTTAAACTAGTTATATTCTTACGTAGTGTTACGAAGTTTAATATAGAAGCTGTGAAGTATATTAAGGAAAGTTATAGGTGTGAAAATCAAGCCGTGGCTAGGTGATTATAAAGTAGGCGACTATATTATAATATACTTTTTACCGTTGTCGTTATAACGTTTTACAATTAAACGGTTTTTTTAAGGTTTCATAGTCTTGTTTTTAATTTCGTAAATTAAGCAACTGGGAATTTTTTTGTAAACGCTATAAATCGTTAAATCGAACCATTTAAATAGAAATACGCCTTAGTTAATTAAGGTAGTGATTTCTATTTGGGTGGACTATTTGAACGAGGCATTTGGGTTAGTAATAATACCATCATAGCTAAGCTTTAAACTAAGCTTACGGGTTATCATATCCTTTTAAGTAATAAAAAAACCTGCGATAAAGTTCCTGTAGCGTTTCTTGGTTTTAAAGCCAAAAGTGTGGCCTTTACGACGAGGTGTTAATAGGTTTAGTATAAACGGATCGTTTTCGTCAAGTAAAAACTGGCCGTAAACGTAATTCTGGGAGTGGGTTAAAACTCGGAACGGCTTGAATTCATCGTTTTAAGTTGTATCCCATCGGTAGTTTTATTCAGACTATTGTTTTAGGCTGCTTTTATCTATCTCTCTATTGTATTTTCGTACTATTGTCAAACGAAAAGAACTCGTACCGTTTGATAAATTAACGAGTATATTATAGCCTTTAAACCCGTTATTTTTCTAAAAGCCAATTTATTCGTCCTTAGTTCGACAACTTAATACTTTAGATTGTAATAGTAAGTCCAAAACGCTAATTTTATATTAGTTATTTCTTATAGCTAACGTTTTGGACACGTCGTTCTTAACTCATAAGGAACGTAATATTATTATGGCTTTCGCCACAATATTCGCCATTTATACCGTGGTTGGTAATAGTATAAAGTTTATATGGATCCTTGGGTAAGCATTAAATACAAGAAATGTAGGGATAAGTTATTTAAAACGAAATTGTTATTAATGGCGTTAACCGTTATCTATAGAATAGATTCTTTAAAACTAATATTCTTTAGTTCTTTGGATAGTATCGTATATAAATTTTTAACGGTTTATAATACCGTTTATATTTTCGAATGCTCTACATTATTTTCACTAAAATTTACTTGTACCCGTTACCGGCTATCATAGTCTTAATACGTTATTCGATTAAATTAAACATTATACTAACGTCATAAGTAATCCAGTCTAGAGGCCTTTAGTAGACATTTAACTAGTAATTAACCCAAGCGTCCTAACATTTCATAATGGAAGCGTTTCATAAAAACTTATTGGCCTGGAATTATATTATTATGTCGATGGTGTAAAGTACCGGTTGATTATTTAAATACATAATATTAATAATTACCTTGTAATTGAAGTCTACATCGTTTTAAAGGTGGAACTTAAACTGTCGTAAGGCCTATAATGTTATAACCCAGACAACGGTTGGGACAGAAAACAGGCCAGCATGCAGCTGAGCCACGGAGAGCCTGTAGTCCAACACATCAGGCGAGGAACATCTCTTATGTAAGAAAGGTGACTAAGTAAGTCACGTAATGGATCAGTATGGATCAGTTACTGATCCAAGGTGAGGCAGCACTAGATTAGTGGAATTAGTGCGGTGATCCAAACGATCCAGTACTGAAGACGGTATGAAGGCACAGATATATAAAGACACGGTCATCAATACATAGACAGTATTTCCTTCATAGCTCTTCAGTTGTCAATCTAAGTATTCAGTCTACACACCTAAATAGCCTAACGGCTAGTGATTACTCTACAATACGAATAAACATCTTCTTGATATTGCACCTTTGTTACCTCTACTGCCTTATTGCTAACATAAACCCCCTGACACCTTCTATTTACTCACGGGTATTTAGTGTGATCATTATAAATAAGTACAACTAGTACTTATAATAAAACTGTTTAATAACTTTAAATGCGTTTTTTCCTATATCTATATAACCTGGAGTATAAAGTAATCGTAAAAGGCGTTTGATAACCGGGTATCCAAATCGGCGGAATAATATCCGTAATTCCGATTAAGTTAACTAAATAACCTTAATTATACGTATTTTGGGGGAAAACCATGAGTAGCTGAATTTAAGTTAAAACGGTATTGATATACTATCCAAGGCGTAGATAAGTTAGTGAATCGTATTTCGAACCTTAATTTCGAGCTTATTTAAATTAGAATATAAAAACAGTAATAATATTTTAAGATCTATTACGTAGAATTCAACCGGTCCGAATCATATATTTACAACGACCGTTTCAAACAACGACGTTTTGCCTTTATTCAATAAAACCTTTCGGTATATTCCTATTGTGTTTAGCTAAAACTTCGGTAACTTTGTTACGAACGCGTCGAATTATTGTTCTTCAATCGTTAAGATTTCGAATATACTAGTATCAGGTATAATACCCTAAAAACAGTTGTCGTATATATTTTAAAGCGTAAATCATAACGTTATATAAGCGTTAAACACTGCATTTACGCAGTCCAAGCCCGTAATATTCAGGAAGAAGAGGTCCTATAGGCCTGTAAAAATACGTTGGGCGGTCTCGTCGTATTAGGTTATTAAGTAAGTATCATTACCTTTAAAGTCTTTTTCTTCAAAGGTGTATTTGTAAGGGTAGTCATTAAGTGTATTATCTACGCCTTTGTACTAGGCTATGTATGTGGTAAAATTAGCTTTTATCCGGTTCTTAAAAATATAATAGGCTTAAAACTATCGTTCAATCCGAATTTACTCGTAAGCTAGGTAGTTAGTGAATTAGTAGCCGATCTTACTGTATATAATACAACGCTTTTATAAACCCGAAAGGCTTCGTATACTTTTTCGTACGTATTATTATAACCGTCGTACGTTTTGTCTCTAACTGTAGGACCGTTCTCAATTATAGTTACCTTACTCTTTATTTTTAAGGCTTTTTCCCTAATATATATATTTTTGGTAGCTGTATTTAGGGAGTTTACTTTATTTTAGGTACACTTTTAACCTTCGATCTAGAACGTGGTAAATGATTTCAACGAGGTTTGCTTTAGTCATTTGACTATCGCCTTTTTTTTGTCGGATATAAATACTAATCCAAAGCTTGTCTATCGGTATAAAAAGATTTTAAACAATATTTTAAAACTTATATAAAAGGACTATAAGTCTTCTTCTGGTTTAAATAATATAAGGTCGAAATCTGGGTTTACATGACATACTTTCATTATTATTTAGATAAATAATTTTCACCCTTATATTTCAGTCCAAAAACAACTTAATACCTTAGAAACTTCATTAACAAAGCGGTAAGAACCTTTTATAGGTTTTTATAGACGTTTTTACGCTAATTCTTCACTAATTTCTAGGTTATGCCAGTCTAATCCTAGTCGTAAAGTCAGTATTTAATTTTTGTATCGGAGTGTAATTTTAAATAACCATAACATTTTGTAACCGTATATACCTACTTAAAATGGTATATATACCACCTTTTGGATTACCCAAACAGTATACCGGGCAAGATAACGTAAAACTAAGATAATTCAATATCTAGTCTTTTGTATATGTTCAGTATAATACGTATCTTATTGTTGAGTACATTATATAGTTTACCGTTATAATTCTCGTCC
This sequence comes from Anisogramma anomala, assembly GCA_038502455.1. Lineage (NCBI taxonomy): Eukaryota > Fungi > Ascomycota > Sordariomycetes > Diaporthales > Gnomoniaceae > Anisogramma > Anisogramma anomala. Next base: position 19,379,677 of record JASMMZ010000002.1, read on the forward strand.
TTATCCTAAAGTTTAGAGAAGTTGGTAAACTTTGTAAGGTCGATCTTATTAATAGAAAAGCGTTTCGGTAGGAGATTATAGTAATGGTCGTAGTTAGTAGGTATTAGTTCATAGGATATATATTAACGATTTATACCGCTCCTCTATTTTTAAAGTGGGGCGTTTTCGTTATTTGTAACGTTCCTTTCGTAGCTAAGATAGTTATTAACGGTATCCGGGGTATAGTTTTATCTTAGTATTTATTTAAAATTGCGTTCCGGGGAGGGTTCGTATTTAACTCTCATTATAGATAATTGTTACGGCACTTCCTCTTTTTCCATAGATTTCTTCAACTCCCCCTCCGCTTTGCAATGGGCGTTCAGCCTTGCTAAACGCCTTATCTCCATTTTTTGAGGCGTTTTTTGTTCCCGGTCCATTATTTCAAATAGGCGTTCCTAACGTTTCTTTAGTAGTATTCTTTTATAAACTTTACTTTTATTACTTCTTTATCTATCCACTTTAATATTCATGTAACCTGGGTCGTTGCTAATAGGACTTTTGTAATACGGCTATTATTTTTTACTGGTTTTATTAATACCTCTATTTTTTTTATTGTTTTTGTAGTGTTTTTGAAATCGTACCATCGATTATACACTATATATCCAGCGTACAATTCGTAAATTCCTCTATAAAATCGTTGAATAAATCACGTCCTTTGATTTCGCCGCTACATCACTTGAAAATTATATTAATAAAATACGTATTTGTGTTATAAAAGTCCAAATCCTTTACTAGTGCTTTGATTTTATTATTCCATAAGATAAAATCCAAATACTTTAAAATATTACTACGAAATAACGTATGTATAAAAAGGTACTCCATATATTCGTTAGCTTTTACCAAATCCGTTACTGGTAAAGCTATCGTGTATTTGTGGTAGGTAATCTGTATGTACTTGTAATACTTGGAATGGCGTAAATGAGTGGTTTCGCATCGTATTTGGATTTAAGAGCGTTTAAATTTCAAATTTTAAGGTAATTCGTTTACAAACGGTAAATGTAAAGTAAATAAGATACACAAAACGGTTCAAAAAAATCTACTAACACTTGCTAATATAAATAAAGTTTAAAATAACATATAAACGAAATGTAACTACAGCTTAGTTAAACGTTTTAAATTGGTTTCGTTAATGTTTACTAACTCTATTTTAATTCAACGATTAGGAAAACTCAAATGTCGTAAGTATCGAACTTAAAATATACAAGGCGAATCGTGGGAAGGCTATCAGGGAAAACGTAAAAAGGGGAAAGGAAAATTTGGGTATGGGGATATGTATTTGGTAAGCGATCCGGATGATAGTATTGTGGCCGCTTCTATTGGTTGCGAGCGGTTTAGGTGTTATAGTCGTGGCCGCTTTTGAATTTAGTAAGCGGCATAGATATTTGTATTCGTGACCGGTTTTAGGTTTCATAAGCAGTTTGAATGTTGTGTTTGTAACCGTTTTTAGGTTTTGTAAACGGTTTAAATGCTGTATTCAGATTGGGTGGGTCCTAATGAAGGGTTCCGAAAATTGGTGTTCTTGGTTTATGAGGCCTAATACGTAATAGGACTCTCTTTAAAAACTACCCGGGTGTATTTAAAGCGTCAAAACAAGTTAAAAGTTAACTAAACGTGGCTTTTTATTAGACAAGGCACCAACTGGTTAATGATATCGTATTAAAAGTAGTTCTTTTTAAAGTTACTCCGAATCTTATAGTTTTGTTACGCTTCAGGTTTTAATGGCGCTCACATGTCAATGCACACCTCCATATAATTCTTATAAGGCCTAATAATAAAGTACATATAGTTAGGACCGTTATAACATCCCGTTATAGGTATTCAACCTAGGGTTATCCCCCCCCCCCTTTTTTTTTTATAGCTATTTTTAGTCGACTTAATCGGCTACTAATTAGTAACAGTAAGGTCTTTTATTTACGTGAATGTAAACGAAAAATAATCAGAAATATTGGTATTATAATGAAGATAGATAATTTGTTCGAAAGAAGTATTCCAGAAAGTGTACGTCACGGATAAGAGGTTAAAAACCTTCTATCCGAGCAGTGGCCTTTTTTCCATACGCTCTGGAATACCCCTTCCAAACCGCTCCACATATGATGCACTTTGCGCCTTGCAATTGTTAGAAGTACACCTTACAATATATTGTACTGCCACTTAGCCTATGTATACTAGCTATAGGGGTATATAGTAATATCTACAAAAGTATTGGTTTATTAAACATCCATCAAAAAAAAAACCTAATTTACGTTATGACTCTTCTTTATACTTCAATATTTAAACCCGCGTTATAATATTCAAATTAGTATGATAATAGGCAAAATTAACACCGTATTCAAAATAACCTTCCAAACTATCGTAAATTCCTCGAAACGGAAAATCATTCGTTAAGTACAGGAGGTAATAATCCTCAGTTTAACCGGTAAAAATACAGGTAAATAAAGAGTGAAAGTTTGACAGCTCAATTTTCATCCAGTGATAAATGTTGAAAAATGGGCGCAACTTGACGTCGAGGAGGTTATACGGTTTACTGTTATACTTTTCCTTTCCTAATCAAATATTAACGAAAGTAGTTATTTCCGCGTAATCTGTATTCACTATAGGGATATCTAGAGAAGGAAAAGTAATATATTGGTCGTAAAAACACTTGAAATCCCTCGAGCGATACTAAAAAAGATACTGGTATTAATGGGAAAAATAATTACCTTTACAATAATTTCAAAGCAAAAATCGAATAGTTATACTCCTTCAATTCTTGCAGAAAGCTGCTTCCGATTTAATTAGCTTATTTAAACTAAATATATTGAGGGTTTTTAGTAGAAATAAACTTAATGAGTTCTAGTTGAGACTTGGTAATAATCCTTTTGATGTTGAGTGGTTCTTTGGGGTTCTTCCTTAATTAATTAAGAAATTTAAAAGGTTTCTCTACAAAAATGAATTTATTTTCAAGGCCAGTGATACTCACTCGTGAAAAATATTATATAATAGGGTTTAAAGAATTTATTTAGGTTTGATTAGAGCTTTGTAAACGCATGTAAAGCATTGAATAACGTTGTCTCTAATGATATTTTTACTCTTAGCCTTAGTTTATTAAGGCTCTTCATTTGTTACGTATTCGTAAAATACGTTTGCCAGATTATCTTCCTTAACTTTTTCCCTAAAGAGGTTAAATTCTTGGTTATACAGCTGTATTTTTGTTCCTATCTTAACATATTCATTTGTCTTCTTTTATATATATAAGGTCAAATCTTTAAACTATTTTAAAAAGTTTTCAAATGCTCGGAGCTTTTGAACGTTTTTAATAAGGTTCAAATCGAAAAAAAAAAACGTCTGATCCCTTTAATGAAATTCTCAAGGATAAAATCTTTGTTAGCGTTTATAAACTAGAGGTTTTTATTGTAATTCCTTTCAAAAAAAAAAAGTGCCAGAAGCCATAATTACTTTCTTTATGGCGAAGCTAATAACGGCATCAATTCCAGCGTATTCTGAAGTCATCGTGAGTAAGATTTAAAAGTATAAGCAAGAAAAGAGTGTTGTATAAGGAAGTTATACCATAGGTTATTTTCCATTAAAGTTGTTGTTTGTAGTTAAAGGTTTTGGGACTTATTTGTTTTTACGATTTGAAATTTATGGTAGTAGTATAAGTAATAGTAGTAGGGACTTAAATGCTTGCTAACTTAATAATTTGGTAATCTTTGAGACTTTTAGGTGGTTGATCTTAACGCTTTCAAGACTGGGTTAATAAAGATTTCTTGGTGTTTTCAATGGCGATACCGATTCTTACTTCTGAATTGCCGCGAAAACTGACATAATTCAAAGGACTTCTATACTTACTGTCACGAAAACTAACATAGTATTGTAGGGGCGCTTCGCATGAAACTTTCCTCTACCTTGCCTAAACAAAGCATAACAACCTGAAAATAGCTTTTTCTTCTACCTAGCTTATCTATGCTTAACCTAATAGGCACCGATTAGTGTAGGTAGGTCTGCCTATCAATGTAAGTCTTTATCGTTTCAATTTAATCGATTTAAATCTGTGGTTGAAGTAACTGATGTTGCATTGAAAGTAGTGATGTTACTTCTAAGTTTAGTAGATTACCAGCCGGTTTTCACACTGATTTGTATAGCTAAATGCTTTGGCTCTTGCCCCACATTGAAGTAGGCACCTTCTGCACTAGATTTGTAGTCAATCCCACAAATTGCAGTAAATTTTCAGTTAGTACAATCAACTAACTATAATTATAATTACCTTGACTATACTATAATCAACTGGTATTCCAATACTTAACTCAAGTCTAAAATCTTTTGCCACTATTATAACGATACATTTTGCGTTTAATAGGACGATTTATATTTTACCCTTCTTGTAAACGCTATTATAATTGTGGTTTCTAATTTAAAAGCCTTGAACCAGATTTTTAACTTTAGGATCTTTCATATTTACAATTGATGTAATATATTATTATGCGGTCCTTTTTATTTCAATTGCGGAAGTCATTAGTTGCAGGATATATGTAAACCAAATTTAGTATACAGGTTACTATAGTCTTAAACTAAAACCGTAATTAGTTGAAAAAGCTTTTACAGGTAGAATTTAGTCTTTATAAGACACATTTAAACTCGCTAATACCTGTAACAACTACCTGTACATTTTTACAAAATATAGGTTCGCTAATATAAACCTTCCGAATTATTTATTGACATAATATAAACTTATTAAAGATTCAATTTAGGATGTTTATTAACGTTTTCTCATCTTTCTTTTTAACTATTATCATCCTTTACCTCATCATAGCTTGATTCGTGAAATATAATATAAGGTGGACATTATATTCGAAATGGCTTTTCATGTTATCGTCAATATTTAGAAACGTTTTTACCTTCGTCAGGAAGATTAGGTAGTAGTTCTTGACATAATTTGTAAGAATTACAGTAAACAATAAGTGAAAACAAAATGGGATCTATATTTACCTACAAATGTTTAAAAAAGGTTTTTTTTTCTTTATTTAATAAATTATAAGGTTTTTCTCTATATTTTTCCACATTATTCCAAATTTTGGCGAAATTAGTAAGATGCTTATAGTTAATATTGAACATCTTAACTGGTCTTGGAAAAAAAGTCGCGATAATCGTTCTAATCGTCGGTAGTATTTTCTGGTATTCTCGAATTACAATAAAAGGAGTATTTATCTATCGCCTAACTTAAGGGATAAAGTTCTATAATAAAACCTATAGTTAGTCTGTATTTGTAGATGTATTTATCGCAGGAAGCTTTGGTCTAGGACATTTGAAGATTTCAGGAAAAAAATCAAAAAAAATCTGGATAGTTTTACGATTTTAGGTAAAGTTTTAAAGGGTAAATGAGACTTAAATGTATGAAGGGTTTTGAAGAACTTAACGATTTCGTTTAAGTAACTGGATGACGCTAATGCTAATTCCTCCTACAGTATTAGCGGCTGTTACTTTACGCGCTTTACTACTGTTGAGGGTGTACTCTGTGCTTTTACGTAAAGGTGCTAGGCTTCCGAACAGATTAATAAGTTCATTATTGTCGGCATTTGAAAAGATCTAATTCAATTAAGGATTAAAGAGTAGTCTTTTAGAATATTTTTAAGAGCGTTACAGATCTTTAACGTCTTCATATTTTCCTCAAAGGTTTTATGGATTAGAATTTTAAAGGGGATATTTAACTTAAGCAATTTCGAAAAATTTCTTTACTTACCCTAATATAATCTTTTTAAAACGTAAATCTTACATAGACTAACTTTCTTTTCAACTTGGTTTTAACCGTATATTTAATTTTATTCCACATATTCATTATCTAGTAATTGAAGAACTTACGGAAGTTTTAGAAGGTGCGAATGACGTGGTTAAACTCTTCGTCGAGGTTTATATCTAAGATTTATTAGCTAACGTAATTAATCAAGTGTTTCTTAATTAAGGACTCGTTAATATCTCTTATTATAGAATTCTTTATCTAAGTATTGAACGAAAATAGGTAAGAAAGATTGAATAGCTTCATCTTTGAAAAGGTTGGTAATATATTTAAAATAAGAGTCTGTAATAGATATCTTGATGTTTTACATAATATTTGACTTTGAGTTTTGGCGTCAAGTTGCGTGGGAACTTGGAGATTTAGCGTGAAGTTGCGTAACGTGTTTTTTTTGGCGCGATTTGGCGATTTTGGATTTTTTCACTCGTTATAACGATTTTGATAATTTAATTGACGTTTGTAATATGAGGGAAGGGGAAAGAGCAGTATAAAAGGAAAAATTTGATGTAAAAGGCAAAGTTTGATGTATAAGGTAAAGTCCTAGGTTATTATTGTTATTGTTTAGCGTATAATTTAGTCGGTTTTGTAATAGTAACGCCTGTAATAGTTCTAACTTAACCGTTTTCTAATTTTACGAATTTTTTAGACTTTTAATGGTTAATTTCGACGTTTTTCAAATGAATTCGAAAATTTTCTTCGTATTTTCGATAGCAATACCGTTGTTTTCTTTAAGCTTCCGTGAAAACCAACAAAATGTAAAAATATTCTTAATTTGCTGCTGTGAAAACCGACGTAATTCGTAAAGGTGTTTCGTAAAAGTCTTTCCTCTACCTTAGTCTTTCATAAATTGTAACTAGAAAATAAATTCTTTTTCTACTTAAAAATATATGCTTTACCTAATTAACACTAATTAATATTGGTAGAACTTTAGACATAGTAACGTTATCGATTCTAATTGGTTGGAATAACGGTATCATTGTATAGTTAAGTGGTAGATATATTTTTCTTGGATTTGTAGACCGCTAGCCGATTTACACAGTAATTTGTATACAAAAATGCGGGACTCTTGCCTTAGTATGAAGTGGGCGCATATTGTACTTTACTTACAGTACATATAATAAGCCCACAAAACAATATACTCAACTTGCAATTAGTATAGTTAAATTTACTTAAAGTAAAGTTAACTTACTGAGTTCTAATTACTACTATTCTAATAACTTCAAAGTTTTTATCAGATTTGAGGTTTTTTCATTTAGTTTAACCTACGTAATAAGGAAATTGATAGTACTGTCCATGGGTTTTTTTATTTGAGTTAACGATTCTTAGTATTGTATTGAGTCTGTCGTATTTACTTGTTTTTCTTCTCGTAAAGACTTTGTTTTGAAAATGTAAATATAGTAGGTTTATCATCAATTGTTTATTTTTGGTATTTAGAGCGTTATTGATTTAGAGAAGCGTATATTTCATTTTTGGTTCCATTAGGGTTCTACTATACGTTATAGCTTGCTTTTAGGTGCTTAATGACGGTATCAATTCAGTTTTCATTCGGGTGTACGTTCCAAATACCAGTAAAGTTGTTATGAAACTGTTCTTATTAAAAATCTCGCAAATTATTTTCACTACAACGTATTGTTTTACCTTTAAATTTGTAAAACATTTAATGTTAAACGTAAAGATATAGTAAATTTCACGTAAAATTTATATTCCCTTTTAATTGTATTGCTTACCTAGTGCGTTGTAATAAATTGTGTTTATATTGAATCCTAATTAACTTCACTTTGGTTCAAAATTGAAGCGCTGTAATGTTCGTATTAACAACAAAAACTAATAAGTCTTAATATCTTAAGTATATATTAATCAATGAAGCCTGTAATATATTCTATAATATTTTATCATAATAATGTGAAGAATTTGATAATATGAAACGTTATTAAGGAATTAATAACATAAATTTTAAACTTTCTATTTAAATAGAATACGTTGACTCAAACTTTAAAATTAAAGGTTTGTTGTTTGGAAGTAAACTTAAATTTTAGAGGGTTTTGAAAAGAACTTGTGATAATCTAGTATGTATAGTGGTACCTTCATTTACAACGATAAAAATAATTTAAATACTATGTGGTTAAATCTTTTCAGACTTTATTATCTTAAAGACTTTAAGAATTAACCTAATAATCTTAATGGTTTTCCCTAAATAAGAACTAGATTGTTTTGATATTAATTCCTTATACCGTAGTAAAAAAAATTTTTTTACCTATTATTTCTACTGTACTCGTATACTCTACGCTACCATGAACAAAAATTTAACTACCCAACAAATCACCAAGTTACTCAAATTGTAAAATAAGGTTGAAAGTATAACTCACTTGGAAATTATGGATTAATACCCTTGAACGTAAATTAATATAATCTTTAACTATATCATTTCTTTCATCCTTTAAATTTGAGACTTGAAAGTTTTGAAATAAATCTGGTATTGAAGCTGAGTCGAAAAAAAATATTTAACAAATTCCCCCACTTATATGAAAACATTTCACGATCGCAAAGATCTATTCTTAATTTAAACCTAACTGTTTTTTGGGCCTCAATCTATATTTTAATCATTCAATTACCGAAATATTCTAGAACGTTTCGAAAAACTATAATGAAACCTATTATGGTTTCAATAGAATATAAACCTAACAATGAATTTAATTAAGTGTTCCTCAATTAAATTGATATCGAAATCTTTAATTCAATTTCTTTCTTAGAATATACTTAATAAAAATGGATATAAATACCTCGATAATCTTAATCCTTATTGGTAAAACTTTAGACATTACCAAGTTATCGATTCGAGACGTGGTTAAAGTAAAAGTAGTATCATATGGTAAAATGATGGATATATTGTTATTGGTTTGGCAGACCGCTAGCTGGTTTACATATTAATTTGTATGGCCAATTGCGTGACGCGTCTCTTAGTGTAAAATGAATGTATACTGTACTTGAACTTACAGTAAACTAAAAAAAACAATACAATTAATTTGCAGTTAATACAGTCAACTTTACTGTAAGTAGACTTCACTTATTATATTCCAATTACAACTGCTTTAACAATACTCCGGTTTTTTAATAATATCTTTATATTTTTATTCATAGGTTAACATTAATTTCCAAAAATAAAGACTTAATGATTTGAAAATAATGTAGTATATCTATTTATTACAACTTTATGATTCTCTATATATAATAATCGTATTGACATACTTAGTAGTCATTGATATTTATGTTTTTGGTCTAATGTAATAATTTTGAAGTATTTGCTTACGTACTAAATAAACAATTTTATGATATAGATGGAAAATTTATATAAAAGTAAAGGTTATAAGTTATTTACCAGTAAAGTTATCATTTATTATTTCACAGGTTTTGAATATAATTGTTTACAATTCACTATTTAGGATTTTCAATAATAGTAATAACGAATTAACCGTTTACCAACGTTCAAAATATTAACAAATTAGCAATCACCGATTAACTATTAATGATAAAACTTTCAACAATGAAACGCTTCCATCAAAACTTATTCAATTAAAATATCTTAATGCTATCAATAATAATACCATCGCTACTGGTAGTAAAGCTTTAGATATTATAACATTGTAGATTATATAAATCGAAGTAACAGTAATATCGCAACAGTCAAGTGGTATATGTATTGTTCTAGGTTTGGCAGACCACTAGCCGGTCTGCATAGTAATTTGTATGGCTAATTTCTTGGTTTATGCCTTATTGTGAAGTGGACGCATATTGTACTTAACTTTCAGCCAATACACTAGGCCTATAAACAATACATTTAACTTGAAGTTAGTATAATTAACTTTACTATAAGTACAGTTTACCTATTGCAATGCAATTATTACTATTTTAATACTGGCGGCTTTTTGTTTTATACATATACGCTAGTGTAGTCCACTAAATGTTTTTGGTTACCATTAAATTATATCTACGCTAATAAGACAATCCCCTATTAATTCCAGTTGATTTCCATACTTTAATTGATACTAATTACCTTTATTTTCTCTATGGACCCGAATTTTTACTTTATCACCTTATACAAGTCTTTCGCTACAAACATGTATATATTAGTCTATTATTGCCCATGGCTGTTTTAACCTATGTAGGTTAAACCGCTTGTAATTTCAATTAAACAACGTGTGTTAATTAACTTACTATTAGTACTGTTACCACTGGTGCCACTAGTTATTTCAACTAATATGGATTAAGTTACTTATGAATTTTACTTAACCCACATAGCTTAATTAACATATTATTACCTTTAATTTGAACGTTCTATTTAAAAATATTACTATCGTCGGCTTTATTCACCTGGAAGTTTTTAATTTGCGAGTATATTTTTAATTGTTTGTATATAACTTGACTTTGTTAGGTGTCTTATTAACGTATCCCTCGATATTCATAGTTTGTTCATTACTGTTTATAACCACTTCAAAGGCCTTGTTCGGCGATTTTTTTCCTTATGATATTAGTGTCATTATCATTGCCATTAATTTATCGAAATTCCTTAACCTTCTTATTTTTATAGGTTTTACAGAATTCTATTATATTAATTGTTATATTTTTTTGCTAGTGGTTCCAAACTTTCAAAGGTATGAAAATAGGCTCCTCGAGTTGGTATAGATAACCATTGAGATGAAGGTAATTTTTAGTTGCCTGGTGACGAAGTTGAGTGTTTCCCATATCGTTATGCATATATCGAAGCTGTTTATTATTTTGTAAACTTCTAAAGGCAGTACGCTTCATATAATCCTTTTGCATTTGACAGAAGTTTAACATATTAGGATTCCGGTGAGACCAAACTGAGTTTTTTGCCTGTTTTAATTAATAAGGTTTATTAGGAAGCCGATTATTAACAACAAATTTTTATTATTTGTAAAGAATTCGTTTTCAAAAATCATTAATTTGGTACTCTACATATCAATTGGAACTATATTAATCCTATAGTCCAAATTATGTATTTGCTATTCCAACCTATTTTTTAATTAGTTCACATTTTTATCCGTTGGCTCTTGTATTTATATTGTAATATATAGGTTTTAAAAGGTATTCGGTTGGTATAGGGTGTCGATATAATTGTTATAGCCGCGTTACTTTAAGTATTATTCAGTTTTAGTTACTTGAGTTTTCTTAATTGTAATGAAGTTGGTGTTTTAGCTCTTTTAGTAAAAACCAAGACTAATATTAATACTAAGTATATGGATTGACGATTCGTTGAAATGAAGTTAATTGACTTCCAGTGAAGTCGCGACTAATTTTTAATTTTAAAACCTCAAATTCTTGATCGCTTATTATTTCGATGTTTCAATGCCAGCCATTTTAACCGAAAAGTTGTCGTTAATTTATATACCTATTAAGATGATATTTTCCTTTTAAATTATTACCAAATATAGGTCGTATATTAAGAACGTTATGCCTAAATATAACTTCAAGTACGACTGATAAGTGAGAAACCAATGAATACCTGTTTTAGCTAATGTGTATGGTAACTTAATATATCGTATTATAGTTTATAATAAGTGTTTATTATACAGTTCCTATAGTAATACTAGTAATGCAATCAGTTGTAAATAAGTTATTAATTGCGTCTACGTTTGCGTTGAATCACGGTTATTTATTGTGAATTTCTTTTTAATTTTAACTAGTTAATTTACTACGAAAATAACTATTAAACATTGGTTTATTTTCTTAATTATTAGCAATTATGTTAAAAATCAATCCTTGTTTTTATTACTATATCCTTAAATGATTAGACGTAACTTTTTATAAGGCTGTCCTGTAGTTTCACCTTTAACCTCATGTATAATTCTCGACCTAAACATAGTAATATTCGGATTGTGAAAATGAAAATCGGCTTTAGGTACGAATTACACAACTCCTTGAGTTAAGAATCCGTTAATTTAGACTTTATCTTTTTCTTTAAAAAGTTTTCCAAAGGTTTTAATAATACTTTGTGCCCAACGTAAAGGGACTGAGGCTGGAACTGTCGCTCAAGGTGGTCGAATTCTGTCTATAAACCTTGATGAAGAAGGGAAAGAGAAGTCTCTACTAGGAAGTAGCTATAGAGCTAAGATGGTACAACCTCCTCCCCAGTTACATGGCGTATGGAAGCGTGTCTCCAAACAGCTTCCTACTTACTTTGGAGCATGGTAGAAGTGTGTATAACTATCAGGGTTGGATCCCTAGTAATATTAGCCAGGTATTAGCCTATAATATTACCTCCTCCCTTTTCTTCTGTTTTTTTTGTATAGCACCATAAGTACGAAGAAAGTAAGTGCGCCTTTTAGAACGTCGCGGTTCCGTATAAAAGGTACTAGGCCGTATTGGGCCGAACGTTACATGGAAGGTACCCTAACTCCCCTTTATAAATAGTCTCTAGACTTTTAGATTTAAAATAAAACTTTCTTTTCTTTTTAACCTTAAATCTTTTCGTGTATTATTAGTATTTTTAGCCTTTAGTATAGTACTATCGTGTAGTATTAGTAATTTTAGTCTTATAGTCCCTAAAGTCGTTATAATTTTAGCTTTATAACCATTTATATCGTTACGATCAATTTCCAATTCGTTATTAAACTAGATAAAAATATTGGAGATATAGGTTATATATTTCGAAGTTCTTTGGTTTTTGTTAACGAATATAAATTTTTGCACATTAAGGGCTATCGATATGTACCACGATAGGACACGAAAATAGACGTATTTCGAATATATTTATAAAGTGGTATATAACCTCGGAAATTTTGCTAAGAGATTAAGGGTAAGTAATCCTAATTTTTACGAGGGAGCTGTTAACAAGCGGTTAAATATTGGTCTCCAGTATCGCCTTTGTTTCTTTAGGGCTATAAGCCGTAGTTTTTGTTATACTTACACGCCGTTAACTTTAAATCCAGATATAAATAAAACCGTTAATAATTTATCTAAAGTATGTTTAACGTTCGACTTTACAATCGGAGTAAGTTTACATTTACACAATCCTTTTTATAAGTGTTAGTAAGCGTTTAGAAAGCGTGTAAACCTAGGTGATCGCCGTAAAGAAGGCTATAAAAATACTTTGCGTTACGTAACGTAAAGTCGATATCCGAGGCGGGGCGAGTTTTATCCCCGTTACTTCCATGCATTTTAGCAGCCTATAGGTTGTGTAACTAATAAATAAGGAATGAATTACTTAAGTAAGTTTCTCGTAATAAGGTAAAAACGTAGAGATTGCGGCTAATAGACAGTTATAGAACGTTGTTAAAAGCGATATAAAAGTTTAATAAGGTTTTAAACCGCGTTAATATTAAGTTAAATCGTATAAACACCAAATTAAGACAATTTGATAAGATAGGTAAAAAACTATCAGGTAAGGATTTAAACTAGAATTTAGAGGATATATTTAAATAAGAGCGGGCGTAATCGTTATTTTTTCTTCTTTATTAATATTAATATGTTTATTTAGTACCCATTCATTAACGGGTTATACGTTGCTTTATTTGTAAAGTAAAGTGTAAATTTAAGCCCGCTTATGGGTTAGGCGTAAAGGCCAATCGTTATGTTTAGCTAGTTTATAATGCGATTCAAAGGTATTAAGTGCTACGGTATTGGGAAAGTTTAAAAACAGTTTTTACGTTAGATGTATATAACTTATCTACTTAACTAAAATTTATCGTTTTTATTAGTTATAAAATTGGATATATCCGACTTAAGGTATATTACGGGCCCGTAATATACTTTTAACTTGGTATTCTAGTTTTATTTCGCCGTTATAACCCTTAATAATTATAACTTACGGTGAAAAGTTTCGCTTTTATTAGCTTAAAAGAAGATTCGAAGTAGCTTATATAAGTTTATTTATTTGAAATCGGGGATGTTTTTCGCCCGATATATTAAGTTTAATAACGGGAAATTCGATTATACGCTTTACTCAATATTTGTCGTAGAATTAACTTAACTTTTTTAATAATTTATTTAGCTTATAATTTTTAAAAAGAAGTTAAACGTCGCCGATTCAAAAACTTTTCAAGTGGAAACGCTATTTATTAACGGCTTTACTTATACGTTGTTATGTAGCTGTTATTACAGCTTATACTAATTTTGTAATTTTACAAATCCATTACATAAAGTCCTTAACCCTTACACATAATGTTGTAACCGAAACGAAAAAACATTATACCGGTTGTATAAAATGGATATAATAATCGTGGGTTATAAAAACGGGCTAATACTAATGGTAGTCGTATCCTTATTATTTAGTATCAATTAATAGCCGGGTAATAAACGGGTTTGGTCGAGTTGGGTGTAAATAACGAAGGAAGGTATATACATAGAGACTTTTTAATTTACGCGTTTGGTTACGCTGTAGGTTTCGAGGTGAAAAATAATACCAAAATATTACTTTACCTTAATTAAGTCATAAAGTTATTTTTAAAACCTACTGGTTTAATTTAAATTACTGTTGTTAGTAAATATACAAGGAAACCTATAAAATCGTTAAAAGTAATTTAAAAATAGTTTCGCGTAAGTTTCGATATTTATAGTAGTTATAATCTTAAGAGTAACGACTTTACTTAAGCGGTTGGTAATACGTATACGGTAAAGTAGATTGTTAGCGTATTTTTAGGGTAAATTAATTATAAAGTCAATAGAAAGTTTCTTTTCAAGCTGTTCAAAAACCGGAAGGGGTTTCAAAAGCTCTTTTCGACGGTGTTTCTAATAAGTTATACGGTTATAAATATAGTAGTTACGGTAAAAATAGCGGACCGTACGATGCAGGCCCTGCTCAAAATACGTTTTAAAAAATAACAATAGGACCGTTTCGGTTTAGGTAGCCGGTAAAAAGTAAATGGTAGGTAATTTAAATTAACGTGGAAGTAAGCAGCTCGTAAATAGGTACCTGAATACGGTCGCAAAACCGTCAAACTTTATTATTGTTTACCAAATATTTTGAAATTGAAACCTTTAATATACACTCGTCTTTGGTACGGATATTCGTTAGGAAATATCGATTGCTTATACATATCGTGCGTACCAGTCGAAGGTAGGTAATATCGTATATAATAAAGGTATTTTAATAGCTTTAAAGGTTGATGTTAGCGAAAAGTTTACGGCTTTTCGGAATTAATTTGTCGACAATAATTAGCCGGAAGACGTAATTACATGGAAACAACTCGAAAACGGATTACTCGGAACGTAATAATGAAAATTTTCTGCCTAAATAACGTAAATCCAAAAGGCCTTTAAATATATCTTGGTTTCATCGTAATAACGTATTGGATCGCGTATAATTTGTTATTTGATTATACATTACCTAAAATCGGAATTATAAAAGGCGTTTAAATTAGCAGACGTATCATTCGGAAAACTACTGTATAATTATAAAGTATTTTAAGTTTTTCTTATCCGTTGAAATCGTAAATAGATATACCATACCCTGAAGCCCCAAGTTCTATATTTCTAAGAAATTTATAATTCCGAGTAACTTTTTTTCGTAGATTTTATATTTATATTTAGCACGAAATAAGAGATGAGAATAATACGTTATTAGGCGTAGGTTACCGTAGTCGTCGCGTTTGAAAAGTTAGTCTTTTAGGGCCTAATGAGAATAGTTAGCTTCGAAAAAGGTATTTCGGTTGGATTTCTATTGGGAAAATAAAGTTTTCAAAAATAAAATTAAATTTAAGCCGTTAGAAAACAACTTTTCCCTTAAACTTTTGACGAAATATGGTGACTTTGCGGGTTAGTTTAAATATTGATCCGATAATAGTCAAATATTCGCGAATAAAATGTTGGTAAAAATTTACGAAATTAAAGAAACCTTATACTTTTAACACCATTGTTGAAGCCGTCCATTCCCAGATAACGCGTAGTTTTTCTAGTTTCATACGTATACCAACGTTAAATTTAATAACGAATTTTTGGTATTTGGAAATATTTACGTAAACCCTTACAGTGTTTAACGCGTTAAAAATTTACTTCACCTTAATTATATAGTTATCAAAAATGCCGTTAAAGTAACCAAAGATATTGTCGAGGTAAACAGAATGAAAAATATCGCAAAAAAACCTAACAAATTATTAATATACCGTTAAAAAGTAATAAGGGAGTTAAAAAGGTTAAAAGAGGTAATGAACTACTGAAAAATTCTAAAAAATATACGAAATATAAATTTTTATTCGTTTCCCTCTTTAATACGAAGCTTATTAAAAGCGGCTTTAATATTTAACCTAATGAACCACCTAACTTACGAAATATTTGTAAGCGTTTTTTTTATAAGAGGAAACAGGTAACAATTTGCCTTTATAATAGTATTAAACCGGTTGTAGTTAATATAAAATCGTAACCCTTTTTAGGTTTTTTAACTAAAAGTATTAGGACGCCCTTCGGAAAATTACTTATTTGAATATAGCCCTAATTAAGTAGTTCGGTTAACGTTTTACGTAATATAAAAGACTTTTTACGCAATATTTCATATAAAGAACCTTACAGAACTTTTAAAGATTGACTTTGGTTATCGATAAGAATAACGATTTCGTAATTCTATTTAAAGCGGTAAGGGGGTAGCTTATCGTTAAGGGCTTTATTGAATAAAGGGGCGAATTCCTTAAGGTGGGCGAGGAGTTTGTCATCAACGGAAACGAATAGTTTCGGGGCGAATACGTTATTAATATTTTCGAAGGAGACGGCGGCGAGTTATGTAGTAACGGCTTGGTCTTTACGGGCCTATCGTAAAATAGCGTATAATGTAGCGGCACCAACCTTTTTCGGCGTTTTCTTGGCGAACGCGAATTTCTGTTTCCAAACGCGATAATTACCAGTTCGTCTGAAAAGTAATATTTATTTCGTAACTTTGTAAATAACTTATTAATATTTTATTCAAGGTTTACCTAAAATAACGTCTCATTATAAAAAGGGGATAATATAAGCTTATATCCGGTAACGGTATTTATCGAAATCGATATTTAAAAATGTTATAAAGGAAATAAGTCGTAGGTGAAAACCGGATAAGTAATATGTAACTTCGCCGAATTATCATAAAGAAATGAAAAAAACTCGGTAACTTTAAACAATCGGTAAGTTATTAACTCGTAACGTTATAGTATTTATAATCCATATTTACTAAAGCGTAGAAAAAACGAATGGAATTTTAAAGTAAATTTACTTTAAACAGGGAGTTATTTAAATGTTGGGACGGAGTTACCGAGTCGAATTTAAATCCTATTAATTCATATACGCGATTGCATATAGGAATTACGCTTTTTTCATTTCAAGGTCGATAAAACTTTCGACTGAAGTAAAATGGATTTTTACAATGTCTTTAACGTTAAAGCCGCTCGAGCGTTACACTGGTTCCTATAATTAGGTACGAATACAGTAACTGTTCGTGTCGTAACGTAAGTATAACCTGAGGTTTTTACGGCGGGAAAGTTACGAGTAGTTATCTTAAGCGGCATGTCGTTTGAACAGGATTCGAAAAGCGTTTATATCAGTTATAATAACGTTATCCTAACTATTCCGAATAGGCGCTTCGCCACCGTTATTCCTATTACGGGAAATGCCCTCGATAGTAATGGTATTAATACCGCCGTAATAAATACGGAAATTATAAAGGCGTTAATCGATAAGTTCAATCCGAGCAACCTATTTATTATAATCCGCGGGTATATCGAGGGGAAGCAACGTATTAGTAAGTGTATTATTAATATTTTCTTGTAATATGGTGAATTTTGCGGCGGATTTCCAAGATTTACCGTTAACTTTCGAGAATAAGGATTTTTAAACGTTTAAAAAAACGTAAAATCGTTTGTGAGTTTTTTACTTTATATTTGTAAACCGAGTAATAGCTATTTTATCCGCGTTAAAGTCGTAATAGTAGGCGCGGAGCATGATTATAAAGTCGTTGGGGTCATTAATATCGTCCTCGTTTTTATGGGTATAGTAATTTTTTTATAATAGTTTTCGCGAAGTCTTTCAATTATTGGAAAATAACGTAAAAGTTATTTTTATACTGATAAATTTTCGGTTTCAATGTAATTTACATATTATCATAGCCTTTTATATAAAAAATCGCAACTTGATACCGGCTAACTTAATTGGTTAGTTCAAAAGCTTACGTTTAAACCGTTTATACCCGTTGAAAAAGGAGTTAATATCGTAATCGAAATTAAAAGAATTCGAGTCGTCGTCGTCTAAAGAGTTAACTTAATCCCTGGTAAAAAGCAGTATAACGATAACGTCGTTCGTAACGTATGTAAAAAGAATTTTCTAAAGAGAAAGTTAACCTAAAGATGTAGGCGTATCGGTAACTTCGAATTATCAGATTATATTCATTAAAGCGTTTAACGTATTAATGTTTTATCATTTTTGATATAAAGCGTATTTACGAACAACTTAATCCCGTTTAATAAGCTTTATATATAAGTCGAAAGATAAAGATATAAGTTTAAGCTATAGCCGTTAAAAATAATAAAGATGCCGTCGAAAAGAAATCAAGGTATATATATAAAGGGATTAAGGCCGGAACTATCGTTTAAGGTGGTCGGATTCTGTCTATAAATCTCGATAAAGAAGGGAAAGAGAAGTCCCTGCTAGGTAGTGGCTATGGAGCTAAGATGGTATAACTCCCTCCCTAGTCACGTGATGTATGGAATCGTGTCTTCAAGTGGCTTCCTCCCTTCTTTGGAGCATCGCAGAAGCGTGTAGAACTACTAGAGTTAGATCCTTGGTAATGATAGCCAGGTACTAGCCTATAACACTAAAGCTTTATAAATAAGTCTTAATTATCATTTTATTTTTTGTTCATTTAAACAATATTATAAATATGGTTATATATGCATTTCTCGTCTTTAATGTTTCCTTTTTTTTAATAATTTTCTGCATTGATGGCATTCTATTAAGGTATCGATAATAGACCGAAAAGGGTCGTATTAACTAATTTTCTTAGCTTAGACGTCTTTATTACCCTTGTTAGGCGCCTTAATATAAGATTTAACTTGAGTGGTGTGAAACGTTATAAGGCTATTAGTAGTTTTAATGAATGTTTTAAGGTTATTGATATTTAAGGTTTTATATAGGCTATCTCATTTTCCTATCTTACTTTACACAAGAACATTACTTCATAACGGTAAAATAAATATATCGATTGTCGTAAAAATATTTTTGGTATTAAGAGTATTATTGATTCAATGTCATGCCTATTTCTTTCATAATTCGTTTAATACTTTTCCGTAAGCTACAACTTTCTTTTATATACTTATTAGTAGCAGAGATTTACTTGTTAAGTGTAAATACATTTTAAAACCCAATAGTATTAATATCAGATCATTGGGGTATATAGTATCATTTAGCTCTTGACTGCTATTTAAATACGTGTTTCTTAGTCTGTAAAATTTTTAATCTACAACTTAAAGATATTATACGTTTTGAGAAGTAATGTGTATATTATTTAAATTTTTCCAACACTTTAAAAGGCTGTAATAGGCACCTGTATATACTAGATTTCCATGATTTTAGCGTTTAACTAAAAATCTACCGCCTTGAAATTAGTATTGGTATCGATAACAATGACGTTAATTAGGTCCAAATATATATTAATCTATAACATCCTTAACTTTTTCTATGTATCTTTCACCAACTAGGATTTCAAAAATTTAACTTTATAAAAATTTTCTAAAGTTAATAAGATGAAACCCAAGTTTATTATCAATATAAAATACGATAATAAAGATTTATTAATGAAAGTATTATCATTTTCAATGTAAATTTAAGTTTTCGGTGGGCTTGTGTATATGTTTCATAATAATAATGAAGCTTTTCGATAGCTTTCAAAGTAAATTATTTCATTCTTTTGTACTCTATAGATTTAATGATTGTATATTGCTTATTAACAGTTGAATTACTAAATTAGCGTTATAATTAACGTATTTCTAACTCCTTAAAATTTAATATCGTTACTTTTACGTTTTAGAAATGAAGATATAAGTACTCTTACTTAAAAACGAAAGAAATCCTTCAACCATTTTAAACTAGATTATTAGTATCAATGTTAACATTGAAAACAAGGGTTTTTGTGTATTTTAAGCTAAGAAGGAAAATAGTAGGGGATTTAAAGATGTGGAACGTAATCGATTCAATTATAGTTTCAATAATTGTTATTCTTAGTAACGATACTTATTTGCTTGGACTGAAACCAACTTTGGCTTTTTTAGTATTTTGACCATGATTTTCTTCCGTAATACCACGTATTACAAATAGGCTTTTATAAAGTAATTTATTACCCTTATGTTTAGCATGATACTTTAAAACATATACTTTATATAACGATTGCGAAAGTTTAAGGTATGTAAGAGGTTAAGCGCTTAGTTAGAGTAAAAGTAAAGGTTTTCACTATTTCAATAGTATAAGAAGATGTAATCAGCTAGTTATTAGGCCGCGTTAGAAGCAGTATATTTATACTACGTAATTTTCCTCAAGGTATCGTCGTCGTTAAATAATTAACTTACGTTTGAAATCTACAATATAATCCAAATATTCCTATCTTAAAGTAATAGTGTATTATATACAGTATATTACCTATTTATTATTGCGCTTGGCCAAAGGATCACGAATCAATCAATAGCTTGACTTACTACAAATTTAACACCTTTTACTATTATTATAACAATAATTTTTACGATTAGATAATCCAATTAAGTTTTGCCCTCGTTACTATTATTGTGGTTATAGTTTCTAGTTTGAAAGTTTTGGGCTAGATTTTAAGTATTAGAGCTTCACGTATTTACGATCGACATAATATATCAATATGCGGTTTTTTTATTTACATTGCGAAATTTATTAACCTAGTGGTATATACTCAACGAATTTTATGTATATGTTATTACGGTTGCAAGCGAAAGCCTTTGTTGGTTAAAAAGCACTTATAAGTGATATCTAAGCGTTAATAGACGTATTTAAACCCGTTAATACCTGTAACAGTTACTTGTATATATTTTCAAAGCGTAGCTTTACTACAGTGAACTTTCCCTATTTTTTATTAGTATAATATCAGGTTATTAAACATTTAATTTAAAACGTCTATCGGTATTTACTTTTTTTACCATTATAGTCGTTTATCTTATAATAGCTCAATTCATATAATATTATATAAAGTGGATATCGTATTCGAAATGACTTTTTATACTGTCGTAAATCCTTCGAAAAGTTTTCACTTGCGTTAAAAAGGTTAGGCAGTAATTACAGGTGTACCCTATAAGAATCACGGGAAATAATAAGTAAAACCTAAATAGAAGAACCTCTATTCAATTGAAAATATTCTGAAAGAGTTTTATCCTAGTATTGAAAAGGCTATAAGACTTTCCATTATACTTCTTTATATAGTTTTAAATTTTAACGAAGTTTATAACAAGTTTATAATCAAACTTAATTATTATCATATATTTTAGGAGAAAATCACGATAATTGTCCTCATTACCAATAGTATTTCCTACCGTTAACTCAAGTTTCAAAGCCTTAAAATTTCGATAATAAGTGTAATTTCCATTCAACTAACCCAAACAGTAAAGTCCTATAATAAAACTTATAATAGGCTTCTGAGTATAGGTATACATATCGTAGAAAACTTTGCTTTAAAAGATATGGCGATCTAAAAGGAAAGATTAAGAGGCAAAGAGGATTGAGCTGTAAAAAGAATTTTGAGAGACATGACTATTTTCTTTAATTAACTGGTTGATAACGCCGACTTTGATACCTTTTACCGTATTGTCGTCCGCTGCTTTACGCGCTTTGCCGCTAATGAAAACGTAATTTGTATTGTCACGTAAAGGTGCTATGTTGTCGAGCAAATTAACAGGTTTTTTTTATCAACAACACATAAAAAGTCTTAAGATAATTAAAGATTAAGGGGGGGTTTCGTAAAACGCGTATAAAAGCGTTAGAATGTTGTTAATTCCCTTATCTTTATTTCGAGGGTTTTAAAAATTAGGGTTTAAAAGGGGATTTTTTTGTTAAAAAAACTCGATAAAGGTTTTTACCAGTTCCAATAAGGGTTTTTCTAGGATATAAATGATACGGCGGGTAACCTAATTTTTTAATTTAATCTTAAAGTCTTCTTAAAGTATTTTCTATATATTAATCGTCTCATGATCATAAAAGTTACGAAAGTTTTAAAAAGAGTAGATGCTGTAATCGAAGTCGGTACCGGTATTGAATTCGAGGACATATTAATGAATATAATTGATTAAGTATTTCTCAAAAGATGTTCTATTGGTATTTCTTTTCTAAAGTAACTGGTTAAAATGGGCAAAGAAAATGGATCTGAGGTCTTTAATATTTTTTATTTGGTTTTAATCAAATGCTATTGTAAAGTTTAGGTTTAGACGAGAAAATGTTGTAACGTAAGGGTGTGAGAATTTGATGTTTTGGTGTAAAATTGCGTGGGAATTTAGCGAATTAGCGTTGAATCGCACAACGTAGCTTTTTTGGCGCAACTTGGTATTTTCGCTCGATATAATAGTCTTAACGATTAAAGTAGTATAGCGGAAATAAAAAGATTAAAGTAAAAAGAAAAACTTAATGTTAAAGGCAAAAGATATACAAAGGGTAAGGTCAAAGGTTGTTCATTATAGTTGTTTAGTGTAAGACTTGGTCGTTTTTGCAATAATAACACCCGTAGTAGTATTAACTTAATCATTTTCTAACTTAACAAACTTTGAGATCTTTAGCGGTTAATCTTAACATTTTTCAAAAAGGATTCATGAAGACATCTTGGTGTTTTTGAATAGCGATACCGTTGCTACCTTTAAATTATCGTGAAAAACTGATGCAGTAGTAGAGGCTTTTTGCAAAAATCTTCCCCTAATTTTGGTCTTTTCAAAGCATAATATTATGAACCAAATAACGGTTGGATCAGGAAACAGGCCAGCAGGCGGCTGAGCCACTCAGAGCCAGGTGTCCAACACATCAGGCGGGGAATACACATCTCTTATATCAGCAACTCAGGGATAGGGTTACGCCTAAGAAAAACCAGAACATAGGCAGTATAGGTAGGAGACTGCCTATGCCGCTTAGCAATATAGGCAAGTGATCTAGGATTAAAGAGCTGGATATATAAGGAACACACTCTCTAGGCATTTCATAGATTCAGTAGATAGCTCTTCAGTTGTCAATCTAAGTATTTTCCCCAGAATAGCTTCACAGCTTTTGATCAGCACTCGAAGACAGGTCTCGATATTGTTACCCAGCACCTCTGCTACCGTATTGCCAACATAAACCCTCTGGCTCTCCTACTTACTCATAGGTATTTAGTGTAATCATTACACATAACCGGAAAGTAGCTTCTTCTTTTACCTAGCTTATCTGTGCTTAACTTAATAAGTACTGATCAATATTATTAGGGCTTTAGATATTGCAACGTTGTAAATTCGATTGGTTAAAGTAACAGTAGTATTGCAATATTTAAGTAGTCGATGTATTGTTCTAGGTTTGGTAGACTGTTAGCCGATCTATATAGTAATTTGTATAGCCAATTGCTTGGCCCGTGCCCTAGTTTAAAGTGGGCGCATACTGTATTTAACTTGCAGCTAATATAGTAGACCTATAAACAATACACTTAACTTGTAGTCAATATAGTCAACTTTAATATAACTAAAGTTGACCTATTGCACTATAATTACTACTATTCCAACAACTACCTTTAAATTGGCGTAAAAACCGCCGCAATCAAAAAATCCTTCCTATCTACTACTATAAAATCCACCGGAATTTATTAATGCTATTTAAAAAAATCTTTCCTTCACTTTACGAATATAAAGTGCTATAGAAAATCGTCTCTTCTTTTATCTAACTTATCTATACGTAACTTACCATGAAAAACTTATTAGTATTAACAAGTTTTGAAATGTTATATCGTTATCGATTTGCAATATAATCGAAGTAACAGTAGTATTGCAAAGATCAAGTGATAGATTGTTATTTCTTTTAAGTTTGACAGACTGGTAGCACATTTGCATATCATTTTGTATAAGTAATTGTTTGGCCTATGCTACATATTAAATTAGGCACTCTATTGCAATTAACTTATAGTTAGTACAATCAACTTTACCTGTAATGCAATTGAATACTATTTTAACAATGTTTTTTTGGATGCAATAAATATATTATTTGAAATATTGCAACACTAAAAACTATATATATTATATTTGTAAAAATAATAAAAAAACGAAAAAAATATACGTGACTATTTTTTATATACAACGTTTGAAATAAATGATTTACCAATAATTATCAGTAGATCAATTTCAATGATATATTTTTATTGTTTTTAAATCGTAATATTATTCAACTTTAAATATATAACATTCTTAGAAAATAGTTAATATTATTAAATGCTATTAAGCGGCAACCAAAAGAAAAAAAGGTAGAATAGAGTGAAATTCCTATTACATGTGTATTTATTGTAAATATCTTACTAAGGTCACCTCTTTAGGAAGGAATGGGTGTGTAACTACCCCACATAGTTTGTCCCCTTATAGATGGGTATCCCCAGCGGATGCTCCGGCACACAACCTGCCTAGTGTTATAGTACAGTAGCGGCAAAACCTCAGATATCGGTGGCCGCCAGCGGTGCATTTCGAGCCGAAGGTCAGCAGATGTCTTCATTCAACAGCACCAAGTAATTGACTTGATCACGATCATTAAAGTAAGTGCGCTATTCTTCTGCTATCTCTCATCCTCATCGTCACAAGAACGTCTATAAAAGATCTCAACGCTGGATCGGAGCTCCTTAAGCTCCTGACGCAGAGTATCGGCTCCACTCTGTTGGCCGATCGTGGGCCGACGGAATATTCTTGTTAATTCAAGACCTCGGCCCTGGGGTCGCCTGCTCGAGACCGAGGCCCATCTTTCCATTCCTTCGAAAATTGTCTAGGCCAGCATTCGCGCCAAGGATCAGGACCTTCACTAGACCTGGGCCCTACTGTTTCCTGCGTGCCACCACCTGCGCCGGCTGTCGTCGTTATCCCGAACCTCGCCCGGGGGTAAAACGAAGACAACGCCTCTTTCGCCGACCAGCGCAGCCGACACGCAGCCGAACAGCCAACCGTCATGAAGCCCTCTGCAGCCGCGGCCGTTCGTCGCACCTTTGCCCGTCCCTCCGCGACTCTGCGCGCCCCCGGCCTCTTCCCCGGCAGATACGTGCGCACCATGGCCTCCTTCCAGAAGATCAAGGTCAAGAACCCCGTCGTCGAGCTCGACGGCGACGAGATGACCCGCATCATCTGGGCCGACATCAAGACCAAGCTCATCCATCCCTACTTGGACATCGACCTGAAATATTACGACCTGGGGCTCGAGTACCGTGATCAGACCGATGACCAGGTCACGGTGGACGCCGCGGAGTCCATCAAGAAGTACAGCGTGGGTGTCAAGTGTGCGACCATCACGCCCGACGAGCAGCGCGTGGAGGAGTTCAAGTTGAAGAAAAGTGAGTAGCGCCTGCACGGGGCTGTCGGCTGTCTTCCGTAGCTAGGCTCGCGCGGCGACTAACCAAAACCCCCCAGTGTGGCTCTCGCCCAACGGCACCATCCGCAACATCCTCGGCGGCACCGTCTTCCGCGAGGCCATCATCATCCCGACTATCCCGCGCCTCGTGCCCGGCTGGGAGAAGCCCATCATCATCGGCCGCCACGCCTTCGGCGACCAGTACCGCGCCAAGGACCGCGTCATCCCGGGTCCGGGCCGGCTGTCCATGGTCTACACCCCCGCGGGCGGCACGCCCGAGGAGATCGAGGTCTTCGACTTCGCGCGCGGCGGCGGCGTCGCCCAGTGCCAGTACAACACCGACGAGAGCATCACCGGCTTCGCGCACGCCAGCTTCTCGCTGGCCCGCGACCGCGGCCTGCCGCTGTACATGAGCACCAAGAACACGATCCTGAAGAAGTACGACGGCCGCTTCAAGGACATCTTCCAGGAGCTGTACGATACCACGTACAAGAAGGACTTTGAGAACGCAAACATCTGGTACGAGCACCGCCTGATCGACGATATGGTCGCACAGATGATCAAGAGCAAGGGCGGCTACGTAATGGCTTTGAAAAGTGAGTAGTAGATTTGCCTCCTTCCCTACCTTCCCCAAGGCGTGCCACCACACCACACCACGCCACATCACACAAGAAGAATCCTAATGTCCACCCCAACGCAGACTACGACGGCGACGTGCAATCCGACATCGTCGCGCAGGGCTTTGGCTCGCTCGGGCTCATGACCTCGGTGCTGGTCACCCCCGACGGCAAGACGTTTGAGGCGGAGGCCGCGCATGGCACCGTGACGCGGCACTTCCGCGAGCACCAGCGGGGCCGCGCGACGTCAACGAACCCGATCGCGTCCATCTTCGCGTGGACGCGCGGGCTCGCGCGGCGCGGGCAGCTCGACGGCACGCCCAAGCTGGTTGCATTCGCCGTGAGCCTCGAGCAGGCGTGCGTCGACACCGTCGGCGTGGACGGCGTCATGACCAAGGACCTAGCGCTGGCGGTTGGCAATGGCCAGGCGTACGTCACGACGACCGAGTACTTGGAGGCGGTTGAGAGGAGGATAAAGACGCTGATGAAAG